>JAJJMB010017331.1:1939764-2293768 GCA_023531105.1 Papaver atlanticum
GGACTTTATCATCTACTAACCGTGGAGCCCAATACTTGATCCAAAGAGGAAAGGAAGCGCGACAGTTGGTCTTGGTAATCCACTCAGGACTGTTCTCTGCTGAAGGAGCCGATGATCCATGGATCGCTTCGTGAGCACGAAAAGAGCTGGCGAGCAACCGCTCACCTGTTAGACGCACCGAATGAGACTTTTTTTTCTTAACCCATTTGGCCTCCCCCTTCGTGGCGGATGACGACGCCCCTTTCTTGCCAGCGCTAGATACCTTCTTGTCCTCGGCCTGTTTTGATGGCGTCTGATCCTTCCGCACTAACTCATGTCGAGAAACATCTTTACAATTCAACAAATAAGTGCACAACACTTTGTCTTCGTCAATCAGCGCCCCATAGACAGACGCCTCGTCGTACGAATGACTACCATGGACGGGTAACCCTGTAAGTGCGACCACATCTTCCAAAACAATGGTTGCTTCCCCCTATGCTGTAAAAAGAGTGTGAACAAGAGGAACCCAGTGACAAAAGAGCCGTGTTATGTCGCGCTTACTTCTCTTCACTTCCCGTTTGAGAGATGAATTTATAGCTTCGTCAATACCAGCTTCACGAAGAATGGCCGCATGACCGGGGTTGGAATGTATATACTACGTCCAGTGCAACCATATCGGATGGGTTTTTGATGTGGAGCGAATATCAATGGAAGGAAGATCGTAATCACCACGGTGAATAGCCATCCGCAGCACCGTTTTAAACGCTAAGGTATCCACGGTCTCCGATTCGGGTCACATAAGCCATCCGGGGGTAGACGTATAAGGTAACACAAGAGAACTTAGAAGGCAAGGAACAAGGATATCATCGAGAGGGATAACGCGCTTACCTCCTATTTTGGGGTAAAAACTGATTCTGCCATTTTTGGTAAATTTGGGTGTGTTGATGAGAAACGAATTCAAACCCTAAACAAATGTACTGCACAGGATTACTTTTAGATTCGAGAGATCAATATGTAAGACTCTGGCCTAAACCAAGAAATGGCCGTTCCAGATTCAATTCGGTCACAAAGTGAAGGAGAAGGGTTGATCTTAAGGAGGGAAGCGAATAAGGTGTTTGAGATCAGAATGTTGAATTATGAAGGTGTGGCTGTTTTATGACTTGTATTAGAATGTGGAACTGGCTTGCAGAACGTAAGCTGCCAGTTCTTGGTGTATTCTGGATACTTGTGTTGATAACACTTCTGTTGTTTTGAAAATAGGTTGAAAACCTATTTATACAAGTCATTGAGCGCACCCCTGACCTCGTAGGAATTGGAGGCAGTCAAGTAATGGAGAAGTGGGGTTGTGCAAAAGGTGATGACCATCAAGTTTCCATTATGTGGGAAGACCGGTCACCCTTTCACCCACTACTCCCTCATTTCTTAACCGTCCGTTCTTTCCTAATACTTTCTCGTAATGGGCGCATTGCACACCGCACGCTGTAAACTGGCAGACCAATACCCCAGTAATCATCCCCAATTTTGTGACATGTTTAATGTCTCGAGTGAATGGGTCAAGTCGTGAAACTTGCCGCTTAAAGTAGCACATAGTGCTTTTAGGTCAAATAATAAAATTATTTGTGAGATCAATATTAATAAAGAATCGTTTATAATTGATGCACATGAAGCATCGCTTTTAAACAAACTGCTGAAAACAATCGATGTGCAGGAAGCATCGTTGTTTTAGAGTTCTTCCAAATTAGTCGCGAGTTGAATGTCTTAGAAAAGTAGCATGACCGGTCACCTTTGGGCGATCGTTTGAGAACCCTATGGGTGAGATATCACTTGGTCTATCGCTCCCTGTTGAGGAGGGGTGGAAGGTATCACGGCGTTACCCTGTTGGCCATCTAGAATCCGATCTAAACCGTCCGACCAGGCTAGCGAAGTTGGACGGACGAGATGATTTGCGGCAGTTGTATGCTGCCGTTGATTGTATTTTAGGGTTTGAAGCCGTGCGGCCACCCTACCATTGGGCCAAATGATTTGTGGCGTTTGCCACTGATTTTGACAGGCCGATTAGGTATATGCAATGATGGGTTGCCGGTGAGTGTGCAAGCATCTCGTTGGTATCCTGAAATTAGATCTAGGCCGTCCGACAAGGCTGGCGAAGATGGACAGCAATGATCGATTTGCGGCAGTTGCGTAATGCCGCTTATTCAATTTAGGGTTTTATAAGCACGCGATCGCCCTACTTTGGGAAAGCGGTTCGACGTGCTTCTGGATCGCCGCATGTAATTCGATCAGCTGGGGATGGAGATGAGCCGCCGACGATCATGTTGGCGTCTCTTTGATCGTCTGAAATTGGATCTAAGCCACTCAATGTGGATGGCGAAGATGGATGGTTGTGATCGATTTTCGACAGTAGTTTATCGCCTCAACGCAAACTAGGGTTTTCAAACAGCGCGTTCACCCTACTTTGGGCAAACGATTCAATGCGCTCCTGGTTTTCCGTGGACAAGTAGATTGACCAATGATGTAGTTGGGTCGCTGGTGAACACTCCAGTACCCTTTTGATCATTCGAGGGAAGATCTAAACCGTCCAACTAGGCTAGCTAAGTTGGACGTATTTGATGAATTTGAGACCGTTATGGTCGGTCTTGGCTCGTTTGAGCTCTTTTTCAACAACGCGATCACCTATGTTTTGTTGAGCGTTCAAGGATGTAGCGGATAAGTTAAAGGGATTTTTACCGGTCGGGATATTAGTGGGCCCGCTGGTGTTTATCATTATGATCGTCTAGTTTCGCTAGGAGTAGGCTAGGCTTGTTGAATTGTGTGGCCAAATCGTGTGGCCGTGATCGTTTCTTAAGACTGATATGGAAAGTTAAGATTTTTCTTAAGGAATTTAAACACGTTCGATCGCGCTAACTTTTAATTAAAAAGTGTTTAAACATGCTGATCTCTTTATCAGAGAGTGGTGTAGCCTACGTGAGTGTTTTCATGCAGGTCTCAATATTGACACTTCAGGAGATTCATGCTACTCCGCTGCGAGTGAACATTAATCGTCATGTCATGCCAATATTGAGAGTTCGGCTGGGAACATAGCATAGGAAAATACCAGGCAGGTCATAGTGAATAATGCAATAGGTTAAAATTTACAGAATATCTGGGATTGTTGCTTCACGCACCATTCTGGATAAATTTCGTAAATATGTTGAATTGCTCAATACATATGTATGTGAAAAGGTTTATGCACTTATCACTTTCAAATGGCTTTGTTCCTTTGCAGGATGACAACGCATTAAATACAGGGTTTTACGATTTTAGCCTTGAACGAAAAACCACCATCAACATATATATATATACAAATATATTGAATTGCTCAATATATCTATGAGCGAAGAGGTTTATGCACTCATCACTCTTAAATGGCCTTTATTCCTTTGCAGGATGACAGCGCATTAAATATACTGAATTGCTCAATACATATGTAAGGTTAGAGGTTTGAGCACTCATCACTTATAAATTGCTCATCCTCTTTGCAGAGCGACAACCCATTAAATACAGGGTTTTACAATTTTATCCCTGAACTAAAAACCACCATCAACATTAAGTCCCCTGCTTAGTACATAATAGTGACATTGTTGCGGGGTAAGCACTAGATGGTGACAAATAAAGATAAAACTTATGAGGCAAGGTAGACAGATGTTACCAGGATAGAGGCCGGCTAGGTATTTGAGCAAGACATGTCTAACGAAGTATTAAAACACGCAGTGAGCGTCCTCCTATCATACGTTAATTGCCTCCAGGTAGATTTCGAAATTTGCTAAACTTCATTGCGCCCAATTGCAATAGGCTCTGACTTTAAGTTGTTTGGTGTCTGTACCTCTAAGTCGCAACTAAAATGTTCTTTAAACTCCTGAGTATTGACTGGAATGAAATTGGGTTCATTCTGACTCTTTATCTCATAGGCTCGTTCTTTCTTTTCTGATGACGATATGCTTGGGATGCTTGTATAGGAAAAATCTTCTTTAGCCATTGGGTGTAGTAGACCAGCTGAGATGCGTTCCGTTTCCTTCATGCTGCTACCAAGTCTTAAGGGACTGCGTATACACCCTTTGAACTATCTTCTGAATATTGGATCGTAGTACGGAATGGGTTGTAGATGCGTGCTAGATCCGATGGCATGGCCAGATATGTGAAAATATCTCTGCGGCGTACTTTTGGAGTTTTTGATGCACGTATACAGCTTCATGTTGAGGAATTACTGCAGCTCGTAAAGCTTTGACAGTGGTGATACTAATATCAAAAGTAATATGGTGGGGGGATGTGAAGACATCCCGTGCTGGTAGTCCCCAAGTGTAATTATCCTGAGACCATTTTCTCCTTAAGATGTACTTCTATGTCATTTGTTGGTAAGGTGGTTGACGAATTTATGAAGGCGGAAATCTTTTGGATTCGTCATTTGATAGATCTGCTGAGGTGTTGAAGCGGTTTCGGCATCTGAAGAGGACATTGAATTGGCTTCTGGAGAGAACGTTGAGGCGGCTTCTGGAGAGAACGTTGAAGCGGCTTCTGGAGAGAACGCCAGTGTGGGCGCCACTAACCCTTTATTTCAAAAACCAAGTTCTTCCCATTCTTTTGTTTGATAATCCCTGGTGCAGACTACATGCTTCTTATATATTTGTGGCATGCTGGCTAGGCATGTAGAAGCATGGACGCATTGTCACGAATTAAGAAATCCAAAAGCCAGGCTTGTTAGGTGAGGAGGCTTCATCTCCAATTAATGGCGCATGTAATATGATTCGATGCGCCATTTCTAAAGAAGTAGTTGCAACCCGGGAGTGTTATGTGTGCTGACTTCAAATTAATTGATTCTTGGTTCCGTGAAGGGGGTTCCCAAAATACGGAAAACTGCAGACAACAAAACTTCTTCTAGGAACCTCGTCAGGCGAAGGTTGAAGCAGGCTGCTCTTCGAATACGAAAGATGCTTGCTCCAGAAAGAATGTGCCGCTGCTTGATGATCTTGTGCTTTTTTTTCCTTTACATATTCCCCTCTTCAGTATTTTGAAAGATATGAGACATCTCTTTCATGGTTCGATTTTTTCTGGTTTCGAATTAATGGGTAATGATTTCATGAGAGTTTTGGTTTACTCGACTTTTCCTTGAGATGATTCAGGAGTAAAGAGATTTCTAAAAGGGAAATGATACTTGATTAAATGACAAATTGAAACCCTAATTATGAATGCAAGAAGTGCAATCATTTTGGAGGAATTACAAATATTGCATAAAAAGGGAAATTGCTAAAGGGAACACTAAAATAAATTTTGGAGGAGAGGGCGACGCGACATCTTAGGTATTGAAGGGTTTTAGCCACCGGGCGTGTATTACTACGCCTTCTAGCTTGTCAGTATTGATGAGCCTGCAGTAACCTCCAAAAATAATTTCCGCCACTAGGTACGGCTTGTCTTCCCTTCCTGTGGAATCGGACGGAGCAGGCTGAGCCACAACTACCATATCTCCAACTTGGAATGGCTTTGGGCGTTGCGCCATTACTTTCCTAGATTCCTTATCTTTAACTGTGATAGCTTCTAAACTCTTGATAAAATACTTGAAAGGACCAGCATCCCATTCACATCTCCTAGTAACGGCTGGGTTGATAATCGGATCAAGTCCCCAAGTTTTGATGGAAGGAGAAGTGACTGGTTGCAAAAAAGGTTGTTCGATGAGACTTACTTGTGCCCGGAATCTGTGAACGAATGCTAACGGGCTCTCTCCAGGAAGTTACGTCACATTTGCGAGTTGTTAATACGGCAACAAGTAGTTCTCAGGATTGGATGGATTATTAAAGATCCTTTCAGGTATAGACAACGGCAAAGGACATACTCCTAGCTTCGCCTTGTTGTCGTGTATCCATGAGCGCCCCAGGACCATATAATAATTCAGGTACTCTTTAACTATATGAAATTTAGCATGTGTTAGAGCATCACCCACCTTGATTTCAAGATTAATGTAACCGTAAGCATCTCTGGCTTCTCCTTCTGAATTTTTGATTATGGTTGAGTAGTGAACAACTCCCTGCTTTGAAATCTTTGCAGCTCTCAGAGTCTTGATGGTGAAAATGTTGAAATCAGAGGACGCGCCAATTAGTGTGCTGTCGAACTCGACATCCTTCAAGTGAGCGGTGGTTAGGAGTCCCCAGTTGCATCTATCAGTCGCGCTTTTCAGGAAAGATCGGGGGTTGGAAGCGACTTCCTTGACTGGAAACAAACGCTTTCCTGATATAACACGGTTGAGGGTTGCAAATATTTCCTGACGCTGCGCCTTGGAGAAATATAGGATTTCACATAAATGCTCCATCATAGATTGTACGGTTTTGTGAACGGAGTCCCCAAAAATCATGCAGCTCCTGACGAGAAGAGGGTCTCTGCGAACTCCTTCAGTGCGTAATTGAAGTTCCCCTGCATCTATCTTTTCCTTGAAAATGCGCTTCAATTTGTTGCATTTATTGGTTGGATGACTGACGAACCTGTGGTAATGGCAATATTTAGGATTTGCCATTTCTTCCTCAGTTGGTGGGCACCTAATAGGAGGTAGTTTGATGGCGTCATCTTGAACCCATATTTCCAGGAGTTCAATTACTTCCTCGATCGGGAACGGGAAGTTCGGAGCAGCACCTCCAGTTTCTTGTTGTTGCGCTGGTGCCGCGCGTTTGAGTTGTTTTTCCGCTGCTGGAGATTTTTTCTTTCCTATTTCACTAGCGATTGACTGGAGGTTGGATCTTTTATTGGAAGGACGCCTGCTCTCCTGAACATATTTTCGAGTTTCCTCATTCTGGGACGGTCCTGATCGACTGAGTAAAGCTGCAGCGGATCACTTAGTAGCTTCTGATGCAATATGGGAATTGATACTTTCTAGGAAGGACGCACATAATGAAATCATCTTTTCATTGCGAGGACTCTGATAAGAATGTGACAAATCCAATGAGTCTTCTTTCCAATCTTGAGAAAACATCTCTTGATCATCAGTATTGGTCCAAAATGAATTGTTGATGGCGTTTCCTACAGAATGAATACGTGTTGGTCCCTTCGATAGTTGATTCGTGAGGTCTTTCAAAAGCTTAAATACTTCGTCTTGTGTCTTGACAATAATAGCTTTATCCCTGACAATATCATTCAGGATTTTCATCAAATCGTGAATAGTTATTAAATATTGAGACTCCATAGCCTCGAAAAGGGTTTTAAATGGAAGAACGGATTCAGGAATAACATGTTAAGTATTGTCAGTGCTAGAGGAAGTAAAGTTGGGATTGAGGGTTTCTGAACCATTCCTAAGATAAACCATCCTGAGAAATTTAGGAAATTGAAAATTGATCTTACAACCGAGAGATTAATCTCCCACTGTGGTCGCCAGTTATTTTGGGGTAAAAACTGATTCTGCAATTTTTGGTAAATTTGGGTGTGTTGATGAGAAACGAATTCAAACCCTAAACAAATGTACTGCATAGGATTACTTTTAGATTTTATAGATTAATCTGTAAGACTCTGTCCTAAACCAAGAAATGGCCGTTCAAGATTCAATTCGGTCACAAAGTGAAGGAGAAGGGTTGATCTTAGGGAGGGAAGCGAAGAAGGTGTTTGAGATCAGAATGTTGAATTATGAAGGTGTGGATGTTTTATGACTTGTATCAGAATGTGGAACTGGCTTGCAGAACGTAAGCTGTCAGTTCTTGGTGTTTTCTGGATACTTGTGTTGATAACACTTCTGTTGTTTTGAAAATAGGTTGAAAACCTATTATACAATTCATTGAGCGCACCCCTGATCTCGTAGGAAGTGGAGGCAGTCAAGTAATGGAGAAGTGGGGTTGTGCAAAAGGTGGTGACCATCAAGTTTCCATTATGTGGGAAGACCGGCCACCCTTTCACCCACTACTCCCTCATTGCTTAACCGTCCGTTCTTTCCTGATACTTTCTCGTAATGGGCGCGTTGCACACCGCACGCTGTAAACCGCCAGACCAATACCCCAGTAATCATCCCCAATTTTGTGACATGTTTGATGTCTCTAGTGAATGGGTCAAGTCGTGAAACTTGCCGCTTAAAGTAGCACATAGTGCTTTTAGGTCAAATAATGAAATTATTTGTGAGATCAATATTCATAAAGCATCGTATATAATTGATGCACATGAAGCATCGCTTTTAAACAAACTGCTGAAAAAAATCGATGTGCAGGAAGCATCGTTGTTTTTGATATCGTCCAAATTAGTCACGAGTTGAATGTCTTAGAAAAGTAGCATGACCGGTAACCTTTGGGCGATCGTTTGAGAACCCTATGGGTGAGCTACCACTTGGTCGATAGCTCCCTGTGGAGGAGGGGTGGCCGGTGATCACGACATCACCCTGTTGGCCATCTAGAATCCGATCTAAACCGTCCGACAAGGCTAGCGAAGTTGGACGGACGATATGATTTGTGGTGGTTGTATGCTGTCGTTGATTGTATTTTAGGGTATGAAGCCGTTCGGCCACCCTACCATTGGGCCAAACGATTTGTGGCGTTTGCCACTGATTTGGACAGGCCGATTAAGTATATGCAATGATGGGTTTCCGGTGAGTGTGCAAGCATCTCGTTGGTCTCCTGAAATTAGATCTAGGCCGTCCGACTAGGATGGCGAAGATGGACGGCCGTTATCGATTTGCGGCAGTTGCGTAACGTCGCTTATTCAATCTAGGGTTTTATAAGCGCGCGGTCGCCCTACTTTGGGCAAGCGGTTCGACGTTCTTCTGGATCGCCGCATGTAATTCGATCAGCTGGGGATAGAGATGAGCCGCCGGCGATCATGTTGGCGCCTTTTTGATCGTCTGAAATTTGATCTAAGCCACTCAATGTGGATGGCGAAAATGGATGGTTGTGATCGATTTGCGACAGTAGTGTGTCGCCGCAACGCAAACTAGGGTTTTCAAACAACGCGTTCACCCTACTTTGGGAAAATAATTCAACGTGCTCCTGGTTTGCCTTGGACAAGTCGATTGACAAAGGATGTAGTTGAGTCGCTGGTGAACACGCTAGTACCCTTTTGATCATTCGAGTGAAGATCTAGACCGTCCAACTAGGCTAGCTAAGTTGGATGGATGTGATGAATTTTAGGCCGTTATGGTCGGTCTTGGCTCATTTGAGCTCTTTTTCCACAGCGCGATCACCTATGTTTTGTTGAGCGTTCAAGGGTGTAGCGGATGAGCTAAAGGGATTTTTACCGGTCGGGATGTTAGTGGGCCCGCTGGTGTTTATCATGACGATAGTCTAGTTCCACTAGGAGTAGGCTGGGCTTGTTGAATTTTGTGGCCAAATCGTGTGGCCGTGATCGTTTCTTAAGACTGATATGGACAGTCTAGATTTTCCTCATGGAATTTAAACGCGTTCGATCGCGCTAACTTTTAATTAAAAAGTGTGTAAACACGCTGATTTCTTTATCAGAGAGTGGTGTAGTCTACGTGAGTGTTTTCATGCAGGTCTCAATACTGACACTTCGGGAGATTCATGCTACTCCGCTACGAGTGAACATTAATCGTCATGTCATACCAATATTGAGAGTTCGGATGGGAACATAACATAGGAAAATACCAGGCAGGTCATGCATTAATGAATAATGCAATAGGTTAAAATTTACAGAATATCTGGGATTGTCGCTTCACGCACCATTCTGGATAAATTTCGTAAATATGTTGAATTGCTCAATACATATGTAAGTGAAAAGGTTTATGCACTCATCACTTTCAAATGGCTTTGTTCCTTTGCAGGATGACAGCGCATTAAATAAAGGGTTTTACGATTTTAGCCTTGAACTAAAAACCACCACCAACATTTATATATATATATATATATACAAATATATTGAATTTCTCAATATATCTATGAGCGAAGAGGTTTATGCACTCATCACTCTTAAATGGCCTTTATTGCTTTGCAGGATGACAGCGCATTAAATATACTGAATTGCTCAATACATATGTAAGTTTATAGGTTTGAGCACTCATCACTTATAAATGGATCATCCTCTTTGCAGAGCGACAGCGCATTAAATACAGGGTTTTACAATTTTAGCCCTGAACTAAAAACCACCATCAACACCTCCACGGAGCTCTCTCAGCTTTAGCGCGCGTTTTAGATCGGGTCCGCTCGTAAACTATGCAAGCATATACGACTTTCCGTCCGCTGGGGGAGGCAGAATAATTTCATCCTGTTCCGAGTATTCGGTCCCCTAGGAACCCATGCTCATGGCTCCTTCAGACTCGTCAGATTCTTCAGATGAACTGCTGGTGGAACTATTAGAATGGCGCGTGTGAGAGTATTCAGAAGGAAGGGAAGAGATAGACTAGAAAATAAAGATAAAGGGGAAAAACAAACCAGTAGGTCTATATAGGAAACCTCGAAGTCTGAACGTGGCGGTTATGTAGAGTGGATGGCAACCGGCAGAAACTGGGAAAAAAAAAGGAAAATTTGCATGATAAAAGAAGATCAAACATCGCCTAGGATCGTGGGGTCGATAAAGAGGGAGAAGGTCCACACTTCTAACTTCCTACAAGGGGAGGAGGGGGCATTCAAATAAAAATCCTATGACTATCGGGTTATTTTACAAATAACCCGATAGTCAGGGGACTAATGTTGATACATGAAAAATAATATCCCTTAACAGGTCCAAGATTCCCCCTAAGAGAGGAGGTAAGTCTAATATGAGACGTGGGGACTTGAGGACTAAGCCCAAGCCCGATGAGAAAATACCCATGAGGAAAGGAGAACAAGGAAGGGATTAACAAATAAGGAAGAGGTTACATTTAGGAATGACATTGGGAGTAATTAAGGAGGTTTAGGACATATGTCATGATGTCATAAAAGGAGGGACTTTTGGGAAAGTCTATATAAGGAAGGCCAAGGTACAATGAAAAGGCAACTCTCTCTCTTACCATTCCTAGTAAAGTGAGGTCACTTGGTGAGACTAGGACGGGTAGAACCAAAACTAAAATCACCCCTCAACAGTCGACATTACCCCTTTTTGATGAACCAACATGGAGACTTCTCTTCAATACCAATCTAGGATATGAAAAGATCAACCAAAACAAAAAGAAACAATTTTTTTTTCTTAAGACCTGTAAGTGCATAACTCTTATCTCTTTGGGATCAAGCACTTGAGACAAGATGCACATCCAACACAATTAAGTTGTGTTGTGGTGAACAATAATCTGTCCACCATGAACCTTTTGGAAAGAGCTCCCAAAATCATCTTTCACAGAGTGTTTAGACCGTGTTCTTTTCTGAAGCGGTCTAATTTTTTCTTTAGAAATTAACTTCTTTGGAGAAGAGTTGAGTTTACATACCTCAAACGATTTTTGAACAAGTTTAAGCTTGTTTGCTAATCAATTTGTTCTCCGTTGAAGTTTGTTGACATATCTTACTTTGTGCTTGTACTTGAAACAGATAGAGAGTCCGTGACCTTTAATAGTACAGTAAGAACATGTCAAAGTGGAGGATGATCCAGACACCATAGCGGAGCAATCTGCTAGACAAATTGTGGTATATGAAACATTAGAAAAAGGATTTCTAGTGGATAGATAAAAATCCATTTTATCCTCCAAAATAGTTGAAGAAGTTTCTCCAGGAAACATATAAAGATTGATGTGAGTATTGCTACAATTATCAAAATCAATATTTTCAGCAAGGAGTGCAACACTTGATTTTTCATCTTCATTTGAATCATAGTGATTAGACATTTCATCAAGAGTTGCAGTAAGACCTTTGTTCCCAGTGTATTTTTTACGATATGGACACTCATTGGAAAAATGACCAAAACCTTCACACTTGAAGCACTGAGGCATATCCTTATCACGGTCATGAGGTTTAACTGATGATCTAGGCTTATCTCTGATGAACCGTTTATTTCTCTTCAAAAGAAGATCTCTAAACTGTCTTGTGATCAGAGAAACTGAGTTATCAAGATCATCATCCGATGAATCAGTCTCACAAGGATAATCCATAGAGTTGCCAACACATTTAATTTTGTCAAGTAATTTTGTGTTCTTTTGTGCTTTGAAAGCAATATCCTTTTCAGATTTGGATGTATGCTCATGATCAAAGATCTTTAACTTCCCAACGAGAGTATTTATGGAAAGCGCATCAAGGTTATTTCCTTCAACGATGACATGTTTCTTAGAATCGTATTTGGTTGGCAACGATCTGAGAATTTTCATCGCAATGTCCTTTTCAGGAATAGTCTTACCCAACTCAAAAGATGCATTAACAATTTCAGACACTTTGTGATTAAACTCATCAAATGAATCCTCATCAGCCATACGAAGGTTTTCCCAATCAGAATATAGGTTTTGAAGCCTAGCTTCTTTCTCAGAGGAATTTTCTTCGAATACAGTTTCTAAGATATCCTAGTATTGTTTAGACTTAGTGCATATAGTCACATGGTGCTGAAGATCTGGGGTAATGGCACATATGATAGCATTTAACCCGTCAAAATTTTTCTTATCAGCAAGAATCTCGTCAGGTTCATATCTACCAATATCCTTTGGAACAGGTACATCGCCTTCTGCAACAACCGGAGGATCGAAGCCATTAACAACACGTACCCATGTTTAAAAATCACGAGCTTGAAGAAAAGAACGCATAGCAATTTTCCACCATGAGTAATTCGAGTCATCGAAGACTGGTGGTACGTTTATAGAGGTAGCACTTCTGTCCATAGAGTCATATTGCTAAAAACACAGACTTATGAGGTCTTAGCGTGTTTGCCTGCTCTGATACCAATTGAAAAAGCGGGGGTCTAACAACCACACCCAATATTTCTATTAGCAATCTGTATGGACAAACTCTAATATAATTCCAAGAGAATCAACTAGACAGTCATACTCAATCAATGGAAATATATCCAAGAGTTGTATCTTTGTTTCACAATGTAATCAGCAAATCAAACAGATAGAAATCCGTCAGCCTGATTATTATGTGAAACAACTTGAACGGTACCAAAGACCAATCTTCAAGTGTCAATCAATTTATATCAACAACCAAATTTGGATTATCTAATTGATTGACCAACGCACAACCTGTGATATTTAAATTATATAAAAAATATAATGCGGAAAAGAAATAACACAGACACCAGAAATTTTGTTAACGAGGAAACCAAAAATGCAAAAATACCCCGGGACCTAGTCAAGATTTGAACACCACAATGTATTAAGCCGCTACAGATACTAGCCTACTCCAAGTTAACTTCAGACTGGAATATAGTTGAACCCTAACCAATCTCACATTGATCAAGGTACAGTCGTGTTCCTTACGCCTCTGAATCCCAGCAGGACTCTGCGCACTTGATTCCCTTAGATGATCTCACCCACAACTAATAGTTTCTATGACCCAAAGTTGAAGACTTGATAAACCAATCTGTCTCACACAGAAAATTCTATTGAATAGATAAATTTGTCTCCCACAGAAATACCTAAGAGTTTTGTTCCGTCATTTGATAAATAAAGGTGAACAGGAACCAATTGATACACCAGACTTATATTCCCGAAGAACAGCCTAGTAATATCAATCACCTCATAATAATCTTAATCATATGGTAGCGAAACAAGATATTTTAGAATCACAAATGATGAGACGAAGTTATTTGTGACTACTTTTTATATTGCCTATCGGAGATTAAATCTCTAGAAAATCTTAGAGAAGATAGTACTCAATACGATAGAAAACAGCAAGATCAGAACACGCAACTACAGAGAAATAGTTGGGCCTGGCTTAAAATAGTTAATATCGTGTATCGGTATCGTATCGGCCGGGTCCGATACACCTATACAAAAGATTATATCGGTTTTTATCGGTGATACATCATTCAAAATAAAAATTTCAACATTCATAAAAGTTTAAATATAAAAATATTGGTGTCATAAAATGCATTAATTCTCAAGATCAAAAGCTTCACAATACAAATTAAAGGGTATAGAAGAAGAAGATGATTAGTAAGAAGGGTTCTATTTACGAATTTTCAGATATACATTATTTATTCTATCAAATTACCCTTATCGATATTATCAGTATATCTGTACACCCGATATATCTGTTTGTACCAGCCGATATGAGCGTTTTTATCGTTGAATCCTTGTATCGCCTAGAGTTCTCCCTCATATAGTCTTCAAATCAGGGTTTGCAATCAATGTTACCTTGGTAATAAAGCATTTAATATTCACCGTTAGATAAAAACCTGATTAGACTCAAGCTATTATCTTTCAACCGTTAGATCGAACTTAGCTTGTCACACACAAATGAAAAGTGACTTCATTTAGATATGACTAACCGTACCTAAATGTGTACACCTTGTTGGCTCAACAATAGTTAACCGAAGTTAGCCATATGAACACTTTCATATCAACCTTATTCATCTTAACCATAACTAGTTCAAATGGCTCTAATGAAACTAGTAATAGAGTTTTTCAATTGTTTGTATTCTCATAGATGTATACAAGACACAATGTAATAAAAATCGATTTTGATTCACTCGAATCAATTCATGAACATTATAGACACGGTTTGCAAAAGATTGCATTCCTTATTATATAAATGTATTAGTTCATGAACAAACCGATTTTAGAACATAACCTACTCAAGTATGCGAACGGGTACGCATACCTAAGTGGCAAGACTGAGTTTGGGTTCGCCAGTATGCGAATGGGTACCATCCAAACTCAGTTAAATCCCGGAACTTAAACTCACACCAGTACGCATACCGGAATGCATACTGAGTTCCCGGACTTTTATAAACCAACCAGTACGATTACGAGTATGCATACTATGGTTCCCTGACTTGGAATATCTTGCAACAGTTAGCATACAAGTACGCATACTGTGTTATATCCAATCATGGTTATTTGTTCTAAACTCCCATTTCAATCATTGAAACATTCTTAGAAGACGACAATAGCTGTCTCACACAAACTATTAGCTTCGAAGCAATTTTCAAGTGATCGAATTATCAATACGAAACATTCCGTGTCTACATCAAATGACTGTCTCACACAAATCATTTAAGATGTTACGAGGTGATTTTCACATGATCATCTTTTGACTTTCGTCAAGAATATAAAATGAACTTGGTTAAAGCGAAACCTTACCAACATATATTTCGAGAAATATGTAAGCGAGTTAAACTCAGCTCGAATTATCAAATGTGTACAATATAAGTCTATATAGCTATACGACTTTTGTCTCAAATAGGAGATAAATTAGATAGACTTTTGAGTGATAGATGAGTTCAAGTCTCCACATACCTTTTGTTGATGAAGTCCACAAGCTTCCCTTAGTAGTTCTTCTTCTTCAATCGATGAACGCCGTGAAGTCTAAAGCTCAACTACACTTTATATCCTAATCCGAGACTTAGCTATAAGAAGACTAGAAATCAAGACTTATAGTTTTGGCAACTAAACTTGACAACAAGCTTGAGATAGCAACGCTTGCGAGTTCGACCGAGCAGTGCTCTAACACAACCAGTACGCATACGGGTATGCATACCATGGTTCCCGTACTTGGAATAACTTTCAACAGTTAGCATACAAGTACGCATATTGTGATATATCCAATCATGGTTGAATGTTCTAAACTCGCATTTCAATCATTGAAACATTCTTGGAAGACGACAATAGCTGTCTCACACAAACTATTAGCTTCAAAGAAATTTTCAAGTGATCGATAGATCAATAAGAAACATTCCGAGTCTATATCAAATGTCTGTCTCACACAAATCATGTAAGATGTTACCAGGCGATTTTCACATGATCATCTTTTGACATTCGTCAAAAATATAAGATGAACTTGGTTGAAGCGAAAGCTTACCAACACATATTTCGAGAAATATGTAAGCGAGTTAAACTCAGCTCGAAATATCAAATGTGTATAATCGAAGTCTATATACCTATACGACTTTTGTCTCAAACAATTCCCCCCTTTGTAAATTTTAGCGACAAACTATCAATAAATATAGATTACAAAATAAATAAACTTTGTAGCTTCTCATCCAAATGCTTGATCTCCTTGGTTCTTCAACATTACTCGAAATCTTCGTCACTTCCAAGTACTCCAGTGATTCTGAACGTGTTCAACTCAGCATCATAGTTGTTGAAGATCCGTAGCTATAACAATGAGAAAACAGTAGCTCTCAATCATTGATATACAGTATCATAGTATTATTACACAGCATCAAAGTCCAATTGTATCACAACTTTAATAACAATACTACGGTGATATGTATCACTCCCCCTTAGTTAATACTTCATCTCCCAATGAAAACCACTCCCCCTTACATAATGATCCGTAAACCATATGTATTTGTAGTGTAAACTACACATTAATTCTCCCCCTTTTTGTCAGTATGAATTGGCAAAGGTAAGAAAACTAGTGGGATCATAATGAAATTCTCATAGAGATACTTCATGACTAAAAGAGAACACATCAACTTTGTTTTGATGATTTCACATAGTCGAAACTTAGTGTATTCAGCAAGGAGTTTATAACGATGTAAGAAAACTCCTACAATATTCCACAGCCACACTCCCCACAATGATTTGGAAATTAAGCAAAAGTTCAATTAAGAACTCTCCCCCATAAAATGTCATTCCAGAAAGAACAACAAGAGCGACCTTACTTTTACAATAAAACAAGGATTTCTTTGGAAATTAACAAATTACATGAGACATGAATTTGTATCCAGAAAACTCAATTAAATTAACCACAAGAAAACCCATGATTAATTTAATCGGAAATGCTCAACATAAGAGAACTTATGGAGCCGCACAGTACTTTCACATAAAAGTGGATCAGGGAAAGATCAATACTACGGAATATACAAAGATTCATTCTATTTTCATCAATATTTGCATAATGATACCATAGACTTATTTTTTGTTATCAAAAGTTCATTCTATTTTCCATCAATATTTGCATAAAGACATATAATAGACTTAACTTTTGACATATATGGGACAATCACAGTTCACGGACGCAAACACTCATATCCCATAATAATTTTTGCAATATATAAAACCAATAAAGATTAATACTGCAAAATCATCTTCCAAATAAACTTTAGAATTTAAATAAATAAATCTATAAACATTGCAAGATGAAAATTGTTGGCAATAGCTATGTGTACTCACAATAATTGTTATTCCAAACCCTAGTTATCCTTCTTAAAGCACAAGAATAAATTCTCATAAGAAGTTTCCTAGACATCGTAGAGCTTTCTCAGAGCATCTACTGAGAATTCCTTCTCATTATTTAAAAACCCATTGATTATGGGATCGTGCAATTCCTCCAAATCTTCAGAAATATCAGTTATCTCACTAAGTTCTCTTTTTAGTCCACACAAGGTGTTCTTTGTTAGAGACAACATATGTCCATAGTGAGATATATTTTCTAAAGAGAAAATGATTTGATATTTTTAATCATTTCTTTTGTTGATGAAATCCTTCACCATGCCTCTAAAGTTATTATCAAAATGACAAACAGACAAGAGGCAGTTAGAGGAAGAGCCTTCTTCATCATTTGTAGATCTCTCCTTCTTATTCCTTGAGGATTTGATTCCTTCACAAAGATATATGTTAACTACTTCAACTGCATCCCTTTTTGTGGTACCTCTAGTTACAAGAGCCATGAAACTGTATCTTTTAAAGATAAAAGAAGTGAATGGAATTTTGATCACAAATGAACATAAATAGACCAATGGACATCCAAACCCTAGAAAGACTTTGAAAAAGTCTTTTACGGTTCATGATCCATAATCTATTTTAACAAAGAAGATATTTTCTTAGCATAAAAAAGAAGAAGAAATTAACAATTATACAAAACTTAAGCAACCTTGATGCAATCCTCATTTTCTCAAGTTAAAGATGAGGATGCAGACATCACTAGTATTAGATAGTGACGGAGTGAGCCGAATGCTCAAATCTTTTATTACATAGTGACTTATCAAAATTTGTTGTATAAACAGACTTCTTACCTCGTCTGAATCTGATTCTTTTAGATTTCTTCTTGTCTTTAGGAGTACCATGTTGATTACCCAAGGACAGATTCATTCTTTGCATGTCATTTTGAAGTTTGGCAATCCTTTTGTTGTTCCTCTTGAATTTCCAACACTTATCTTGGACATGATTTACATTTCCATAAAACAAACAAATCAAGTAAGATTTATTGTCCTGCTTATTTGCCTCATGTTTATCACAACATTCATTATCAATTATTCCAAAACCGGCTGGAAAAAAATTTGTTTGTGCTCACAGTTTTGCTTTTGAACCCCAAACCATTTGTGTTTCCAAAAGACTTTTGACCGAATAACATTGTTGAGATTTTGTCAGAACTTCCAGACAACCTTTGCAGGTCACACTTAAGAGTGTTAATCTCTTTTTCTTTCAGAGATAGGGTCCTGGTGAATTCATCATTAAGACAATCTATCTCAAGATTTTTCACCTGAAGTGATGATTCAAGTTTCTCCAACGAAGCCTTTAGTTGGAGATTTTCTTGGTGAATTTCTTCACACTTATCCAAGAATTCAAAAATCTCAGTGTCGGGCTCAAACTCTGAATCAGAATTTGAGTATGAAGAAGTTTCTGATGCGAGAGCTTAAAATTCATTGAACACATCGGAAGCATGCAGGATATTGACAGCATGGGATGATTTTTCTTGTATTGAATCATCTGAAGCATTAACCATAGAGAGACGTTTCTCTATCCTTGATCTTTTGAGTAATCATTGATTTATCAAAATCAACATGATTGGAACAACATTCATCAGCTCAACACAAGTTAGAATATTTGCTTTTGTTGGTCACAGCATTGAACGCAGATGTTCTGACTGTGTTGTGATCAAGATCAAGTATTTTTAACTTTCCAAATAGAGTATTTCTGGAAAGCGTATCAAGGTTATTTCCTTAAACGATGGCATGTTTCTTAGAATCGTATTTGGCTAGCAACGATTTGAGAATTTCCATCACAATGTCTTTTTCAGTAATAGTCTTTCCTAACGCAAAAGATGAATTAACAATTTCAGACACTTTGTGATTAAACTCATCAAATGAATCTTCGTCAGCCATACGAAGGTTTTCCCAATCAGAATTTAGGTTTTGAAGCCTAGCTTCCTTTTCAGAGGTATTACCTTCGAATACAGTTTCTAAGATATCCCACGCATCTTTAGACCGAGTGCACGTAGTCACATGGTGCTGAAGATCTGTGGTAATGGCATGAATGATAACATTTAAACTGTCATAATTTTGCTTTTCAGTGAGAATCTCGTTAGGTTCATATCTACCAATATCCTTTGCAATAGAGACATCGTCTACTGTAACCATTGGAGGATCATAGCTATTAACAACATAAACCCATGATTGAAAATCACGCGCTTGAAGAAAGGAACACATAACAATTTTCCACCATAAGTAATTTGAGCCATCAAATACTGGTGGTACGTTCACCGAGATATCACTTTTGTCCATAGAGTCAGATCGCTATAAATACAGATTTATGAGGTCTTAAACGTGTTTGCCTGCTCTGATACCAATTGAAAAAGCGGGGGTCTAACAACCTTACCCAATATTTCGTTTAGGAAATCTGTATGGAAAAACTCCAATAAAATTCTAAAAGAATCAACTAGACAGTCATACTCAATCAATGGAAATATATCTAAGAGTTGTATCTCTGTTTCAAAATGTAATCAACAAATCAAACAGATAGAAATCCGTGAGCCTGATTATTATGTGAAACAACTTTAACGGTACCAAAGACCAATGTTCAAGCATCAATAAATTTATATCAACATCCAATGGTTGGATTATCTAATTGATTGAACTACGCACAACCTGTGATATTTCAATTATATAAACAAATATAATGCGGAAAAGAAATAGCACAGACACCATAAATTTTGTTAACGAGGAAACCGCAAATGCAGAAAACCCCCGGGACCTAGTCCAGATTTGAACACCACACTGTGTTAAGCCGCTACAGACACTAGCCTACTTCAAGTTAACTTCGGACTAAAATATAGTTGAGCCCTAACCAATCTCACACTAATTAAGGTACAGTCGCGTTCCTTACGCCTCTGAATCCCAGCAGGACTCTACGCACTTGATTCCCTTAGCTGATCTCACCCACAACTAAGAGTTGCTACGACCCAAAGTCAAAGACTTGATAAACCAATCTGTCTCACACAGAAAAGTCTATTGAATAGATAAATCTGTCTCCCACAGAAATACCTATGAGTTTTGTTCCGTCTTTTGATAAATCAAGGTGAACATGAAGCAATTGATACACTGGACTTATATTTCCGAAGAACAGCCTAGTAATATCAATCACCTCATAATAATCTTAATCGTATGGTAGCGAAACAAGATATTGTGGAATCACAAACGATGAGATGAATATGTTTGTGACTACTTTTTATCTTGCCTATCGGAGATTAAATCTCAAGCAAATCTTAGAGGAGATAGTACTCAATCATGATAGAAAACAACAAGATCAGAACACGCAACTACAGATAAAATAGTTGGGTCTTGCTTTACAATCCCAATGAAGTCTTTAAGTTGTTAACCTATAATGGTTTTGGAAAAACCTAGGTTGAAGGAGAATCAACTCTAGTCACAACTAGTATCACACAGGAGGTGTAGGGATTAGGTTTCCCAGTTGCTAGAGTTCTCCCTTATATAGTCTTCAAATCAGGGTTTGCAATCAATGTTACCTTGATAACAAAGCATTCAATATTCACCGTTAGATTGAAAACCTGATTAGACTCAAGATGATATGTTTCAACCGTTAGATCGAACTTAGCTTGTTACACACAAATGAAAAGTTACTTCATTTAGATATGGGTAACCGTACCTAAACATGTACACCTTGTTGGCTCAACAATAGTTAACCGAAGTTAGCCATATGAATACTTCCATATCAACCTTGTTCATCTTAACACAACTAATTAAAATGACTCAAATGAAACTAGTTCTAGAGTTGTTCAATTGTTTATATTCTCATAGAAGTATACAAGACACAATTGAAGCAAAATCGACTTTGATTCACTCGAATCAATTCATGAACATTATAGCCACGGTTTGCAAATGATTTTATTCTTTATTATATATAAATATATTAGTTCATGAACAAACCGATTTTAGAATATAACCTACTCAAGTATGCAAACGGGTACGCATACCTAAGTGGCCGGACTTAGTTTGGGTTCGCCAGTATGCGAAAGGGTACGCATACCATCCAAACTCAGTTGAATTTTCGGACATGAACTTACGCCAGTACGCATACGGGTATGCATACTAAGTTCCCGGAATTTCATTAAACCAACCAGTACACATACGGGTATGCATACCATGGTTCCCGGACTTGGAATAACTTGCAACAGTTAGCATACAAGTACGCATACTGTGCTATATCCAATCATGGTTAAATATTCTAAACTCCCATTTCAATCATTGAAACATTCTTGGAAGATGACAATAGTTGTCTCACACAAACTATTAGCTTCAAAGCAATTTCCAAGTGATCGATAGATCAATACCAAACATTCCGAGTCTACATCAAATGACTATCTCACATAAATCCTGTAAGATATTACCAGGCGATTTTCACATGATCATCTTTTGACTTTCGTCAAGAATATAAGATGAACTTGGTTAAAGCGAAAGCTTACCAACACATATTTCGAGAAATATGTAAGAGAGTTAAACTCAGCTCGAAATATCAAATGTGTATAATCGAAGTCTATATAGCTACACGACTTTTGTCTCAAATAGGAGATAGAGTAGATAGACTTTTGAGTGATAGATGAGTTCAAGTCTCCACATACCTTTTGTTGATGAAGTTCCACAAACTTCACTTAGTAGTTCTTTGTCTTCAATCTATGAACGCCGTGAATTCTAATGCTCAACTACACTTTTTATCCTAATCCGAGACTTAGCTATAAGTAGACTAGAAATCAAGACTTATAGTTTTTGCAACTAAACTTGACAAACAAGCTTGAGATAGCAACGCTTACGAGTTCGACCGAGCAGTGCTCTAACAAGTGTGACTTCTCTAGCTTGGAAATCATTTTGAGTAAAATCAAAGAGAACATCCAGGGTAAGAGACGACATTTTATGGTACTCGATGATATATAGAACGATGATGACAATGGATGGGATTATATGTTAAAAACTTTGCTATGCATATTTTCCAAATAAACCAAAGTGTTGATGACTACACGAAGTGATGAAGCTACTTTAAGATGGAGTACTTCTTCGTGTACACATCGTTTGGAAAGATTACTTAGAGATGTTTCTTGGTATTTGTTCAAGAAAATTTCATTTCGTCCTGGAGGTGTTGAAAAGAGATCAGATTTGGCCGGAATAGCCGAGAATATTTTGAAGAAGTGTAGAGGAATGCCTCTACCCGTAAATATTATTGGGGGTTTAATGTCTAAAACAAATGAAGTTGAGTGGCAATCTATTGCACTCAATGGCATTTGGGAGATCCAAGAAGGCAAACAAAAGATAGTGAGAATGTTAAAGTTGAGTTACGATTATTTGGAACCAAATCTTATACAATGTTTTGCGTATTGTTCTTTATTCCCTAAGGGTCATATTATTAAGAAAAGAAAACTTATACTACATCTGTTTCTGGAAAAGTGAAAGTAACACTTTTCCAGAAACGGAGGGAGTACAATTGTTGGCTGAAGGATTTCTTAGCTCTTCAAAAGCAAATAAACAAATGTAAAAAATCGGTAGCGAGTATTTTGATATTTTGTTGACAAACACCTTTTTCCAAGACGAGCATAGAGACTGGTATGGAAGTATAAAGTCGTGTAAGATGCATGATCTAATATACATGATCTTGCATTATACGTTTATGGTACTGAATACTGCTCCTTTCTATATGTCAATAGGATACAGGAAATGGAAACTAATAGACGCCGACATGTATGTTTTGCCTCTGAGAACGATTTGCAAAATATTTCTGAAGCTAAGTACAAGGTAAAGAATCTGCGGATGTGCGTTTCTTCTGCTCCAGAACTTATAAATAGTACTTATGATGCGCAGGTTTTCATGAATTTTAGTTGATTTGTACTAGATTTAAGTTATAGTGCAGTCATTGATTTACCATCTTCGGTTGCCAAATTGAAACACTTGAGATACCCGGATCTCTCTAATCCCCAAGTAACAACTTCGCCTGATTCTATCTTAAGTCTCTACAATTTGCAGACACTGCTACTCAAGAATTGTCTCAAGCTTAAAGATCTTCCTGGAGACATGAATAAACTCATTAGTCTGGGACATCTTATAATTCACAAAACCGGAGATCATGATTGGGTCTCCAATGCCAAGTAAGGTAAGAAATTTAAGCTGTCTGCGCCCTTTACCTGTATTTACTGTAGGAAATAAAACCAATGGATATGGTCTTGAAGAGTTGAGAGACCTAAGTCTCCTTGGTGATAAGCAACAAATTCATAATCTGGAGAATGTAAGTGATAGAAAAGACGCTGGAGCAGGATGTTTAAAATACGAACAATACATTCTTAGTATGGGACTATTTTGGAGTAATACCGAGAGTCATAATGATGTTGCCCTTGATGATTTTGAAGTGTTATAAGGCATCCAACCTTATCATAATCTTAAAGTTTTTGGAATTGTCAGCTATATGGGTACGAAATTCTCCAATTGGATGATGGGTATGAATAAGTTACTTCCCAACTTGAGGCACATATTTTTGGAAAACTACAACAAATGTGAATATCTTCCACCGCTTGGATTACTTCGTCATCTTGAGATTGTTTACATTAACAAATTTGATGTTGTGAAATCAATCAGTAGTGAGTTCTGTGGGAGTAACAATACTAATGTATCTTCTTTTCCTTCTCTGTAACGACTCGGTATATCTCATATGGTTAACTTAGAAGATTGGTCTGACCATGTTTCATCATCTACATCTCTGTATTTACCTAAAATCGGTAAGAGGCTAGAAGTGGGATTCAAGGGTTTCTGAAAGTGAGTTACGGGAGGTTGAGCACGAATAGTCTCTGCCTAAACCACGTACAGTGGCCGTTCAAAGGTTGCTTCATTCACAGGGAAGAGATTTAGGGCTGGTCTTAGGGAGGGAAGCATATGAAGAGAAAGATCAGAGAATTCTAGGTTTTGAAGAAGAATTGCTCTAAGAGGTTATGAGAAAGATCTGTCTTAGCTTGGAGAAATAAATGACCTAACTATAGCTGAATTCTCTAATCTCTGGTCGGTGAAGATAGGGGTGCCGTGCGGAGCACTTATCCCGTGTCTTCATGAATAGATAAAGATAAACTAGATTGAGTTTATCTCATTATTCCACCGCCTTTACTCTCTCCTTCAGTGAGAAATAGGCCGGGTATTTCTCACATGTGCCGTAGGCCGCCAGACCAAAACCCTAATTGATACCCCCCGTTTGTGTTAAGCTAAGTCAGCCTTTGTGATGATGTGTTGAGAGAGAGAAATATCCCCATTAGCCGAGTTGGCCAAGATAGAGAGATATTCTCTGATTTGTAAGAATGACTAGAATGAGTCACGTGAAAAGGCATGGGATGCCTCAGAATTCATGTGGAGAGTCTGAAAAGGAGACTCGATTCCTACATGAGGCTCGTGCCTATCATGAGGAATATGCAGCCCTAGATTTCCCGAGAGATATGAATCTCTCTGAGATTTTGAGGAGAGATGTGAATCTCTCCGAGATTTTGCGAAGAGATGTGAATATGTCCGAGATGTTGCAGAGAGATTTGAATATCTCAGAGATTTTGCGAAGAGATGTGAATCTCTTCGAGATGTTGCAGAGAGATTTGAATCTCTCCGAGATTTTGCAGAGAGATTTAATTCTCTCCGATATTTTGCAGAGAGATTTGAATCTCTCCGAGATGTTGCAGAGAGATTTGAATCTCTCTGAGATTTTGCAGAGGAGATGTGAATCTCTCTGGGATTTTGAGGAGAGAGAGATGTTAATCTCTCTGTGATTTTGCGGATGGATCCAAATCTCTATGAATATTTTATTGATGGATCTGAATCTCTCAGTGGTCAGCTGGGACTCATCCTGAAGAGAGAGAAAGGGCTTTGTGCGCCCGATTAATGTCTCTGTGAGACTTTGGCTCACTTTTCTTTGAACAGCATATCTTGCAGAGATGTGCTAGGAATCAACTGTGTCCATCTGATGGGGCCCATAAGACCCGTATATCTCGAAAAGATTTTCTAGGAGTCTGTCAAAAAGGCCCAGAGTCAGAATAACCAGTGTATCTCGCGGGGATGTCCTAGGAATTATTCGGAAACCTTAGTAAGTCGAGTCAGATCCTAGAGTAGACATGACCCGTGTAACTCGCGATAATGTACTAGGAATCAGTCCTTGATTTCAAATAGGATGAGTCGTGCTTACATGAGACATGCATATCTCCTCTCTGGGTCATAAGTCTGTCGGGGGCGTTTTTACGTATCTACAGAGCCTACATGACTAGCAGTATCTCGTCGTGGATGTATACTCGGAATCATGGCATCACAATCAGCTGCATCTCGCGAAGACATGCTGGAATTGTGGTTGTTATGGTTCATAAGTGTTCTGGGGACGTTTTACGCTCTACAAAACCTACGTGACCAGCAGTATCTCGTCGAGGATGTGCGTTAGGAGTCACGGCATTACGACCAGCAGTGTCTCGCGGGGATGTATACTAGAAATCGTGGATAAGGGTGCCTTGAGGGCTAAGGGATTAATATCTCCCGTGAGAGTTGAATTTCATCTATGGTCTTGAAATGACACTTTTGCCCCTTATCCAAATTTCACCATCTACATTAAGTCCCCTACTAAGAGTAGAACCTTGATTGTTCTATGATAAGTATATAGATGGTTACAAATCGTTCAGGAGCGAAATTACAATCCACTTGTAGAGTCCCCGAGATGATGCTTAGTCTTTGCTTGCTCTGATTTTGGACTTCGAATCAGCTATGGACTTGGGAGCTTTCTGGAATTTTGTGTTAGGAAACCTTACTAGTGTGACAATTGAGCCTTGATGAAGTAAAATTCCGTTTTGAGAGACTAGACTTGTGAATTAGGGTTTCTTTGATCAAAACCCTAACTTCTCCATTCTGTGCAACTCTGAGCTTGGAATTAACCCTGGACTTGGAATCCTTTTAGGCTTTCGCATTTGGAAGTGTCTTCGAAATGGGATTAGAGTCTTGTAGAGATGAAATTTCCATTTTGGTCGAATGGGATTTGCAAATCATGGTTTACTTGGACAGAACCCTAATTTCCTCTCTTTGTGCATCCTTGAGCTTCCAAGTTTGTGCAAGTGAGTATTTGGGGAAGAGAGGGATTTGAGCGGCTTCCTTGTTGTATGTGAGGTTGTAAAAATCCTATGAGAATAAATTGGCACTTACTTTTGAAGTTACGGAGTCCCTATCCTGTGTAAATTCTGAATTCAGGCTTGTACTGCGCCTAAACCCTAATTTTTCTTTTTGTCCGCATCTGACACCTTCAGACACTCTGGAGATGCTTGAAGAGGCTTGGTAGGCATGCATATGTCTTGAAGGGTTATAACCTTGTATGACGAGATCTCGTTCAATCCCTTATACTAATCAGACACCCCTTTTCCGAGAGAAAATGCCTATCTTTGAAACCGAGGGTATTTCGTCAAAAACCAATATGAGTATGATTTTTTCTGACATGAAAGACTTCGTGGGATTCATTATGCATGGTCACGGCTTGATATAGGTATAAAGGCGCATGTATGTTCTTGGTTTTGAAAATTATGAATTCAAACTTCCCTGTTTGAGCTAAATTCCCTTTATTTTCTCTGAAATTCTGTATTTCTGGATTCCGTTTCAATCCCGTTCTTCTTAGAACACTTACAGAACTCAATATTCACGTGTATGAGGCCTTTGAAATATGTATATGAGAGCTTTGTCGGTCTATGGATGTATTAGGGCTTTCTTCTTTGATAATACTAAGAATTGCCAAATAAGGGTATTTTGGTCAAAATCCCTTATGAACTCGTTTTTGTTGAAAAGTAATGAGATGAAAGGGATTGAGAGAGGTGTATAGAACCGTCCAAGAGAAAGGGGAGAGGCTCGGTCCTTTCTCTTTTAGAATAAATCCCTTTTCCGTAAAATTCTTGAAGTTAGGGCTATTTTTCGTCAAAACCCTAATTCCCTTCGACTTTGATCCCTCTGAAAAAATCCCGAGAGAATAAATGACGTCCCAATAGCTTAGGATATAATTCTCACGCATGGAAAGGGATTGTTCACGGATTGGAGGAATTTTTTAGAAGAAAGAAAAACCCTCAGTTTCCTTATTTGATCCAAATTCCTTTAATTTCCTCTTTTAGCTCTAATTCTTTTTCCTTTTGCTTAAAGGCTTCCATTTTGAGATACAATTGAAAAGAGAACTATTTTTTCACCTTTATTTTTAGTGCACTAGGCATGGAAGCCCGTCTACCCTTCTTCCACGAGTTTCTCTTGTATTCGAATTCTTTATTTGAGCAGAATTCCTCTTTCTGTATGAATTGGCATTGCTGGAAACCCGTTGATTATACTTGATGATTGAAATTCATTCTTGATCCCTGAGTTTTAATCATGGAATGAATGTTGCTGAATGAAAACATCTTTATTTCCTTAGGTGATAGCTCTATTCGTCTTTGAAAACGATCAATATTAATCTTCAAACTGATGATATAAAAGTTAGCAGAAGTAATGATGATCTTGAGTTTGCTGATGTAGATACCCATCCTCAATAAGTCTTGATATTTATCTCTCATTATTTATCTCTGATGCATACTTCTTCGACCATTGAATAAATAAAAGTAGTCGTATTTGTCAAGGATTCTCTTCGTTTAGGTGTTTGTCATAAAACTTCAGATTTGAGACACTTAGGGAGAATGTATGTAAAATCTTCATAGAGACTCCGATTTGAGTCACCGACACCAACTTTGAAAGTTAATAGGATAATATTTATAATGCAAAAAGAATCACTTGATTCCGAGTTCATTTGGTCAATCAAATCCGTGTACGCTTTTGACTTCAGAAACTTCATATAAAAATTTCAGGAGTTTTTCAGATTGCACTTACTTCGGTATTGGGACCACATATCCAAGATCGTTTGTCCGTTTGAGGAGAACTTTTGGTGTGTTGTTGGGAAGACATAGAGGAACATATTTTCTTCAGAAAGTACCCAGAAATTCCTTACGGATTTTCATCAGTTTTCAAGTCTTTGCGCTGGAATATGCGGATGTCTGTTTTCGAAAGGAGTCCTTGTTGCGTTTGAACTCTTGATGTATTGAGACTCTTAGGAAACGATCTCTTGGAGTTTTATGAACTTATTAACCCTCCTTAGATTAGTATAGGTCGTGATTTTTTCCTCCCTTGGTCAGAGACATGCCCATCATTTGATTTTATGTTTATACCCTTTGTCGTGAAGAAAACGTATTTTCCTTGATCCTTTGTTAAAGTGTGGACCCTAACAATCCCACAAGTATCTATTGAGATATGAGATGGATTTCTTGATAAGTATAAGACTCTAGGCATGAGGTTATGCTTGAAGGGATTAGGAGAAGATAAGGCTTGAAGAGACTAGGAGAGGACAAGGTTTGAAGGGATTGGATGTGACAAAGCTTTAAGGGACTGTATGAGGACAAGGTTTTAGGAGAAAAGACTGGTATTCATGTAAATCAATCCATAGTCCTGTGTTGTTGCTCCCTTGATTTTAACTTATGTAGTTTGAACTTTGCAGCCTTATCTGATCTTCTCTTTGTTTGTAGAGTACTCTTCATGGTGAGAACGAGTTCGACCTTGGTAGAATGCGGATGAGGCGGGCGACAGATTATATCGTGAAAATGATAACTCCGAACGGTCTTTCTTTTGATGATCTTGTAAACCTGAGAAACTTGGTGACAACCCAAGAGAATATTTGCTTTCAACATGAGGTGGTTGCGAGTGTCTCAATTCTGCCAGGATCCGTCGGGGTGAGTTGATTTCAGGTCCTCGTATTTTAGAGAGTTTCTTAATATGGAATGAAGCATGGTAGGTGAAGAGATGGAACATTTTAAGACGATGACTCGAGATGCAGAGGCCAAAGTGAAGCAGCTGAACATGAAGCAAGAGATTTTCTTTAGGGGCCTCTGTTCTTTAGGGTTGATATTTTCCTTTTCTGGACCTTTTCCATATGAATCTGGTATAGGAAGAAGACCCTCATGAGTTCTTAATTTGTGCGAACCCTAGCTGGCTCTGTTGCATGTGCGAGTAGGTGAAAACTCTAAGTAAAATTCGTAATATGAAGTCCTTATTTGCGCGATCTTCACTCCGGATGTTGTAGAAACTTCGTTTGACGTCCGATTTCAGTGGTTGACCCCAACTATTGATGGTGAGCGTCGTTTACTCAACAAAATAACAAGATGTTTCCCAGTAATTTACAAGTAATAAAGCGGTAGTAAGAATCGTTCCCATGAGGAGTAATGCAACTGATATGTTATCTAAATTAACGAGAATATAAAAGAATGGTAAAAAGGATAATAATAAAAAGATGATGATAATTAAGAAATCCTTCGCCGTTAACTCAACATTGTACCCGTTTATCTCTTGTTAGAATCAATTGTAACCAACCATAGAATAGCAGGTACGCTTAGCTATCCCCAAAATTTCTGTTGTCACTGGATACTAAAGCGCTCGACTACCAAATTCTATCCAACTGAGCCACCCTGAGGTACGCTTACAAGGTGTAACTTAATCGAATGCTTTAGGGTTTGTGAATTTAGGTTTAATCCCAGTAGTTAAACTCGGTACGCTTGGTCCACTTACTGGTGTTGTCTTTACTCGCAATTGCTCCAAAGATTCCCTTCGCAAGGTCTCGCGATTTCTACTTGTGTAGGAGATAAACGACAATTACAGACGCTCAAATCTCTACTAGCATTAGAATGATTAATAGACTAATCTAGTTGCGCACCCAAACCAATCTAGAATCAATCATAAACCTTCGATATAATAAAAAAAATCCACAATGATTAACTTGAAAACTTGAAATAAACTTGTAAATAATTGAGCTTCACAATTAGAACTTTGAATTCATCCTTAACAATAAAAAGAATATAAAAAAGAGATAGTTCTCCTCCCTTAGGGGGAGAAAAACGGTGAACAGAAGATATCCCAAATTGTGTCTAAGCTTCCCTATATATAGAGTTTTGTAACATCTTCTTGAAGAAACTAGGAAACCTAGCTAAAATAGGAAAGTGCGCCTCCTGTGTCCCGTGCATCACATCCCGTGCAAAGTGGGTTGCCAAACTCCTTCCGAAACTTGAAATAGCCGCGCCCTTAATCTGATTGTGTAGAATAATTGGCTAAATAGCCTATTGGGCTCAACTATCAAGATCCATCCCATTATCACCTTTTCTTAAACGAGATAATCTCGTTTCATCTCTCACTCGGACTCGAACCAACATCACTATGCTGTCGTCACCAGCCACTGCCAAACTCCTTTCTGAGTTTTTCTCTATTTTCCATGGCAGCTACAGCAACCTTAACAACAACCCGTCGTCACAGCAGCATCCTTCTTCCATTAACCACCATTCTTTCCGTCATTCACTACTTCCATCTTTCTCTCCTGTCCTGACTTGAGATCATTATATCTTTCTTCGACATCCACAGAAGCAACTCAAGGCCACTGCCGTCACCGATATCAAATACCAATGGCAGTAGCGATCAAGAGTCAAGACTCCACATCTTTTTTCTCGACTACTGTCCACGAAACCCGTTTATGAGTCTTTTTCATAGCATCAAACCACAGAGTCCATTCAATATCACAAACTCGTGTTACTTCTCCATCTCCGATCAACGAACAGCCACAGTACAACTTCATTTTCCTTACCGATATCACCAGCATCTTCTTCCCTGAATGGCAGTGAAACAAACTTCTTATTCTTGTCTGTGAGAAGAATTCTCAACCCTCGATAACAATGGCAACAGTGCTCAAATTGTTCCCTGTTTTCGAGCAACGACATAACCCCATACAGACATAAACTCTACCAGCTCCATAGCCTTCTTAATCATCTCTTCCGATCCCTGGCAGTTGGACATCGAGCCACTTTTCTTTCCTCTTTGCTGACTGTGAGAAGAGTTTTTGACGGACTTTTGGCTGGCAGTGATTAGCATGGTCGACGGAAAAAGGTTCAACGGCAACGATAACCCCATCTCGTCTCTGCTTACGAACCCGTGACCAAGGAAATGATCCTGATTCTCTGCTCGTGAATTTGGGTTTCAATGGAAACCTAATTTTTCTATCCTTGTCAGATGCACATGCTAGCACTACTAGCGCACACGTACAGTCACCTTTTCTTCCACCGAGTGCACCAATTAAATAAGCACGACTATTGTCGTATTAAGGCCATGATTTATGGCCAGCTTGGCCCAGCACCCACTACTGCCATATCTTGTAAGCACAATGTTGTTGTATCCAGAGCGAATTAAAATTCTCTTTTAGCTCCCAAATAGCCAGCAACGTCTTTTGGTCTTTGAATCGGTGCATTAGCTGACACGAGCTTCGAGCTTCCGATATGTCCACGCGATTGTCCGTAGTAGTTTCCATACAATGACAATTCTTCCTCTTTTGTGGCCAATTGGACGATTTCTTGTTCTTTTCTGGAATAAGCTCAAAATTCCCATAAAATATACAAAAAAAACTAATAATACAATTTCACAAGAAAACTAGCTAAGAAAGCATAACCAATCGATACTTAGAGAGATGTTTTTAAACACCTATCAATCGAACAGAAAATACATGCTTTTCATATATTATAGAGAAAAATTAAGATATGGAGATTGTTTTCAGGTGATAAGTCCACGTGAAGTTGAACTCGGAAATATATGGTTTTACAGCAGCTATATATTCCTTCAAGTGTATCTCTTGGACCATATTTCGAAATATCATTCCCATTTAACACGTGGTAGGATAGACATAGAAAAATATTTTTCATCAAGGGCGTGTTGTCGAATTCTCTACACATTTGTCTCAGTTCGTCGAGTTATGTGACTAAAGTATGAGTCGCGTCTTAGTAGAGTGGAAACTATTGACTCCTCCTAAAACCGATTGCGAACCCTAGTTTATCTCCTGTGTGCGTTGTTTATTGTCGAGGGATAATTTGAATGCTTCTTCTACTTGATATAGTCATGTTACACACGTATAAAACCCTAAAACATCTAATCTTCGGTCAGGATCCAGGACATAGTTGCAATTGCTGAGTACAGATAAGATGCTGATAGAGGAGAATTTGACGATACCGGAGAGAGATGTGAGATTTATCGAGTCACAAAAAAGTCCCCTTCAATATTTTTAAGGCCGATCTCTAGTCACCTAATCCCAAGGTACGAAAACTAGTGGGATCCTAATGAAATTTCCATAGAGATACTTCATGACCAAAAGAGAACATATCAACTTTGTTTAGATGCAATCATATAACCGAAACTAAATGCATTCATCAAGAAGTTAATAAATATAGAAGAAAACTCTTACAATATTCTACAACCGCACTCCCCACAAAGATTTTGTAATTAAGCACAAGTTCAATTAAGAACTCTCCCCCATAAAATGTCATTCCCGAAAGAACAACAAGAGCGACCTTACTTTCACAAGAAAAGAAGGATTTCTTTGGACATTAACAAATCACATGAAACATGAATTTGTATCCAAAATACTCAATTAAATTAACCACATGAGAACCCATGATTAATTTAATCGTAAATGCTCACATAAGAGAACATACGGAGCCGCACGGTACTTACACAAAGATGTGGATTAGGGAAAGACCAATACTGCGGAATATTCAAAGATTCATTCTATTTTTCATCAATATTTGCATAGAGACATGTAATAGACTTAATCTTTGTAGACAAAAGTTCATCCTTTCTTCCATCCATATTTGCATAATGACATAATAGGCTTAACTTTTGTTTGTCAAAAGTTCATTCAATCTTTTATCAATATTTGCATAATGACATATGAAAGACTTAACTTTTGACATATATGGGACAATCATAGTTCACGGACGCAAAAACACATATCCCATAACAAGTTGCAATATATGAAACCATAAAGATTAATACTGCAAAAATCATCTTCCAAATAAAATTTAGAATTTAAATAAATAAATCTAAAAACATTGCAAGATGAAAATCGTTGGCAATAGCTATGTGTACTCACAATAATGGCTATTTCAAACCCTAGTTATCCTTCTTAAAACACAAGAATAAATTCTCATAAGAAGTTTCCTAGACATTAAGGCCTCTAAAAAATTATTTATCGTCCCCGAACTCCTTGTCGTCAACATCCATAGGAACGTGAGGTTCATGAAGAAAGGTGTTAATTCCAACAAACCTTCTAGACTGATGTCGAACCAGGGCCTTCTAAATTTCAAGAGTCCTCAACACAATAGCCTTTATTTCCTGAATCTCCTTTCTTGTTTTCTTCAACTCTTCAAGAACCCTAGAAAATTATGTAGATTAGAAGGAACATCTCTTGGTTTTCTCACATTCCTCCTTTTTCTTTTCAAAGGTTAAGGACCAGGAGATTTATCTTTTTCCTTCATGATTGATGGCTTAACAATCATATTAACATCTTTTCCATCATAAGACATAATGCTTGGATTCTCCATACCAGTATGAGATTGTGAGAGAAATTCACAAATCAGACTCAACAAGCAATCTTGTGATAAAAAGAGTTTTCAGGGAAGGAAAAAGGAATGTAGGGTTACAGAACCTTTATACACTAAACAGGATTTACGTACGCACAACTCACAACCCTAAAGAAGACAGAATTGTCAATATTAACCCTCTTTTATTATTCAAACAGAGTAAACCCCTTTCAATATCAATTAGATATGAAAAGATGGAAGAATTTCAAAACCGTGAAGACACAACCAAAAAGAAGAGACAAAACATGAAAAAATCTTTTTCTCTTTTTTTCTTTTCTTAAAGCCTGAAGTGTGCAAACTCTTGTCTCTTTTGAATCAGGCACATGAGACAAGATACACAACCAACACATTTAAGTTGTGCTGGGGTGAACAATAATCTGTCCACCATAACTTTCTTGAATGGAATTCTTAGAACCCTGTTTCACAGACTGTTTAGACTGTATTCTTTTCTCTAGTGGTCTAATTTTTTCTTTGGAAATTAACTTATTCGGGGAAGAGATGAGATTACATACCTCAGATGACTTGTGAACAAACTTGAGCTTGTTTGCTAATCGATTTACTCGTCGTTGAAGTTTATTGACATATCTTATCTTATGTTTGAACTTGAAACAATTGGAGAGTTCATGACCCTTGAGAGTACAATAAGAACATGTTAATAGAGAGGATGGTTCCGACGCCATAGCTGTGCAACCTGCTAGACACACGGTAGAACCTGAAAAATTAGAAATAGAATTTCCCATAGACAAAGAGAAATCCATTTTATCCTCCAAGGTGGTTTAAGTTTCTCCCGGAAGAATATCGAGGTTCATGAACGTATTGCTACAATTATCAAAATCAATATTTTCACAGAAGAGTGCAACACTTGATTTTTCGTCTTCATTAGAGTCATAGTGATCAGACATTTCATCAAGAGTTGCAGCAAGACCTTTGTTTCCAGTGTATTTTCTACGATTTGGACACTCATTTGCAGAATGACCAAAACCTTTACACTTGAAGCATTGTGGCATATATTCGTCATCAGTATCGTCAGTATCCCTGTTCTTAGGAGGAACACGATTATGAGGTTTAACTGATGACTTAGGTTTATCTCTGGTGAACCGTTCACTTCTTTTCAAAAGAAGATCTCTAAACTGTCTTGTGATCAGAGAAACTGACTTGTCAAGATCTTCATCTGATGAATCAGTCTAAGAAGGATCATCTTCAAAGATGCCAGCACTTTTACTTTTGTCAAGTAATTTAGTGTTCTTTTGTGCTTTGAAAGTAATATCCTTCCCCGATTTTGATACATGCTCATGATCAAAGATCTTTAACTTCCCAACGAGAGTATTTATGGAAAGCGCATCAAGGTTATTTCCTTCAACGATGGAATGTTTCTTAGAATCGTATCTAGATGGCAATGATCTGAGAATTTTCATCACAATGTCCTTTTCAGGAATAGTCTTACCCAACGCAAAAGATGCATTAACAATTTCAGACACTTTGTGATTAAACTCATCAAATGAATCTTTATCTGCCACACGAAGGTTTTCCCAATCAGAATTTAGGTTTTGAAGCCTAGCTTCTTTTTCACAGGTATTCCCTTCAAATGCGGTTTCTAAGATATCCCACGCATCTTTAGACCGAGTGCACGTAGTCACATGGTGATGAAGATCTTGGGTAATGGCATGGATGATTGCATTCAACCCGTCAGAATTTTGCTTTGCAGCAAGAATCTCGACAGCATCATAATCACCGATATCCTTAGGAACAGTTACATAGCCTAATGTAACAACCAGGGGAAAATAGTCATTAACAACATAAACCCATGATTGAAAATCACGCGCTTGAAGAAAGACACGCATAGTAATTTTCCACCATAGGTAATTCGAGCCATCGAAGACTGGTGGTACGTTTATAGAGATAGCACTTCTGTCCATAGACTCAGATCGCTACAAACATAGACTTATGAGGTCTTAGACGTGTTTGCCTGCCCTGATACCAGTTGAAAAAGAGGGGGTCTAACAACCATACCCAATATTTCGCTTAGCAATCTGTATGGACAAACTCCAATGTAATTCAAAGAGAATCAACTAGACAGTCAGACTCAATCAATGGAAATATATCCATGAGTTTGTATCTTTGTTTCACAATGTAATCGGCAAATCAAATAGATAGAAATCCGCGAGCCTGATTACTATGTGAAACAACTTAAACGGTACCAAAGACCAATGTTCAAGTGTCAATCAATATAATCAACAACCAAAGGTTGGAGGTGTTTGGATTAGGTTTCCCAGTTGCTAGAGTTCTCCTTTATATAGTCTTCAAATCAGGGTTTGCAATCATAGTTACCTTGGTAACAAAGCATTCAATATTCACCGTTAGATGAAAACCTGATAAGACTCAAGCTAATATCTTTCAACCGTTGGATCGAACTTAACTTGTTACACATAAACGAATGATGACTTCATTTAGATATGAGTAACCGTACCTAAACGTGTGCACCTTTGTTGACTCAACAATAGTTAACCGAAGTTAGCCATATGAACACTTTCATATCAACCTTATTCATCTTAACCATAACTAGTTCAAATAACTTAAATGAAACTAGTTCTAGAGTTTTTCAATTGTTTATATTCTCATAGAAGTATACGAGACACAATTGAAGCAAAATTGATTTTGATTCACTCGAATCAATTCATGAACATTATAGCCACTGTTTGCAAAAGTTTGCATTCCTTAATATATAAATGTATTAGTTCATGAAAAAACCAATTTTAGAACATTACCCACTCAAGTATGCAAACAGGTACGCATACCTTAGTGGTCGGACTGAGTTTGGATTCGCCAGTACACGAACTGGTACGCATACCACAACCTCAGTAAAGTCCCGGAACTTGGACCTCACACCAGTACGCGTACCGGTATGTGTACTGAGTTCCAAGACCTTCATAAACCAAAACGTACGCATACGGGTATGCATACCATGGTTCCCAGACTTGGATTACACATATGCAAGCACGCATACTGTGCTTATATCCAATTGTTGTAAACTCTCATTTCAACCATTAAAATATTCTCGGAAGATGGGAATAGCTATCTCACACAAACTATTAGCTTCAAAGCAATTTTTAAGTGATCGAATGATCAATACCAAACATTCTGAGTCTACATCAAATGACTGTCTCACACAAATCATGTAAGATGTTACCAGGCGATTTTCACATGATCATCTTTTGACTTTCGTTAAGAATATAAGATGAACTTGGTTAAAGTGAAAGCTTACCAACACATATTTCGAGAAATATGTAAGCAAGTAAACTCAGCTCGAAAAATTAAATGTGTATAATTGAAGTCTATATAGCTATACGACTTTTGTCTCAAATAGGAGATAGAGTAGATAGACTTTTAAGTGATAAATAAGTTCTAGTCTTCACATACCTTTTGTTGATGAAGTTCCACAAGATCCCCTTAGTAGTTCTCCGTCTTCAATCGATGAACGTCGTGAAGTTTAATGCTCAACTACACCTTCTATCCTAATCCGAGACTTAACTATAAGTAGACTAGAAATTTAGAAATCAAGGCTTATAGTTTTGGCAACTAAACTTAACAAACAAGCTTTAGATAGAAACGCTTGCGAGTTGGACCGAACAGTACTCTAACATAATCACATATACAAGATATACACTATGGTTAGGTAAACCGTAACCGAACCGTGTATAAAGACTATGTTCAACATGGTTAGCCGAAACTAGCCGATTTGAACTTAAAATCTTAACACTCATTTTCATCTTCAGTAAGACATTAATATTGAGTCACAATCATGTGATCAATTGAGTCTAGTGTTAATTAGAGAAAAGATCGCAAATGCAAATTACTTAATAAAAATAATTTAATCGCAATTGAATCATGATCGACATAGTTTGTAAATGTACAAGGTACAATTACTTGAATTGTTCGTGAATCGGCTGCACAGTATGCGGACCGGTTTGCAAACTCATATTCAATAACCGAGTTCCTGAGTCAACAGAACTTTTCAGTTCATAAACCACTTTGCACACTTATGCAATTATCAAGTTCCGGACTCTTACAAAACTTTTCAGTTCATGCACCGGTTTGCAAACTTTGACTCAACTCAAAGTTCTGGAGTCTACAGAACTTTTTAGTTCATGTACCGGTTTGCAAACTCTTAGACCTTTGCCAGTCCCGGAGTTCACAAAACAATCAGTTTGTGTACCGGTTTGGGTACTAAACTGGTTCTAGAACATAGAACTGTTTTGGTTCGCATACCAGTTTGATTAATTTAACCCGGTATCCTTACCACAGTTCCACATTTGTTTGTATATGAATATACAAACCTATACGGATCACGAAACAAACCGATTTTCCTATGATGTACATACAAAAATGCATATCACACAAATATGAAAGTCGATATATAGTTACTCCGCTACATGTACGAATACATGTAATACAACTTCAGACGTATCACAGCTTTCTCAGTTTGTAAGACTGATAACACTGTCTGGTATTCCGAATATAGTAGTTCTATATTTCTCTAAATCAATTCAAAACATCCTGGATAAATAACAATGACACTTATCACTGTTCCAGGCTATTTTCGAATGAGGAACTTGAATCATGATTTGGTTCCAAACAATAAATTGTTCTTTACCGAATTTGATCAAGTATGAACAAATGTTCATTAAGCTTAGTCATTATATTTCGAGAAATTCGTAAACTAAATGGTTAGTTCTCGACTCGAAATTTTTGTGTATGCAATCTAGTCTAATTAGTTATGCTACAATCGTCTCAAGATAGAAAAATGTATATAACTTGAGAAATAGGTGGTTCAGTCTTCACTTACCTTTTGTTGAAGAAGTTCTCCAAAATCTTCGGTTGATCTTTGCTTTCAAATGGTAGAACGCAAATGATGACTGGCTCATTTCTCAACTCCACTATCCTAGACCGAGACTTAACTAATTGTGGACTAGAAATCAAGATATAGTTTTGACAATTAAATTTGACAACAAGCTTGATATAGAAACACTTGTGAGTTCGACCGAGCAATGCTCTAACAATCTCCCCCTTTGTCAATTTTAATGACAAAACAATTTAATACATATGGATAACAAACATAGATTTTTGAAAAAACTCCTCGATCCACCATGTCTTCTTGATTTCCTTGGTTTCTCCAACTCTACTTGAACTTTTCGTAATTTCAAGTTGCAATGATTTTGAACGTGTTCAACTCAGCATCGTTGTTGTTGAAGAACCGATTCCATAGTGATAACAACTTTTTGAAAATAAAATATTCTCAATAGTTGTTATGCAGACACATAGTATTATTATCTTCTCTCCATAGTTCAATTGTATCTCAACTATGAAGTAATACTATGGTGATATGTTTCTCCTCGTTAATCAATACTTACATCTTTTGTTTAATAGGAAAACCTATTGCTTAAATGATCCACTCCCCCTTACATAATGATTCGTAAACCATATGTATGTAGTATGAAACTACTAAATAATTGTCCCCCTTTTTGTCAATAAAATTAACAAAGGTACGAAAATCGCGGGATAATAATAAATACAACTAAAAGATATCTCAAGCTTAAGGAAGATGGAAATACTACATAATAACATAGTTAAAATACAACTCCTCATATCCACTTGTTTTAGATGATATCACATAGTAATAAATACTTAGTGCTCGTCCTAGGAGATTAAAAAGATACAAGCATCCCCTTTATAATCCACAACCACACTTCCCACAAAGATATAACAATTAAGCACAAGTTCATTTAAGAACTCTTCCCCATCAAATGTTATTCCCGAGAGAACAACATGAGTGACCTTATTTTCGTGAAAAAGAAGGATTTGTGGACATTAAAAAATCACAAGGATTTGTATCCATAGTATTAACATAAATTAGTCTCAAGGAAAGTTACGAACAACGAGACAATTTTACTCGATATTACTCAACATAAGAGAATCTTACGGAGTGTGTCAAGCAGCAAACCACAAAAGCGTGATAAAAAAAAAGATTAATACTGTGAGAAAAATATCATAAGAGTTTGTTCTATTTTATGTTTATAAAAACATAATAAGATTTAACTTCTGAGCATATATGAAATATTAGCTCGGTTCATGAGAACGTAAAGGCACAATATTTCATAAGAAATTTGCAATAAATAAACTGATAATGATTACATACTGCAAGTTCATCTTCCAACAACTCTAAAATTTAAATAAATAAATCTAAAAATCTTTGCTATACCAAACCCTAGTTAACCTTCTCAAGAAAAAAATCCTCAAAAGAAATTTCCTAGATAAAACAAAATATCAAAAAATTATTAATGTTCTTCATCATCGGAATCACCCATAGAAGCTTGAATCTTGTCTATTTCGTCCTTGATGTCGGGAAATTTTGTAGCAATCAAACATAATTGTTTTTGCATACCTTTTACCTTAGAGTTGATCCTGCACACATCCTTGTAAACACGTTGAAGAAGACTCAAGGTTGTTGGATCACAAGAACCGTCAAGAGATGAAATAGATTTTTTTATTTTTTATTTTGTTTTCATTCATTCTCATACGATTGAACGTACTTTCACGAACTAAAGCGAGAGCTCCAATGAATTTTCCAATTGGATCAATATCAAGTTCTTCATAAATGCGTCCAATCAGATAAGGAAACCATAATATCTTCTTGGATACAGTCATCGATACCATTTGAGAAATGATCATCCCACATATGTTAAGATTTTTAGTTCCCATTTTAAGGAAATAAACTTACTCAGCAAAATCATGACTCCAATATGCATCCCTAATTTTAGATGGACAAATGTTAGGGGCACGCAACTTGCCAAACACCTTAAGAGGCATGCTAAGCTCTGAAGTAGGAAGCTTCCCATCTTTCCAACCAACATTATTTCCACAAAGTTCAAGAGAAATGGTTTCAAGGGATGGGTTTTCTTCTTTAGGTCTTGGAAGTTGAAAAGCACCAAGAGGAATATTTGTGAGTTCCGAGATGAATTCTCGATTAAAAACCATTTTCCCTCCTCCAATCATTAATTTAAAGCCCATCCTGTTGAGATTAACATCATACATGTTCGCATAAAACATTCTAGTAAGAAGATCAAAACCTTTCCCAAGTCCACTAAATATGTCGCCTAAATCATATTCATTAAAACAGGTAAAATCTTCCGTTTTAGCATACCCTTCGTCTAATTTATTTTCTAGAATAATTTACCTAGTTGCAATTCTCTCAAACGTTTCATTACAATCTGTGTTAATAAGGCGGATCCTAGGTTCTTCAGGAATTTTCTTAAGTTTGAGTTTTTTACTAAATCCTTTTGTTCTTGCCATAAAAACACAAATAGAGAAGATTTGATCTTACTTGAATAGATCCTTTGAAGATGAATGTTTGATTTGCTCCTTCTTGATGTACCTTTTTGAAATCAAAGAGAAAAATCCAACAATTGAGTAGAATTATGAAGACATCACACCGGTTTGGAAACCCTAACCTCAATTTCTAATCCCGTTTGAGAACTCACGGAAGAAAGAGTAGGGGAGTACGCGTACTCTATTAATAATCCCTTAATGGGCTTGGCCGGGTTCGGGTGTGGGACTTCAAGTTCAAACTTCCCCTTTTTATTTTTATTTTTTAAAAAAAAAATCTGTCAGGAGATACAATCATATCATTTTTTTTAAATTCCGGATCAAACCAAAAAATTGACAAACTTATCAATTTCAATAAGATAATCAATCTTGTTCTTAGCTCTATGGAAAAATTCAAGAGCACAAGAAAATAGGTTGACAAAAAAAAAAAAAAAAAAAAAAAATTAGACTCGTAATTTATATTGATCTTACAATATCATGAAGTTGGAGCCTGCTCAACAACTTGTGACATTATGATTATAAATTGTTACAAGTTTGTTCCTTTAGTCATGGTCAGGAATCTTAAACATATGATAGATAGAATACGGATTTAAAGAGAAACAACCCTTTACAACAACTGTCCCCATCTTAAAAATATATGATGGGGTGAAGCCAGAATCTTACTAACAAGAGGTTGGATGAGCAGTCAACTCACAATCCAATCTGGCGTGACAGTTTTCTGGAGTAGTTTTTTCATCCTCATGGTGATCAAGGGATGATTTTCCAATGTCATCTGAAGAGATCAAAAATGTAGCAGTTGTACATGCTTTTCTGACATGCCCAGGTTTCCCACACTGATAGCAAGTCTTTTCAGAGACAGAACTATGAAGGGACACCTCCTTAATTATAATCAAAGCAATGTATTCCAAGAACTTAAATGTTTTTTCAAAAGCAATAAAAAGATCTTCGTCAACAGATCCTCTTACGTTGAATTCCTTAAACAGGCTGTTCAACAATCTTTTAAGACAGCGAAGCTTCTTACTCTTAACATGACGCTCTTGTTTTTAACCATTGCAGAGGATTCTTTTTAAAAAAATCCGTCGATTCTTTACACTCACTCAAGATATTAGAAATCTTAGGTGAATCGAGATCATCCTGTGAGACACTAAGTCTTGAGGAGAACTAATCCCGAAAAATCGCTAAGGAATTCTGGTGTGTGTCTGTAGAGATTTTACTCATGTTCATATAGCCAGACTGCTTCAAACACAGACTTATTAGGTCTTAACGTGTTTGCCTGCTCTGATACCAACTGAAAACGCAGGGGGTACCAAGATACACCACCAACTTTTTCTTAGGAAATATGTATGGACAAACTCAACACAACTCCGAGAGTGAAAACTCAATCAAGGAAAGTGGCGAGAGTTAAATCTCTCTCTTGTTGTTATAACGTTTACAGAATTAAATCCGTGAACCTAACTACAAAAAGATTTCTTGGATGGTACCAAAGACCAATGTCCAAGGATCAATCAAGTCTTTTCCGACTAACAAGGTTGGACCTATTTAATGTGATTGATCAACACACAACCTGTGATATTTCAATTATAAAGATAAACAATATAATGCGTAAAAAAAAATAACATCGACACCAGAAATTTTGTTAACAAGGAAACCGCAAATGCATAAAAACCCCGGGACCTAGTCCAGATTGAACACCACACTGTATTGAACCGCTACAGATACTAGCCTACTACCAATTAACTTCGGTATGGAATGTAGTTGAGCCCTAAAAGAAAATCCACCGATTAAGGTATAGTCGCGTTCCTTATGCCTCTTGAATCTCGCAAGACTCTTCGCACTTGATTCCCTTAGCTGATGTCACCCACAACTAAGAGTTTCATCAACCTCAAGTGAAGACTTTAAACCAAATCTGCCTCCCACAGATTAAGCCTATAATTGATTCCTTATTTACAATCTAAACGGATGATCTGATCAAATGATAGATTCAGGTGATGGAAATTGATAGCAACTTAGACAAAAGTATGGCTATCCTCAAAATCCGGACTTATGCAACCCGAAGTGCATCCTAGATTATTATTCACCTCGCAAGTATAAAACTTGCAGAATCAACAAAGTAAGAGACGAAGAGACTATGTTGGTTACTATCTATCTTGATCGTTGGAGCAAGCTCTACAAATAATCAAGATCAGGATACTCAAGTTATCAAGATAAAAGATAACTGGACCTGGCTTCACGAATCCCTGTGAAGTTTTTATAGTCGTTAAACCCTAAAAGGGTTTCTGGAGATGACGACTCTAGATACAACTAGGACACACCAAAAGTAGTGTTGGGATTCAAAGATCTAAGTTTCCAAGAGTTCCCCTTATATATACTTCAAATCCTAGGTTGTTTTAGGTTTAAGATAAGATAGCTTTGAAACAAAGAAAACAATATCCACCGGTTAGATGAAAGCTTTGAATCTTAATCACATATACAAGATACACACTATGGTTAGGTAAACCGTAACCAAACCGTGTATAAAGACTATGTTCAACATGGTTAGTCGAAACTAGCCGATTTGAACTTAAAATCTTAACACTCATTTTAATCTTCACTAGTACATTAATAATGAATCTAGTGTTAATTAGAGAAAATATCAAATGCAAATTACTTCATAGAAATAATTTAATCGCAATTGAATCATGATCTACATAGTTTGTAAATGTACAAGGTACAATTACTTGAACTGTTCGTGAATCGGCTAAGTCAGAATACGCGGACCGGTTTTCAAACTCATATGCAATTATCGAGTTCCGGAGTCAGCAGAACTTTCCAGTTCATAAACAGGTTTGCACACTTATGCAATTACCAAGTTCCGGACTTTTACAGAACTTTTCAGTTCACGTACCGGTTTGCAAACGTTAACTCAACTCAAATTTCCGGAGTCTACAGAACTATTTAGTTCATATACCGGTTTGCAAACTCTTAGACTTTTGCCGGTTCAGGAGTTCACAGAACAATCAGTTTGTGTATCGGTTTGGGTACTAAACTTGCTCTAGAACATAGAACTGTTTTGGTGCGCATACCGGTTTTATTAGTTTAACCCGGTTCCCTTACCACAGTTCCACAATTATTTGTATATGAATATACAAGCATATCTGGATCACAAAACAAACAGATTTTCCCATGATGTACATACGAATATAGATATCACACAAATCTGAAAGTCGAAATATAGATACTTCACTACGTGTAGAAATACATGTAATACTTTTTCAGACATATGACAGTTTTGCCAGTTTGTAAGAATGATAACATTGTCTCGTTGTTGATGGTGGTTTTCGGTTCAGGGCTAAAATCGTGAAACCCTGTATGTAATACGCTGTCATCCTGCAAAGGAACTAAAAACCATTTTAAAGTGATAAGTGCATTAAACCTCTTCACTTACATATGTATTGAGCAATTCAACATATTTACGAAATTTATCCAAAATGGCGCGTGAAGCAACAATCCCAGATATTCTGTAATTTTAACTTATTGCATTATTCATTAATGTGTGACCTTCCTGGTATTTTCAAATGCAATGTTCCCAGCCGAACTCTCAATATTTGCATGACATGACGATTAATGTTCACTCGCAGCGGAGTAGCTTGAATCTCCCGAAGTGTCAGTATTGAGACTTGCATGAAAACACTCACATAGGCTACACCACCCTCTGACAAAGATATCAGCATGTTCACACACTTTTTAATTAAAAGTTAGCATGATCGAACGCGTTTCAATTCCTTAAGAATGTCCATATCTGTATAAAAAAAACGATCACGGCCACACGATTTTGCCACACAATTCAACATGCCTAGCCTACTCCTAGCAGAACTAGACGATGACCCTCATAAACACCGGCGGGCCAACTAACATCCCGACCGGTCGAAATTATTTTGGCTTATCCGTTACACCCTTGAACGCTCGCCAAAACATGGGTGATCACGCTGTTTTAAAAAAGAGCTCAAACGAGCTAAAACCGACAAAAACGGTCTCACACAAATCACGACCGCCCAACTTAGCTAGCCTAGTTGGACGTCTTAGATTTTCCTTCAAACGATCAAAGAAGTGCTGGCATGTTCACCGTCGACCCATCTACACCCATGATCGATCGAATTGTCCACAGCAAGCCAAGAGTGTATAGAATCGTTCGCCCAAAGTAGGGTGAACACGATGTTTGGAAACCCTAGTTTGCGTTGCGGCGACACACTACAGTGGAAAATCGATCACAACCATCCATCTTCGCCATCCACATTGAGCGACTTAGATCCAATTTCAGGCGGCCAGGAGACGTCAGCATGCTCACTGACGACCCACCTTTGCACATGGCCGATCGGCCAGCTCAAACTAGCGCCTAGCGCTTCGAGACGATCACCCAAAATAGGCTGGTCGCGCTGTTTGCATAATCCAACGGCAGTATGCAACTGCCGAAAATCATCTCGTCCATCCAACTTCGCTAGCCTAGTCAGACGGTTTAGATTTATTTTCAGGAGGCCAACAAGGTAACGCTGTGATCATCGGCCACCCCTCTTCCACAGGAAGCGATCGACCAAGTGGTAGCTCACCCATAGGGTTCCCAAAAGATCGCCCAAAGGTGGCCGGTCATGCTACTTTTTTAATACGTTCAATTCGCGACTAATTTGAACGAGCTCTAAAACAACAATGTTTCCTTACATCGATTATTTGCAGCTGCTTGTTAAAAAGCGATGCTTTACATACATATATTTATAAATATTGATTTCACAAATAATTTATTATTTGACCTAAAAGCACTATGTGCTGCTTTTAGCGGCGAGTCTCATGACTTCACCCATTTACTCGAGACATCTAACATGTCACAAACTGGGGGATGCTCACTGGGGTATTGGTATTGCGGTTTACAACGTGCTGCGTGCAACGCGCCTATTACGAGAAAGTGTCAGGACAGAACGGACGGTTAACAGCAATGAGAGTAGTGGGTGAAAGTGTGACCAGTTTTCCCTCATAATGGAAACGTGGTGATCACCACTTTGTACACAACCCCACCTCTGCACTACTTAATATCCTCCACTTCCTACGAGATCAGGGGTGATCAAACATGACTTGTATAAATAGGATTTCAACCTATTTCAAACACAAGAACAAAAGTGATTAACACAAGTATCCAGAAATACCAAGAACTGATAAGCTTACGTTTTACAAGCCAGTTCCACATTCTGATACAAGTCATAAAACAGCCACACCTTCATAATTCAACATTCTGATCTCAAACACCTTCTTCGCTTCCCTCCCTAAGATCAACCTTTCTCCTTCACTTTGTGACCGAAGCAAGACTAGAACGGCCATTTCTTGGTTTAGGCTAGGATTGTATAGATTGATCTCTCGAATCTAAAGTACTCCAGTGCAGTACATTTGTTTAGGGTTTGAATTCGTTTCTCATCACCAAAAAAGCATAGTCAGTTTTTACCCCAAAACACTTGTATTCCGAATATAGTAGTTCTATATTTCTCTAAATCAATTCGAAACATTCCTGAATAAATAACAATGGCACTTATCACTGTTCCAGGATATTTTCGAATGACGAACTTGATTCATGATTTGGTCCTGAATAATAAATTGTTCTCCACCGAATTTGATCAAGTATGAACAAATTTTCATTAAGCTTAGTCATTATATTTCGAGAAATTCGTAAAATAAATGATTAAATCTCGACTCGAAATTCTTGTCTATGCAATCTAGTCTAATTAGTTATACGATAATCGTCTCAAGATAGAAAAGTGAATATAACTTGAGAAATAGGTGGTTCAGTCTTCACCTACCTTTTGTTGAAGAAGTTTTCCAAAAGCTTCGGTTGATCTTCGCCTTCAAATGGTAGAACGTAAATGATGACTGGCTTATTTCTCAACTCCACTATCCTAGACCGAGACTTAACTAATTGGAGACTAGAAATCAAGATATAGTTTTGACAAGATATATGTTGGTTAAGTCCAAACCTATTATCAAGTATCACACTTTGGTAGTCGTATTGTCTCGGTCTCGTATCCATAAACAATCACATAAAGTGTGAATACCGATTTGTTATATTGTCTCGACTTTGTCCATAGACGATCACTTTCGATAAAAGGACTTATAAGTTGAAAACTAAAAGATTGTGTTGTATTTGGGTACCCTCGTCTTTTCAATTGGTGTTAGAGCAGGAAAACACGAAAAGATCTATCAATCTTTGTTTGTTGCGATCCAACCTATAAGAAATGAACTCGAGTTCATGTGAATCGATTTAAGTTAACGTACCTCCACGATTTTGACGTAACAAACTATCTATGGTGGAAATCTGCTATGAGATCTTTTCTTTAATCTCGAGACTTTAAGACTTGGCTATTAGTTGTTGATGGTTATAATCTCCCGAAAATAGAAGGTTCAGAAACTAAGTTTAAACGCTTAGTGGATTATTCAGGCGAAAAAAAGGCTTTTGCAAAGCAGAATTCAGATGGTTTGAATGTTATTATACATGCTGTAAGACGTGATCTACAACATCGTGTATCTAAATGCCAACCTTCACAGGAAGCTTGGAATAATCTTCAGATCATATTCGAAGGAAACACATCAGAAAAGGAAGTTATTCTTCAAACTATCACATTTGATTGGGAAAACCTTTGAATGGATGACAATGATACTTTTGAAGAGTTTCATATTAAACTCTCTGAGATAGTGAATTCTTCTTTCTGATACGTATGATCTCTATACCTTGGTAGTTATTACTATAAAGGAAGAATTCAGAATAATAATAGACGAAAAACTTAGAAAACAGAACACAAAGTAATAATTCGAAGAAAAACATCTCCTATAGATTATGAACAAGAAAACGATTACAATTCTCTCTTTGTTACGCTCACAATCTCTCTAAATAGTGGATCAACCTTAAACTGTTTGCTAGCTTGCACAAGTATTGTTCCAAGATTTTCCTAGGTTTTCTGTGTGTTTAGTTTATGACCAAACCACTCTACTTATAGACTTCATCGTACTCATCCGACTAGGTCTTCTATTAGGAATCTATTTACTAAACTAAGAGTATTGCCTAAAACAAACTCTTTCCTAACTAGGAATTCTTCCCAAATAAGGTTTCCTTCCTAATATAGGATTCTTCCCTCAACTTAGCTTGAGGTTTACTAAGTTCCTAAGAGGAGTAGGGATACACCTCTATCATGGGTCCCCCTTTTAAGAACTTGAACTCCTGTGAAAGTTAAAAATGAAGGTTAGGGAACTCGAGAGTCCCTTTGTCCTTGTTGAACCACTTGGCCTTGCTGGGAACTTGACCTTTACATCCAATTATAAAAGCTTCTTTCTCTCCTTGTCGTGTTTTAGTCACTCTTCGCTCCAATATGCAGTCTTACTTTAGTGGTTCCTCTCTATCAAACCATAAGTCTTCTACTCGTGGTAAGATCATAGTGTCGTCTCCGTCATCATCTAGTAATGGTGGTTCAAACAACTTCAAGTATTCGGCATTTATAACCGAGTGCATTCCTAGATAAGGTGGTAAATCCAAACGAAAGGCATTGTCACCAATCTGATCGAGTATACGAAACGGTCCATATCTCAATGGCTTCAACTTCTTACCTTTCCCCTTTAGTCGCTCCTTACCTAATTTTAACCATACCAAGTCACCAACACCGAAATTACAAGGAACAAGATGCTTGTCATGTTTTGCTTTGTATTTGGCTTGTGACTTATTTAATTGTGCTTCAACAGTCGCGTGAATCTGAGATATCTTTTCCAAGAATTTTTGTTCCTTTTGTCATTCACTTCCTTCCTTCCCCCCATTGAGGTGTCACTAGAAAATACTAGATCGAAAGGGCTAGGTGGTAAGTAACCATAGCATGTCTCGAAAGGAGATTTTCCCGAAGAACTGTGAACTTCTCTATTGAAAGCAAACTGTAGATATGGTAAACTCTCATCCCAAGTTTTAGGATGCTTAGAATTATATCCCCTTAACATGTGAACCATGGTCATATTGACCACTTCTGTTTGCCCGTCTGTTTGTGGATGAAAAGATGTACTCTTCTTCAACCTCGTGTCCATCATCTTCCATAAAAAATCCCAAAAGTGACTAAGGAATCAACTATCTCTGTCAAAAATATCGAAGTATGTAAACCAAAATGCTTCCACGCATGCTCAAAGAAGAGCTTGGATGCACCGGTTCCCGTTACCGTCTTTGTACATGGAATAAATGCAATCATCTTGCTGAATCGGTCGACCACAACAAACAAGTAATCATAACCAGACTTGGTCTTCGGTAACCCATTAAGAAAATCTATAGAAATACTTTCCCAAGGCCTTGATGGTACTGGTAATGGTAGATATAACCCACATTTCCTGTTTGAAGGTTTAGATGTGCTGCACAACTTACACCCTCTAACCAACTTAGCCACATCATCTTGCATCTTTGGCCAAAAGACATAACGACAAAGTTTAATAAGAGCTTTATTCATCCCAAAGTGTCCAGCAACTCGGGATGTGTGTTCCTCTCTTAACCATTGTAAACGATCTTCATCTTCTGGAATGCAAAGTAATTGACCCTTGTATAACAATCCATCTCGGAGTTCAAACTCGCCTTTCAAACCACTCTTTACACCTTCTAACATCTTCTTAGATGTGTATGATTCTGCATACTCTTGATGAACAATCAGCTGAATTCTCATGGCCATCATTAATGCTCGGATTGGTGGACGAGAAAATATATCTGCCAACTTGTTTGTTACTCCCTTCTTGTACTTAATGAGAATGTTGAAACTCATCAAGTAAGACATCCACTTCATGTGCCGGGCTTGTTGTAGTTTCATCTGTGCGTGTAGATACTCCAATGGTTTGTGATCTGAATGTACCACTACTTTTTTACCTAAGAGATACACTCGCCAATACTTGATACATTGATATAAAGCATAAAATTCTTTGTCATAAGCGTAGTTCTTAATAGCACCTGAAAATAATTCTGAATGGTACTCCGCTGGTTTACCATCCTGTAACAACACTCCTCCTAATGCATAGTTAGAAACGTCGGTTTCAACTTCAAAAGTACGCTATAAGTTAGGCAATGCCAACACTGGTGCTCCTGAAATCTTCCTTTTTAGTAAATGAAAAGCGTCTTCATGGGTTTGCTGCCATTCAAAATTTTCCTTAGCTCCCGTCAAACCATGTAATGGTCCTGCAATAGTCGAAAAATACCGGATAAACTTACACAAGTACGTGCAAGCCTCTAAGAAACTCTTGATTTCAGTTACAGTACTAGGTTTAGGCCACTTAGTGATTACTTCAACCTTCCTTGGATCAATATTCCGTTGTCCACCACCAACAATGAATCCCAGATACACCAACTCCTCCTTTCCAAACTCACACTTATTTCCATTCAACTTCAGCTGGCCTTCATGTAACATTTTAAATACCTTCTCAACGTGAACGAGATGATCTTCCCAAGTTATGTTGTATATTAGGATATCATTCAAGTAAACAATCACAAAATCTTCTATAAAAGGTAGTAACAAATCATTCATCAAACGCATAAATGTCGCTGGAGCGTTACATAAACCAAAAGGCATCACGAACCATTCGAACAAGACTTGTTTGGTTTTGAAAGAAGTCTTCCATGTATCATCTTCTCGGACTCTCACTTGGTGGTATCCGGATTTGAAATCTAACTTTGTAAAGACTCGAGCTTTTTCCAACTGATCCATCATGTCGTCTATTCTAGGTAGAAGGTAATGATTCTTGATAGTGATCTTGTTCAATGCTCTATGATTTATACACATACGCAAGCCTCCATCTTTCTTTGGTACAAACAATACCGCTGATCCACAAGGTGAAGCACTTGGCACTATCATTCCTAATTCTAGAAGTTTCTGGACTTGTTTCTTGATCTCATCAGATTCCTCTACAGATGTGCAATAAAGACCTACATTAGGAAGAGAACTCTCTCCTGTCAACATAATTTCATGATCCACACTCCTCTTTGGCGGTAACCCTATGATATCAGAAAATAAATCATTGTATTTCAACTTCAACCTTTCTAGGTCGCCTTCTTGTTGTGCAGTCAAGGCTGCCAAACAAACTTTACTCGGCTTCTCCTCGAGAGAACGGATCACAAGGAGAATGAACTTTGTGCTATCATTCACCAACCGTTTATCCTGAGTGGCTGTGATCAAGCTTTCTCCCTCAAAAGTAGAATCTATAGCCCTAATCAAAAAAAAATTCTCCATTCTTGGTGAATATGTACTTTTGTTCCCTCATGTGAGGAGTTGCATCTATATCCCATAGGTAAGGACTACCTAGTACCACCTGACAAACATCCAAAGGCACCACATCGCACGTAACTTCGTCAATGTATGATTCATCAAAATCAAACTTAAACGTACACTTCTCTCGAACCTGTAGCCCCCCTTCCTTTTGAAGCCACCCTAAAGGATTGGGTTTCGGATGTTTTAAAGTCTTCAAACCCAACTTCTGTATTAAAGAATATGAAAGTAAATTCTTCTGACTTCTCGGGTCAATAACAGCATCAACTAATGATGTCTTAACTTGCATCTTCACTGTGAAGAGACGTTCCCTAGGGTCAACTTTCAAAGGTCCTTCCTTTGCTCCTGCCATAAGAGAGAGCTTTGAATTGGGTTCAGTTAGTCCTTGGACTAGTTTCGGGGGTCGAGCGACTACTGCTGCCTTTTTGGATTCTTTTCTCTGCAACCCTTTGGGTTTTAGATGAGGGTTGTTTACCCAATACTTGTCGATAACATGACCTGTTTGTTTGCAATGGGTACAAGTCAAACCTTCCTTGTCACTAGACTTCCCTTCTTATTTGCTCCCACCTCCTTTCGTAGTGGTACCTCTAAATTTTCCCTTAGGATTTCCCTTTGAATCAGATTTCTTAAGTCTGCCTTCAATGGCGTTTGCTTTTATAATTGCTTCGGCAAAAGTATCAACCGAAAACATCTTCAACTCCTTCCGTATATACTCATGGAACCCGAAGATACACTTCATATAGATAACATAATCTCCCAAGTCTAAATCAAAAATCATAGATTGATTCTGATATTCCGAAGTATATTCTTGCACGGTTTGGTTGTAGGTCTGCTTAAAGTTGTACCACTTGAACCATCTCTCCTCAAGGTAGCCAACCGGATAAAACTGTTTTCTTACAACTTCCTTGAATCTTCTCCACGACAATACTCCCTTACCTAGGTTTTGTCTTTGATAAGCTTTCCACCAGGTTAGAGCATGCTTTTGTAGCTTCAATGCCGCAAAAGCAATCTTTTCCTTTGAACCATATTCAAAGAAAGAGAAATACGTCTCTAGACGTTCAATCCAATCATCCAATTTTTCTACATCGACACTCACATCGTAAAGTGGAATATCAACATGAAAATCAATTCAGATTCTTACCATGAAGTTTAGTTGATGTATGACTTTTAATAAACTTGCTTTTTTTTCTTTTATTCATCCTCATCTTCTTCCTCCTGCTCTTCTTCTTCTTCCTCCTCGTCCTCTTCTTCCGAAGTTTCAGGTGAAGGCGAAACCTTTTTCTTTGTCTTCGACTTGGGTGTATGAGAACGAATACATTTAGTCAATTCTTCAAGGGTGGTTTTAATCGAATTCATGTCTGTTTGTAGCGTAGCCACCTTTTCTTCCATAGTTTGTGGTTCGCTTTGCTTAGGTTCATCATCTGACTTTGTCATCGTTGATCCCCTTGTTCTCTTAACGTATTTTAGCTTCTCGAGTACCTCACCAAGCTTTATGTAGAGATATCTAGTGAAAACCATAAACCACAGGGATTTACCCTAGAAACTAACCTTGCTCGTGATGCCAACTTGATACGTATGATCTCTATACCTTGGTAGCTAGTACTATAAAGGCGGAATTAAGAATAATAATAGACGAAAAACTTAGAAAACAGAACACAAAGTAATAATTTGAAGAAAAATATCTCCTCTTGATTATGAACAAGAAAACGATTACGATTCTCTCTTTGTTATGCTCACAATCTCTCTAAACAGTGGATCAACCTTAAACTGTTTGCTAGCTTGCGCAAGTATTGTTCCAAGCTTTTCCTAGGTTTTATGTGTGTTTAGTTAACAACCAAACCTCTCTATTTATAGACTTCGTCGTACTCAGACGACTAGGTCTTCTATTAGGAATCTATTTCCTAAACTAAGAGTATTGCCTAAAACAAACTCTTTCCTAACTAGGAATTCTGCCCAAATAAGGTTTCCTTCCTAATATAGGATTCTTCCCTCAACTTAGCTTGAGGTTTACTAAGTTCCTAAGAGGAGTAGGGATACACCTGTATCACTTTCTCTCTTGGAAAGACTATTTCTGAAAAGGATATAGTGTGCAAAATTTTCAGGTCATTGCCATCTAAATATGAATCTAAGAAGCATGCAATCATAGAAGCAAATGATCTATCAACTCTCTCACGAAGCACACTTGTTGGGAAGTTAAATATCTTTGATCATGAATTACAATCTAATCAAGCTAAAGGAATCACTTTCAAAGATGAAAAACTTCCAAAAGCTCCTGTGGAGAAAAATAAATCGTTGGATGATTCTGATGAATTAATTGCAGAAGATTCTGATGATGATGTAGAACAAACATTATCACTGATTACAAGGAAGTTTCGATATCTCTTAAAGAAAAGAAATAAGAGACCTATAAAAGATGTTCATCGATCTTCTCGGCCTCATGATCGAGTTCCAATCAAGAACAAAAAGGATCAAGAAGAAGATGATGAATATCAACCACAGTGCTTTAAGTGTAAAGGTTTTGGTCACATGGATAAAAACTATCCTAATCTTAGGAAATACACTGGAAGCAAGGCATTAGCTGTAACTCTAGTTGAGTCATCTGATTCATATAATTCTGAAGAAGTGGAAACAACTAATATTGCACTAAATTTGATTCCCTCTTGATCCATTAGTGATTTAACCATTTTAAAAATGGACATGTCTTCCGATGTTGAAAAATCATTTAATGGTAAAGGGAAAAATAAGACAAAGTGTGAAACTGTCTCAAGAACAAGAATAACTAAGAAGTGCATATGCAATTCCAACCAATCTCATGAAACTTCGTTAATTCGAGGTAACAAGAGAAGATATACGTTACTAGATCAAGAACACCATGTTTGTTATAAATCCCATGATGAGAGTAAATCTCATACTAATACCACCTAATCGGCATTAGAATTGCATCCTCACCTTGTGTGCCAATTATGTGTGTGAGGAAACAAAAATCAAGGCACTCATGTGTAGATTATGGGAATAAAATCTAGTAATTGAAAATATATTTTAAGGTATTTGTATTTATAGGAATATTATATTTTCGGAAGTATGAAAAATACAAAAATATCTTTCTCATTCTCTGGTCATTCCTTATCCGACCTATGATTCGGGATCTGATGTCTTCTCTTGCAAAGGTGCTTGATCTGAAAGATCTCTTTAAGAATAAGTCTTGAATTCTAATGATGCTAAGAAACCTAAGAGAAAAATCAAAAAGATAGATTGGCTTAGAAAGAAGGAAAGAGAGAATATGCTGAAGAAAGATCATCGTATTGAGATACTGATACAATTTTGTGTTCAATCAACGACAGAATTACATGTACTTGCAGAGTCCTTCACGAAAACATCACAACTGCAAGAAATTCTGGTCAAGCAACAAGGTTATCTTTTTGAAGAAATTTACAAGCTGGAGACTGAAAGTAATAATCTGCCTTCCTCTAGTACTGAAATAAATGATTAAGTTGCTCATAAAAATAAGATTAGTTTCTTATTTATAGAAAATAGACATCAATGTTTTGATTTGCTTCAATTATTGTATAAGGTCTATTTTGAATAAAACTATCATTATCTATGAATAAAATTATTATTTTATAATTTTTCTTGTGATAGTTACCGATTACATAGCATGTGAATGAATGTTTATATTTTTGCTATGTGTATTTGGTTTTTGGGATGTCTGATTTCGGTTTTATTTAACCTTAATATTCGATCTCATATGATGTGACCCTTATGGTTTGTGTGGCTTTTCGATTTAGCGGGATTAAGTTCTAGCTCATGTTGGTAGGATTTATCAAAGGATCATAATTTGTTCCGATTGAAAATCATATGTGAAAAATCACAATATGTTGAATCAATTTATGATTACATGAGTTGTGTTTAGCATAACATATGTGTTTCGGTTTTCAACTTATGCTATTGCCACGCATTAGTTAAAACCGATTCAACCTTTCTCTGGTAAAGGTTTCCTTTGTTGTTGTTCTTGCGAGAGGATGACAACACACTGGGGGAGAGTTCTTATTTGAAATTGTGCTTAATGATATATCTTTCTGGGGAGAAGATGTTGCGGAATCTGAGGTCACGAATTTGTTAGTTAATCGTTTTCCTGTTTAAGAAAAGCATGTTTATATTGCATATATTTTCTTTTGCTTAACAAAATTTTGGTACAATTGATATGTTTCATTATTGTGTATGGATGTATGTGTGTGTATGATTCAATTGTTTCTGGTTAAGAAAAATTGTATCAATTTATTTGGCTTATTGTTTAGTATCTTCTTTACTGTTGGGTATCAAGTGTTTTTTCTTAACGAAATTCGGTGCAATTGCAGTGTTATAATGTCTATGTTTGTTTCAATTTCTTCCGGTTAATAAAATAATTTTGCAAGTCAATTTAATTTGGTTTGTATATATTGTTTATGGCTTAACAAAATACGGGATAATTTATTTAGTCCAAATCGATTCCGAATAAGAGAAAATAAGTTAATTCTGATCTTAGTTAGACTTATCAAATTGGAGGATTCGGTTATTCAATTCTAATCGAATTCCTTGACAAGAAAAACTAGTTAACTAACCTAGTGTTTATCTTGTCTAAAGGGAAAGGTTTAAGTTATTGTATGAATAATTAGAGCCTGATGAGAGAAATAAAGTTAATTCTGATCTTTATTTTGGTCTTATCGAAATAACCGATTGCGTATGGGATTGATCAAATTTTTTGGTCAATCGTTTTAACAAGAGAATTAAGTTTCTTAGTCGATTTGTTAAACTATTAGGGAAAATTTGCTTCGGGCAATTGTTTCCTTGATAACATATTAAAACAAAATTACTTGTAGTTTCGGCTTTAATATTGGTTATCTAAAGTGGTATGTGAAACCTTCGTGCTTAACTCTTATAGGTTGTTTACAAGTCTTTTAGATTTGTAAGATTCTTTTGGTTTGTCCTTTATTTGCTCGAACTTTTTTCATTTTGTGACAAAAAGGAGGAGAAATATATGGAGTAAACAAGTGATTTGCAATGACTAATATGAAAGGACAATTATGCTTACACGTTATATCTAATGAAAGAGTAAAGCATTAACTAAGGGTGAGAAACATATCACATTTCTGTTGTAGTATTCTGACTACAAAAAGGGGAATAACAAAGATGTTCGGATTGAATATTTACCTATCTTACCTTTAGCGGGAGTAAAAGCTTTTGTTATTCAAATGTCAACAACGGAATTTATTGATTGAATATATGCAGGTTATTGTGCTGTTAAAACTTGGAATCAAGAGTATGTTAAATGAATTCTTATTTAATTTGTTTATCCATATGTAATAGGAGTTTTGTCACTAAAATTGACAAAGGGGAAGATTTTTAGAGCATAGATCGTTTGAACTCACCAAGCGTTGGTATTCAAGTTTGGTTGTCATATTTTAGTGTGTCAAAACTTATCTAAAGTCTCTTGATTATATACTAGAGTCAACTTCGTATAGGTTAGACTAGAAAGTCTAGGAATGTTGAGACATACAGGTGTTACTCCGAAGATCTGAAGAATGTGAAGAAGTAGCGAACTACAACGACGACGTCATCCTTCCACTTGAGATTAGTAATATTGACTTGAACTGTTTCATTCCTAACATATATTTCAAGTCGTACTATATTGAAAACATAACTGTGAAGCTATATATACTATACATATTGTATAATACTCTAGTGATGTGACATGGTCATATTTGTATGATCATAGTATTATGGAATTAGACTACGAAGTATAACGCTTATCTTTTGAACTTCATAGATATGACATCGACATAATCTTGTATATACTGTTATGATTATGTGAATAGGTTATGGTGAAGATTTCATCCTAGGAAACAATGTTTTACATTCGTTTAAAGGAAGTACATTCATGAACTTGTTTTATGAATCGAAAGGGAAATCATTAGGCTTATTGGTATGGTTATTCATTGCAAATATTTGGATTACCAATATGTGTGAGACGGTAGAACCGATCATAACTATGTTATGTATCTTGGTATAACTAAGCACAATGCCTGAGTTATGATTTGGTATGACTAGTTTTGATTAATTAGTGTAACCGATCCTAAGTAATCACCTGAGATGGTATGATCGATACTTGTAATCTGTGTGACCGATCCTAGTAATTGGTGTGACCGATCACAGAGAGTTGTGTAATCGATCCTTGTAATTGGTAACCGATCATGGTAACTGGTGTGACCGATCACAAGCAATACCATAGGAATATGGTAACCGGTCCGGGTAACTGATGCAACCGGTCCTGGTAACTGATGTAAGCGGTCCTGGTAACTTGTGTGACCAATCACAAGTATTTCCATATTGAGTTATAAACCGATCCTAGTGATTGGTAGAACCGATTGAACCCATGTATGTGATTTGATATTTGATCAATCACATAGTTATCTTGGAATACAGGTGAACCAATTCTAAACTTGTTTGGAAGTGTGGTATAACAGATTCCAAGAATGTAAATCCATGTAAATATGAATAAGGATTTACGGTGAAGAGATGTCAACATACTTTGAACACGTATAGTAACTCTTATCATTTATTATTCAAAAATATTCCTTAGTACTCAAGGAGATCCCGTGCCGAAATAAATTAAGAATCTTTTAATTAAGGTTTTTGGTTTTATATGCTTTAATTACCAGCAATTAAATGCATATCTCTAGAGAATAAAAATTAGTAATGTGCATTTACTAATTGGAGATTTTCTATTGAGAGATTTCGGAAATTTTTGACAAGCATTTATTGGAATTAGGAAAACCGAATCTTGCCATTCATTGCATATCTTGAGAATATTTTTGGTTTTGGAAATTCCTTGGTGTCAAAACATCCTTGATCTATAAATACCTAAGTTTGCATTTCTAGCAAACAATCCTAAGAGCCAGGCAAATTTCATTTCTTGTTGTTTCTGGTTGAGCCGTCTATTCGGAGAGGAAAGTATCCTAATTAGGTAAAATCTCTTACGACTGCTCGTTTAAAGACTTTTGTGGGATCAAGAAGCTCTACGAGTACCATTGGTGGGAAACTAGATAATTGCAATGTCATCAGTTTTCGATTGATTTGATTGACTAACGGTTGTTGAAACTTTGATTGCACCTAGTTTGTTTATTCTTGAGAATCTTCTCTTCTGATATAAGATTCACTCAAACTAGATCGAAGTATCGACGGTATCTTTAGAACTGTTTGTATATCTAAAGACATCTTGTGATAATCCATTGTTAACATACTCCGTTTTGTGTGTGATTGATCACAAGAGATTCAAGTGGTGTTGTGCAGTTTTTTATTGAAGATTAAAGAAGATTTGAAGACAAATAAGATTTCTTATTAGTTCTCATATCTTTGTGTGTGCACAAACCTTGATCGGATGGGATCCAACTAGAATCGGATTTATTCGATTGATTAGTTGCGTGAGATCGGCATCACTTTATAGTTTCTTGTTAAGATCTATATTGATTGATTGTGAATCTAAACTTAACTGCTTTTGTAGTTATTGGTTAGATTGATCTAACCAGGCAAAGGAGTTTATTAGATTAAACGGAAGAGCCTTTGCGTATGACTTGAGATATCTTTATCTTTAAAGAATCAAAAGAGTTGTTACCAAACAGATTTGTTGTTCCTTTATTGTTTTGAATACGATCCAAAGGAATTGTACCAGTGCATGACCTTTGAAGTCGGAAGCGCAGGGATACTGAGGAAACTAAGTGAACTAGGAGTAGTTGCTTGGTCTCCACTATATGAAGTTGGTGTAGATTTTGTATAACGAATTAATTCTGAGAGTATTCTATTCTAAACTAGGTCCCGGGGGTTTTCTGCACTTACAGTTTTCCTCATTAACAAAATCTTGTTGTGTGATTTTCTTTTGTTTTCCGCAATTATATTTGTTTATATAATTTAAAGTAAATTACACAAACATTAACTCCAATATACTTGATAGTGATCCTATAGAGTTTGGTTAAGTCCGAACCTATTATCAAATAACACACTTTGGTAGTCATATTGTCTCGATCTCGTATCCATAGACAATCGCACAAAGTGTGAATACCGATTTGTTGTATTGTCTCGACTCTGTCCATAGACGATCACTTTCGGTAAGAGGACTTATAGGTTGAAAACAAAAATATTGTGGTGTATTTGGGTACCCTCGTCTTTTCATAGTGTAGATCCGACAAAAATTGATCTCGTTTCATTTTCAAAATCCTTTAATTTAAAAAAGAGAATAATAAAATTACAGATATTAGGAATTAGTTTCTTGAGATTATAAATTTCATTACCGAATAGTAAGTTACTTGCCATGTCTTCTTGGAGGTAGTCTAAAAAAATTCACCGCTTATGTCCTGGCGTGCCACTACCCTTATCATTCCTTAACTCATTCTTAAAACCTTCACCATTTCTGTTTCTTTTTCGATTCAACCACATATGGTGAAAAGCAGCAAATGTCAGTCGTCGTTCCTTATTAGTATTTTAAACACATTTACCCAAAGATGGACATTATAATTATGTGTACAATCACACTATTGCTACGAAGTCTAGTTAATAAAAATTATATCTACATATAAATTTGGGATCCAAAATTTTGTTATGCTCGTAATTAGTGCCCAAAGTTTGTGATGATAAAATACACGAAGTATAACATATAAAAGCTACACTTTAGAAGTGTCATGCAATCACGAAATATGTAGTCAAACTCTTTGACAACAAACGATTTTGCAAAATAAAATTATGAAGAATTTTTTTTTCCAAGAATACAAAAGATTTTATGGAACATAAAACTCAGATTACTTAGCTTTCTTTTTTTTGGTAAATTATCAAAACCAAATTGCAAAAATAGAATTTGATATAAGAAAATTACGACACTCTTAATTTTCCTACATAGAAAAACATCATAGGTTTAACATCTCAATCATATTTGAAATAACATCTTTTCATTATCCATCATGGTAACTAAAACATTTAAATATATATTTATTTAATTAGTCATATGATGAAGCAAAAAAATTATCACATACATAGGAACAAAATGAATTCCCAAAATTAGCGAAGCAAGCAATACTGAACAACTAGATGCCAATGTTATATAAACATATATAGTTTAAACAATGGATATGTGTAGGTTACGTACGGAGGAGAACCCGAACGTTGATTGATGTTACGATCTTTTTTAGTGTTAGAGCGTTGCTCTGTCGAACTCACAAGTGTTGCTATCTCAAGCTTGTTGTCAAATTTAGTTGTCAAAACTATATCTTGATTTCTAGTATACATTTAATCAGTCTCGGATTAAGATATAAGTGTGTGGTTGAGAATCAGATATCACTGCGTTCTACCGTTTGAAGGCGAAGATCAACATAAGCTTGGAGAACTTCAACATCAAAAGGTAAGTGAAGACTGAACCACCTATTTCTTAAGTTTTTATCTTTCTATCTTTGAGACATTGTCGCATGACTAAATTAGACAGTACATGCATAGTAGAAATTTCGAGTCAAGTTTATCTTGAATATTATTCTCGAAATATGACTAAGATTAAGAACATTTGTTCATACTTGATGAATTTGTTTTAGAACAATTTATTATTTGTAACCTAATTATGATTCAAGATTTAATCATTTGAAAATAGTAGGGAATGGTGATATGTGTTATTGATGTTATTCGGGAATGTTTCGAATTGAAAATTAGAGAGATATATAACTACTGTTAATACGGATACATGACAGTATGCATACCAGTTAACATACTGGTTGAACTGTTACAAGTCCAGAGCCGCAGTACATGTACCCAGTACACGTACAGGCATAGCTATAGTTCGGCAACGACTTTATGGTACACATACCCGGTTTCCATACCATAAAAAAGTCTGTTAATCGTGAACCAGGAAAGGTACGCATACCTAGTATGTACACCGGAAAAGATCTGTTGTTTTCAGAACCGAAAAGGTACGCTTACCCAGTTGTTGATGGTGGATTTTCGGTAAGGGATAAAATCGTAAAATCATGATACTGCATGTTTCTGACCCAGCTTCAGGAATGCATGTGACGATTCATACTTTACGATCAATGAACCGTTTCACGATCTCTGACTGAGCGAACATTCCTCTAAGAGCTATGATGAATATGTTTCTCGAAAGGCCTCCCCGGATGAGCGTTCGATGCTTCACACATTTCATCATCACCTCTACGTAGAATCGAATGACTGGGGGGTTCTCTAGACATAATTGTTTGTTAGAGAGCTTAACACCTTTAGGACGTCACATTACTCGTTGTTCCCTGACTACATAGAGAGACCCACCTCTTCATAGAATCTTAATTATTGGGCGGTTCTCTAGACATAATTGTTTGTTAGAGAACTTAACGCCTTCAGGACGTCACGCTGCACGTTGTTCCCTGACTACGTAGAGAGACCGTGTATAGAATCAGGCGGCTCTTTAGACATAATTGTTTGTTAGAGAGCTTAACGCCTTCAGGACGTCACGCCGATCGTTGTTCCCTGACTATACACCCCCAGAACGAATATGCTGCTCCAATTATCTCATATCTCGATTCTGCAAATAGATTAATTCTACAGTGACATTCATCCACTGAATTCCTAGAAAATAATCTATTATATCTCATTATTCTGTTCCCTGAATCCCCCGGATGGATTTCATGGATTAGTAATAGATAACCATTATATCTCATCACTCCGTTCCTTGAATTCCCCGGCTGAATTCATGGATAAGTAATAGATACTCAACTTATTTTATTACTTCGTTTCATGAATCATTCTTTGCCGAATTTCATGAATTACTAATAATTATCCAACAAACGGGCGTCTGGGCCACCACCGAGTAAGCCCCGAGAAAATGGTGCAAGTGTACTTGAAAATAGTGCATGAACGAGCACCCGAACGCACGAACGAACGTTCGAAAATACGGACCAACAAGCAACTTATAGAGAAATATAATATTAAATAAAATAAACAAGTGGCGTGGGACCGGGCCCACCGGCCGGTCGACCGTGCCGCCGTGGCCGGTCCCCTTCTCCCGTTATTTTATTTATTTTAGTCTATTTTTACCTCATTTGAGCAAACTCCCTCGTTTGAGCGAAACTCTTAGTTTTCCATACTTTCATCGTACAAAATAAGGAAAGGTGTTACGGGACCGGGCCACCTAGCCGGCCGGCCATGCCCTAGCTGTGGCCGGTCCCACACCTCACAATCCCTCATTTTCTCATATTATTATTTCCATCATCTTATGGAACTCCATCGTTTGATCGAAAACTCTAGTTTTTACATATTTTCTCAAATATTGCTCAAACCATGAAAAAGCCAAAAAGTCAAACGGTCACACGACCGACTAGGACACTCACGTCAAATATTAAAATATTATTATTTTAATATTTTCGAAATATTGGTCGCACGAGCAAAGTTCTACTTGCTCACTCGAGCAAAATTGAGTGTTTCAGTCAAGATCAAACTCTTTTGAAAATCCAAAGTATTGCTCAAACACGCACCATAAAATACCAAAACTCTCAGGACTGAGACACATACACTGTGGTGACACGGGCATGCTATCTTGACCGACAAAGGCCGTCTCTAAGGCTTTCAATAAGCCGGTCCCAAACATCTTTATAATCTTGACCTAATTTGCTATCAATTGATCATATTGGGTCAAAACTCTCTCAATCGAATGGGACTCGCTCAATCGAACGTCAAATGGTACCACGACCACCAAGGGCCGGTCCCATGACCTCTTGGTCGGTCCCTCATCTCTCCATAGCTAGGTTTTACTACCTAACGCTCGCACGAGTACTATTTAATGATTAAATCAGCGTGTGATCATTCTTTCACCAACTGGTCTACAAAGGACTTTGGTGCATGCTCACTCGAGCACTTGGGCACTACATGGTCGTCCATAATGCCATATATCCGGTCCCTCCTTCACTCATTGACTTATTTTCAGTAAATCATCAATTATTAGTAATTTATCAAAATTAGGGTTTCGAACAAATTCTCCGTAAATCATAATTCTGAGTGAGTTCAAAAACTAATAATTATATATATGTTGATCAAGCAATCAACATCTGGGATTAATATATAATATTCGGTCCAGCTACCAATATTTTAATTAATATTTTATTTGGTCATGCTACCAATAATTCAACGAATGAGCAATACTTGCTCAATTGCTCGAATATTGATCCAACTATCAATATTCAGTAATTTATAGAATGAGCAATACTTGCTCAGTTGATCGAATATTGATCCAACTATCATATTCAGTAATTTATCGAATGAGCAATACTTGCTCAAATGCTCGAATATTGATCCAACTATCAATATTCAGTAATTTACTGATGCTTGAACATTTATTCAACTATCAATATTCAACGATTCATCTGACAATATTTTCTCAGACGAGCAATATCAACATCATTCATTCGAGAACTATACGTCCCAGCAGACATGTTCAATTCATGAATCCTAGAACATTCAATAATCATGCTCGACTGAACAATACTTAGACCCGTCGTCTAATTAAGTCAACGACTGACTAATCCAATAAACGTCTGCTTTGCAGACTCAACGTTCGTGAGATATCAATCACGTCACATGGGGGATATTAATTAGAGTTTTTGTCTGGCATCCTATAGCACGTGTGTTCATCCACGATGATAAATGTGAGTAAGTCGTTCAAGCAGTTGAGGGAGTTAGCAAAGTAGTGGGTGGACAATCAACCAAGTCTCTGCATGACCTGGAACTGGTTAAATCACTATTTTCCACTCTTTCACTCGAGCAACCGTCATACTTACTGTAGATCAATGTGTCTACAATTCTAGCAATATAAATAAGTCTCTGATTTCACGATTGAAAAACAAGACAACATTCGTCTAAGAACAATTTTTCGAGCAATCACTCTCAAGAATTCCATCAATCGACCAGAACTTACTTGAACTTAACAGTTCACAGAAAACTTGTAGAAACCTTAAACACATTCAATATCCTTGATCATCATTGATCTCATACATCTCTCAGCTTCCCTCCTACAGATCAACCCTCTTCCCTCTTTGTGACCGAATTGACTCTGGAACGGCCATTGTCTTGGTTTAGGCCGGAGTCCTATAGATTGATCTCTCGAACTGAAAGCACTCCCCTGTAGTACATCTGTTTGAGGTTAGAAAGTTCGCTCGGTTGAGGAACCTCCGTCACACGGTCGTCTCTCCATTCCCTAAAAAACCAGCGAATCATTTTTCCCCATCGACAGATTGGCGACCACGGTGGGAGATCATTCTCTAGGTTGAAATCCCAATTTTCACAAAGATGGTTGATCTTAGGTCATGTTCAGTTACAAATCCTAACACAAACAACGCTAGCACTAGCAATAATGGTGGTACTCCAGAAACTACTCTTGCTTCCAACATCGGTGCTGGTGATATCACTACTCCTCAAACCAACATTGGAGACCATTCCCTGTTCGGCCGCTCTCCTGAGGAAATTATAGAAAATCCTTCTACAATAGTTGATCTCATGAAGGTGTAAGAGACTCTCGCCAAAAACCAGATTGACATGGCTGCAGCACAGAAAGAGTTGTTCAATTATCTAAAAACTCTCACAGAGAAGATGTCAGAGAAAGCTCAGGAGAAAGGAAAAGCCAAAGAAACATCTCAGGCTGCTGATCCCAAAATCTCTCCAATCCACATGGTAGATGATGATGAAATCTGCAAAGTTGCAGATGACCCACCATCAAAGGAATCTACAGGTTTCATCACTTGTGAAGACCTAGAACGCTTTCTAGAGGATCGAGGAAAAGACAAGACATCATCTGTCCACCGTCACCAACCTCCATATCCCTGCTGCTCCACCGTCACCAACCTTTCATGAATGTTATTGAAGGAAGCAAAAGGAAAACCGAGACACCACTACATAAGCATGCTTTTCCAATCTCTCAGGCTCCTCCGAAAGTGCAAAGAAAGGATAACCAATCCTGAAATGCACAAACCTCGACCCAGCTGATAGACGCATTTATGTATCTATTTTCATCTCTATTGTATATATTGTTAGTACCCATTTTTGTACTAATTTTGGTATTTTATCCCTTTGTAGGTGTTTTTGGAGAAATAGGCTTTTGCGGAAAAATTGGCTCGAAAAGTTGCTAAAGGCTCCTGGGAGGACACTTGCTATTCGGACTCTCATTTTGGATAAGGGGTAACCCATTTCCAAGCAACTGCTAAGCACAGACCGGCACTGGATAGGGGGAGGTCACATTTCTTCTCAAATTTTCAAAACGAAAAATGGCGGGAAAACAGTTTACAGAAAACAGAATTTTCTGTTTAATTTTTGGATGATTTTGAAGGAGATTCAATGGCTGATTTTCATTGGATTAACCATGTTAAGGATAAACAAGTATGGTATGAGCTGTAGAATCGATTAAACAGGGATAGAAATCCGTGTTGGAGCAAAACAGGGAGAATTCATAATTTGAGTTATTTTCGGTTTACAAAAGAATTTGTGAAGATTTTACGGCAAGATAGGAGTGTATAGAGTCCTTATTCAGTCCTGGGAGAGTTTAAGAGAGTTTGGAAACCAAGTTGACGCGTAAAAAGAAGATCAAATGGCTGTAACGTGCGGTGAAGAAAAAACGAAAAGATTTGGATTAACTCGAGTAATTTTGGGGTTTGGTGGATATATATAGGTTGATTCGAGTCATATTGAGATGCAACAAAGTTTAGGGGAAAGTTTAGAGCCTTAGAGAAGCCAGAAAAACCATTGGAAGAAATCGTGTTTCTGCTGGTGCAACTGTGGCCAAAGAAGACGAAGAACACAGAACAGCAGTAAAAGAAAGTCGCAGAAACTATGACCGTAGCTTTCAAATTCTATACCCTTTGTAACAATTTTTCCAACAGTTAGCTTCAGTTCGCAACAGTTCTCTGTATGAATAGGTTCTGTAACAGTTATATTTGTTACAGAATCCGCTGCTTAGCACTTTTCACTCTTTTAATCAACTTTTGAACACCAAATATGTATTTTGAGCAAGTGGTTAATATGAGGAGCTAAACCCCTTAGCCGAGGCGACGGAGGAAGCCATTGTTCCATGAAAAGTGGTATAGTTCTATTTTAATTATTTATTGCAATTATTTTACATGATTTTTTGCATAGGACTTAAAAGAAAAATTGGTTTTTATTGAGCAGTTGTGAAGTGTTTTGATGGGACATGCTTGGTTTTAATACTTTTGATGTTTCATGCTTCGTGCTTACAATTATTACTTCAAAAATCTATTAAAGGCAAATACTAGAATCACTCACTTTAAAGAAGAATATTGCATGAATATTGATTAGAGTTTATCACTTAATTGGTCAATGGTGGAATCCCGAGTCTCGGTATTTTCTTATTATTGTCAAAACAAATCTATTTAATTTTCGAAAATCCTTCACAAGTTCGAGCAACGAACCTTTTTACCACTACAACTACAAAACACATCACCAGCATCAACAAACGGGAAATGATACTCAAACTTCCTTCTTCCCATTGAAGAACTGATCGAGTTACTGGAAGTCTGGATTCAATATGGTGCAATCAAATTTCCATTCATCAGAAGAGAGCCAACCGAAGAAAAAATGGAGAATCACAGGACATCCATCTCTCCGAGCAACTTTTCGACGAAACAGTTCAATCCTTGGTCAAACATATATTTGAATTGCTCTATTTGTCAAAAGCACAAAGGAGAGACGTGTTCGTAGAATTACATCGTGTCAGGAAGATACTCTCTAAGCCTCCAGCCACAGACAAAGAGATGTACGACAAGGGACTGCTTACCACAGTCAATCTCAAAGGAAACGAATTTAGGAGAACGTTGATCGATGCTGGCACCGCTATCAACATTGTTTTACTGAAATCCCTCAGAACCACATGCATCACTCGACAAGAAGCTACTCATGCTCCCATCTCAATCAGAGACCATGAAGGAACGCTCAGAGATACTTATGGCTACATCACTCTCAAGGTGAAAATAGGTTCAACCTGAACAGAGACCAAGTTTCACATAAGGAAGATCCAAGATATGACACGATCCTCGGACTAGCGTGGATCCATGCTGTAAATATGGCCACTGAAAAAGCATCTTTGGTTGCATATCTCTTAAATGAAGAAAACTCTGATCCATAAGATTTGGCGGACGTTCCATCATCAGAGCATTTGAAGGAATTTCGAACTTCGATGAAGTTGAAGAAAGAACCTGCAAAAGATGCATAGACATTCATCAAGAGGTTCCGCACTCAGGCAAGTCTCATTCCTCCTATGTTTATGTCATTTATTTCCTCACATGCTATCCTAGCATAGGGCCTCAGTTCTGCTAACAATTCTGTTATTTGAAGATGTTATGAATGGGTAGCTTCACCATATTAACATTTTACCAAATGGTTGAATCTGACACCTCTCTGAATCGAGCATCTCACTGAGACGTTCATTAGTGAGATGATGTTCAAGCATGGCAAAGAACACTTAGGACGTTTCTCCGTAGCCTTGCAGGAGTGTCCATGAGCGCAACAAATCAGAAAGCTCTGATGTATGCACAAGTGTTGAATACCACTACCGCAACGAAAGAAATGCCGAATCAACGGAAGATACTCGGGGCCGATACGATCAAGCCTAAGACATTCTACGCTTAAGGGATATGACGCTTTAATGCTCAAGCATCCAAGGTTTGAAGTATTTAGGATTTTCTTAACCTATCCGTTATTTTCAATTCCTCAAAAAATATATGCAATACTTGCATTAACTAATTGAATCTATCAAACCAAAAAAAAATCCCTACAACTGTAAATCACCCACTTCTCCAGGCCAACCGAAATTCAAAAACCTCTTATCTCTGAGTGTTATATTCTTCAGAAGCCTTCAGATTGTACTCCAATCAAAGAGTACACCTTTGATAACGCCACATCTAGCTTCAGCACAAATATCTTGACGATGATACGCTGATTCAACACCAACACCATCAAAGCGTAACTGAATTACAATTGATAAGTCTTCACTATCCCATGATAAGACTTCTGAAGCAGATGCAACATCATTCATCCATAGATAGCACAAACTTCTTCAACATACACTAGGGACTTGATCTTATTGGAGAGATCGATTCAAATCTATTTCAATAAATGTTGTCCACATAACAAGTTATTGAAACCTGATGTGATTCCATGAAACTTCATCAATGGGACCTCTCTACATCACAATCCCCTGCACGACTGAGGAACTTCCTCTCTTCACCAATCACATCCAGAATGAAGACCGATGCCGCTATGTGCCACAACAACGTCGACTCACTGACGAATCCAGTTCACAGTAAAGTCATACTATTCAGGAGAATTCGTGTTGAACTCCAAGAACACCTTCATCTTAGAGATGCTCAACCCACCAACTAATGTGAGTGTAAAGGCTCACTGGATGGAGAAGCAAAGACTATGTTGATAATCATGGTTCTAGCATTTTCAATCTCTGAAGCAACTACGACCATAGTATCAGCATCAACAAGAATTTCTGGAGAAAATTCAATCGTGATCTTAGCATCAACAACGGTCTCAGGAGCAACATCCTCATGATAGGGTTTCATCAACTAACCATTCTCCGAAGTGTTACTCGATGAAGCGGACTTCTCAAGGCATTAATAATTCATATCAATATGTGTAGACATGAAAAAATGTTCACATGAAAGTATTCCCAAAGCTTGCACGACGGACGGGCACAAGCCAAAGTCTTCTACAAGATGATCTCATCATTTCTACAAATGAGATACAACACACTTCATGCCATGGGTTTACAAAAACGTACCAATGGGTGAGGAATGGGACAATGCTTCCTCAACGAAATATGTTCGTCTATGTCTCTTCTACAACATACCAAAGGGCACGTCAATCGGACATACGAGCAGAAAGATATGGCTTCCACACTCATGTTTATGGAATCTGAAAATTTGCACGGGATTACAACTTTCAAATTACAAATGTGCATGCTTCGTTGGATGACCTATATAACTACAAATTGAGTGATTCTTTTCTCATGTGATAACTCATTCTATTATCTTCAAAAGTTGGGGTCAAGCATCAAATTTCGACGTCGTATGAGGTTCCTACAGCTTCCAGAGCATACAACAAGCAAGCAGCAATTCTTAGACGGGATTCATAACTTCCACAGTCGATCGGTGTCCACCAGGTCTTTCCACTAAGTCCTTCATCAAGGTACCTCCAACTTAGACCACCTAGATATTTACATCAATTTTTCTACCTGGGTTCTCTATCTAGGTCTTGTCAGAAGAAGGGAAAACGAAAACGAGAGATTTAACAAAATACTGGGGACTGACGGTCCACTGATCATGGCGATCAGTTTCACAGTTCAAGACCCGTGAAACCGGACTCTAATGTGCTAATCATTCATCATAAAAGGAATGATACCACCGGGACATGCGACCATGATCTTTACATCATCCCCTCTTGAGAGCAACCTCAGTTATGGTCCCGTGACCAGGGTTTCAGAAGTGATGTCTCTACGACTGACAGAAACAAAAAATGGTACTGAAAGCACCAGGCTCATGTGTCAACCAAGGGGTTCATGTTTCAAAATAATCAATGGCATTGAAATCCTTGATCAAGTGTTCAATACACGAGAAAATGGTCTAAAGACACAAAAGAGACGTTTTACAGCAAGCCTGTCTGGAGTGATTTTACACTTCCCTGTACAAAGCAACGATCTGGGAGCAATTGGTAAGGAATATATGGTTGAGTCATATGTCATTCTATTCGTCTGGATGTCCACTACAACATATCCAAAATTCACAGCAATTGAATAAACGATCAAAACGATGTGGCCAAAACATTGGACTACATGAAAGCTGAAAATTTTCTGAAAACCTCCTGGAAGTTTACTGTTTCGTCATTTTCGGCCCTTAAAGGAGCTCAAAATCCTAAAAGATTCTATGATAAAGCTTGGAAAGTTTCTTAGGATGAGGAAACATGGGTAGATCACAAAAATCCGACATCGGACGAAGATTCTACGACAATTTCAATGAAGACCTAACTTCTGAATATTCTGATGACGAATTATGACGAAATTCTTTATTCATCCACATCTGAATCAAGAGCTACACCATCAACACAAGACCGAACTTCATCTTCAGCCGATGGTCTTACTTGCAAGTCGGCGGTGCTTCTGCTGATGAGATATGAGCTTTTCATCTTCAGCTCTTTTCTTCTGTGATATTTCATCACGTCTCTACTGTCCCTCCGCATATGCTAAGACCAAGAAAGCATATATCTTAGCACGAACCACTCTCAGATGATCAAGATACATACCATGTATCATCTTTCCAGCATCTTTGAAAGGTTGATTCACCTTGGCTTGAACATCTTCAGAAGTCTTCATCTTTGACTTGATATTTCTGGAGCGTTCCCCGGAAGAGCCAGAAGGGTGGTTGTAACTGGAAGTCACCATTATCTGAGGCGAAAGACATGGAGTCATGGATATACCAATAAGAAACACGCAACAAAAATGGTAACACTCCAACTCTTACCTATTTAAAATTTAACTAACAGTAGTGAACTTAGAACAAAAGTTTTAAGAACTTGTCCGTTCCTTCAAACCTGCAAAGACGGGCAAAGTCCATTATTCAAAAATCATAAATTGATTTTAATAAAACCATGAACAACCCACGTAAATTTTTACTGTGTTAACATCCACTGATTTTCAAAAATTGGACAGACGTCCATTCTACAATTATGAAAACTCACATACAGACATTATTTCACCATGTATAATTGTCTACTTTCAACAGTTGTTTAAAATCAAAACATTAATTTTACAAAAAATATGTTTTAACGTGAAACTCAAGTAACTTTGAAATATATATATATTTGCTCCCTCGAGAGTATATTTTCAAAAATTTGTGAAAGCTTACATATCGAAAATAAATTTTTCCATGAAAGCTCATAGACAAATTTTTTACTAACAGACGCACGTCTATTCAAAAAAAAAAAAAAAATTCTCTCGTACAAGCGTCCACCTTTGAAACGAGAGTTTATTAAAATCTCACATATTTAGAAAATCTCTCTTATACTAGAGATCATTGTTTGTTTCTTAAACTAATGAACAAACGCCTGTTCCTAAAACAAGGATCTCCTTTTGGGCCCGGACCCATAAGTGCTAAACTGACCGAAATTGGGCGTCTGACCGTCCAAATCAGCAGTGCCTCGTCTCTCCGTACTCAGGAGATGACACTATATTATAATGAAAGAGTCCTTATATGGGCATTTGCTCGTACATGACATCATTGGAGCAAATCGGGGATTCTGAAAATGCCTTTGTACGACTAAGTCCGACTACTTATCTCGTCTGCTGGAAAATCACCATCTATTGCTTACTGCGGAACATGACTTTCCCTCACTAAGCAGGGGACTTAATGTTGATGGTGGATTTTCGGCAAGGCCTAAAATCGTAAAATCATGATACTGCATGTTTCTGACCCGGCTTCAGGAAATTCATGTGACAATTCATACTTTACGATACGTGAACCGTTTAACGATCTCTGACTGAGCGAACATTCCTCACAGAGCTATGAAGAATAAGTTTATCAAAAGGCCTCCCCGACTGAGCGTTCGATGCTTCACACATTTCATCATCACCTCTACGTAGAATTGAATGATTGGGCAGTTCTCTATACATAATTGTTCGTTAGAGAGCTTAACGCCTTCAGGACGTCACGTTACTCGTTGTTCCCTGACTACATAGATAGACCCACCCCTACATAGAATCTTAATGATTGGGCGGTTCTCTAGATATAATTGTTTGTTAGAGAGCTTAACGCCTTCAAGACGTCATGTTGCACGTTGTTCCTTACTTCGTAGAGAAACCGTGTATAAAATCAGGCGGTTCTTTAGACATAATTGTTTGTTAGAGAGCTTAACGCCTTCAGGACGTCACGCCGATCGTTGCTCCCTAACTATACACCGCCAGAACGAATATGATGCTCCAATTATCTCATATATCGATTCTGCAAATAGATTAATTCTACCGTGACATTCATCCACTGAATTCCTAGAAAATAATCTATTATATCTAATTACTCCGTTCCTTGAATCCCCCGGTAGGATTTCATGGATTAGTAATAGATAACCATTATATCTCATTACTCCGTTCCTTAAATTCCCCGACTGAATTCATGGATTAGTAATAGATACTCAACTTATTTTATTATTCCGTTTCATGAATCATTCTTACCCGAATTTCATGAATTAGTAATAATTATCCAACAAACGGGAGTCTGGGCCACCACCGAGTAATCCCCGAGAAAATGGTGCAAGTGTACTTGAAAATAGTGCACGAACGAGCACCCGAACGCATGAACAAATGTTCGAAAATACGGACAAATGAGCAACCTATAGAGAAAAATAATATTAAATAAAATAAACAAGAGGCGTGGGACCGGGCCCACCGGACGGCAGGCCGTGCCGCAGAGGCCGGTCCCCCTCTCTCGTTATTTTAATTTATTTTTCCCTCATCTCGTGGGAACTCCCTCATTTGAGCAAACTCTCTCGTTTGAGCGAAACTCTTAGTTTTCCATACTTTCATCGTACAAAAATAGGGAAAGGTGTTACGGGACCGGGCCACCTAGCCGGACGGCATGCCCTAGCCGTGGCCGGTCCCACACCTCACAATCCCTTATTTTCTCATATTATTATTTTCATCATCTCATGGAACTCCATCGTTTGAGCGAAAACCCTAGTTTTTCAATATTTTTTAAAAATATTGCTCAAATCATGAAAAAGCCAAAAAGTCAAACGGTCACACGACCGACTAGGCTACTCACGTCAAATATTAAAATATTATTATTTTAATATTTTTAAAATATTGGTTGCACGAGCAAAGTTCTACTTGCTCACTTGAGCAAAATTGAGAGTTTCAGTCAAGATCAAATTCTTCTGAAAGTCCAAAGTATTGTTCAAACGCGCACCAAAAAATACCAAAACTCTCAGGTTTGAGATACAGACACTGTGGTGACACGGGCTTGCTACCTTGACCGACCAAGGCCGGCCCTAAGGCTTACACTAAGCCGGTCCCACACATCTTTATAATCTTGACCTAATTTGCTATCAATTGCTCATATTGGGTCAAAACTCTCTCAATCGAATGGGACTCGCTCAATCGACCACCAGCTGGTCCCACGACCACCAAGGGCCAGTCCCATGACCTCTTGGTCGGTCCTTCATCTCTTCATATCTAGGTTTTACTACTTAACGCTCGCACGAGTACTATTTAATGATTAAATCAGCGTTTGATCATTCTTTCACCAACTGGTCAACAAAGGAATTTGGTGCATGCTCACTCGAGCACTTGGGCACTACATGGTCGTCGATCATCCCATGCAGATGGTCCCTCCTTCACTCAATTACTTATTTTCAGTAAATCATCAATTATGAGTAATTTATCAAAATTAGGGTTTCGAACAAATGCTCCGTAAATCATAATTCCGAGTGAGTTCAAACACTAATAATTCTATGTTGATCCAACAATCAACATCTTGGATTAATATATAATATTCGGTCCAACTACCAATATTTTTAGTAATATTTTATTTGGTCATGCTACCAATAATTCATCGAGTGAGCAATACTTGCTTAATTGCTCGAATATTGATCCAACTATCAATATTCAGTAATTTATAGAATGAGCAATACTTGCTCAATTGCTCGAATATTGATCCAACTATCATATTCAGTAATTTATCGAATAAGCAATACTTGCTAAAATGCTCTAATATTGATCAAACTACCAATATTCAGTAATTTAATGATGCTCGAACATTGATTCAACTATCAATATTCAACGATTCATCGGACAATATTTTCTCAGACGAGCAATATCAACATCATTCATTTGAGAACTATACGTCCCAGCAGACATGTTCAATTCATGAATCCTAGAGCATTCAACAATCATGCTCGACTGAACAATACTTAGACCCGTCGTCTAATCAAGTCAACGACTGACTAATGATAAGCACGTAAGTGTGACGCATTTTCACCCATAACTACATTATCTAGGACTCATTTTATTTCTAATAGAGTTGTTTTAAGTCTTTTCTAGGGAATAAGCTCTTGCGGCAAAATTGGCTCGAAAAGTGGTATTTTACACCCCAGGATAGAGTACTAAAGGAACCCCAAAAATGCACCGGAAGCACCCCAAAAATGTGTCGTAGGAACCCCGGAAAAATTACTATCTATGCCCAAAAATTACTATTTGCACCCCATAAGACAAGTGCTAAAGGGACACCCGTGCAGGATTAGGGGGAGGACATCTTCTTCTCAAATTCAAAAAATGAATTTTGGCGGGAAACGTTTCTCTTCACTGGCAGAATTTCGATCGGATGTTTGGACGTGATTTAGTGAGATTCAATCCCTGAAACTTAGTGGGTATACGTGATATGACTATAGAAAGCTGGTATGGGTGTTGTTTCCGAACAAATTTGGCTTAATAACGTGTTTCAATCCAAAACAGTGGACACAAGTTTTCACGGGTTCAAGTGAATTTGACACGAGTTTGAGGCGTATAATGCATGAGTTTCGAGTGTGTTGCACTACAAAGATGCGTGAAGAAGATAAATAAGGAAGGTTGACAGCTGAGAACGCGTGGAAGATCGAAAAATGGAAATTTTGGCCGTGGAGAATAATATTGATAAATGAAGATTATTTGGGAGATATGACCGGGATTAAAGGAGGATTAGGAGTATAAATAGATTGCTCCAGGTACAAGGAAGGGGAGTCGAGAGTTTGGGGACTTTAGGAGGGCTGAGGAGTGAGAAATCAAGACGAACAGCAAGCTTCCTGCTGCTGTTTTCTGCTGGTGTAGGGAAGAAGAACACGAAGAACATAAGACCCCAAAGAACAGTCGTAACTGCTACAGTGCGAGGACAGTCTTATATGCTACAGTAACAACAGCACTTTATAATTATCGTTCTTTGTAACAAAGGTTTGTAACAAATATAATTGTTACAAAACCCGATTTTCACCATTTTTTTTTCCTTTTCATCAATTATAAAACACTTTTGAGCATTAATAAAGATGAATTTTGAGCGTGTCTATAATATGAGGAGCTAAACCCCAACACTGGGACGACGGAGGAGGCCGAACTTCATACATGGGTAAATTTGTTTTATTCTTTTTTATGACTTTTGCACTAAAATTAATTGAAATATGATTTGATTAAATTGGTTGTCATTTGATTAGATGGGTCATGCTTAGCTTAGGTGATTTGATGTCCCATGCTTAACATTTACAATTAATGTTTTGAGAATCTACCTTGGCAAAAATAGAGTCCATGTTGTTATTTCTTGAGCTAAAATTGTTGAGAATAAATAAGTGAACCTTATGTTATGAAGATTGGCTGAATCCTTAGTCCCGGTACCTCTTGCACCAATTGTAATATTATTGTATATTTTTATTAAATTTAAAAACTCGAATCTTCACAAGTCTCAACGAACCTTTTACTACAACAAAGTTGAAATCACATCAACTAATCAAATACACGTCTGCTTTGCAGACTCCATGTTCGTGAGATATCAATCACGTCACATGGGGGATATTAATTAGGTTTTTGGTTTGGCGGCCTACAGCACATGTGTTCATCCACGATGAGAAATGTGAGTAAGTCGTGCAAGAAGTTTAGGGAGTTAGCAAAGTAGTGGATGGACAATCAATCAAGTCTCCGCACGACCTGGAACTGGTTAAATCACGATTTCCTACTTTCCCACTCTTTCACTCAAACAACCGTCACACTTACTGGAGATCAACGTGTCTACAATTCTAGCAATATAAATAATTCTCTGAATTCACGATTGAAAAACAAGAAAACATTCTTCTAAGAACAATTTTTCGAGCAATCACTCTCAAGAATTCCATCAATCGACCAGAACTTATTCGAATTCAACAGTTCACAGAAAACTTGTAGAAACCTTACACACATTCGCAATCCTTGATCATCATTGATCTAACATATCTCTCAACTTCCCTCCTATGGATCAACCCTCTTCCCTCTTTGTGACCAAATTGACTCTGGAACGGCCATTGTCTTGGTTTAGGATGGAGTCCTACAAATTGATCTTTCGAACTCAAAGCACTACCGTGCAGTGCATCTGTTTGAGGTTAGGAAGTTCGCTCAGTTGAGGAGCCTCCATCACACAGTCGTCTCTCCATTCCCTAAAAAACCAGCGAATCGTTTTTCCCCATCTACACCAGTATGCAAACCATAAAAGATCTGTAAGTTCCTGAACTCGTTTTTTTGTCTTAAGGGTATCCATACCCGGTACACGTACCATGATAGAAATATATAACTCACGAACAGGTACACTACGCGTACCAGGTACACGTACTTACCCTGTCGAATATTTTCAGAAGCATCAGAATTATTTCTATGAGATAATCGGCATTTGAACAACTCTCTAAAAACAATATCTAGCCATGTTATCAGACGGGTGATAAAATCAATTATTTCTATGAGATAATCGGCACATCACCTTAATGATAAAACAAAAGAAAAGGAGGAGAAAAGAAATAGCATTACCCACAAAAAGAAGTATCTAACGTTATCAGACGGGTGTTTTGGGGTAAAAACTTATTCTGCGGTTTTTGGTAAATTTGGGTGTGTTGATGAGAAACGAATTCAAACCCTAAACAAATGCACTGCACGGGAGTACTTTTATATTCGAGAGATCAATCTGTAAGACTCTGGCCTAAACCAAGAAATGGTCGTTCCAGATTCAATTCGGTCACAAAGTGAATGAGAAGGGTTGATTTTAGGGAGGGAAGCGAAGAAGGTGTTTGAGATCAGAATATTGAATTATAAGGTGTGGCTGTTTTATGACTTGTATCAGAATATGGAACTGGCTTGCAAAATGTAAGCTATCAGTTCTTGATGTTTTCTGGATACTTGTGTTGATAACACTTGTGTTGTGTTTAAAATAGGTTGAAATCCTATTTATACAAGTCAAGCACACCAGATATCGTAGGAAGTGGAGGTGATTAAGCAGTGGAAAGGTGGGGTTGTGTAAAAAGTGGTGATCACCACGTTTCCATTATGAAGGAAAACTTGTCACACTTTCACCTACTACTCTCATTGTTGTTAACCATTCGTTCCTTCCTGACACTTTCTCGTAATGGGCGTGTTGCATGCCGCAAGCTGTAAACCGCCAGACCAATACCCCAGTGATAATCCCTCAATTTGTGACATGTTTGATGTCTCGAGTAAATGGGTCAAGTCGTGAGACTCGCCGCTAAAAGCAGCACATAGTGCTTTTAGGTCAAATAATAAAATTATTTATGAAATCAATATTTATAAAATATTGTTTATAATCGATGTATATAAAACATCGCTTTTAAACAAGCAGTTAAAAATAACCGATGTGCAGGAAGCATCGTTGTTTTAGACCTCGTCCTAATTAGTCGCGGTTGAATATCTTAAAAGGAGCGTGACCACCCTCTTTCAGGGAGTTGGTAGGAGTTACGCCTGCATCACAGGGAGTGGTCGATCAGTCCCTATAGGAGATTAGCGACTGGTAGTCATTCTAAAATCCTATCGGTCGATCCAGGTTGGATCTGGACTGCTTAAATCGGCTAGCCAAGTTGAGTGGCTGAGACGATTTTCGGCAGTTAATGACTGATGTTGAATCATACAAGTAGCGTGAATGGCCACCTTTGAGTGATCGTTTGGGGATCCTATGAACGAGTAATGACTTAGCCGATCGTTCCCTGTGGAGGAGGGGTGGCCGGTGATCACGGCGTCACCCTGTTGGCCATCTAAAATCTGATCTAAACCGTCAGACGAAGCTAACGAAGTTGGACGGACGAGATGATTTGCGGAAGTTGTATGCTGCCGTTGATTGTATTTTAGGGTTTGAAGCCGTGCGGCCACCCTACCATTGAGCCAAACGATTTGTGGCATTTGCAACAGATTTGGACAGGCCGATTAGGTATATGCCGCCATGATCGATTGGATCTAGGTCGTCCGACTAGGCTGGCGAAGATGGGCGGCCATGATCGATTTGCGGCAGTTGTGTAATGCCGCTAACTCAATTTAGGGTTTAAAGAGCGCGCGATCGCCCTACTCTGGGCAAACGGTTTGACGCGCTCTTGGATTGTTATGTGTAGTTTGATCAACAAGGTATGGAGATGGGTCGCCGGTGAACGCATCAGCACCTCTTTGATCATTCGAAGGAAAATCTAGACCGTCTAACTAGGCTAGCTAAGTTGGGCGGATGTGATGAACTTGAGACCGTTATGGTAGGTCGTAGCTCGTTTGAGCTTTCTTTCAACAACGCGATCACCCATGTTTTGGTTAATGTTTGGAGGCATTGCGGGTGAACTAAAGGAATTCGATCGGCTGGGATGCTTGTGGGCCCGTCGGTGGTTATTATGGAGGTTGCCTAGTTCCGCTAGGAGTAGGCTAGGCTCGTTGAATTGTGTAGCCAAATTGTATGGCCGTGATCGTTTTTTAAGACTGACATGGACGGTCTAGATTTTACTTAAGGAATTTAAACGCGTTGATCGAGCTAACTTTTAATTAAAAGTGTGTCGACACGCCAATCTCTTTGTCAGAGAGTGGTGTAGCCTACGTGAGTGTTTTTCATGCAGGTCTCAATACTGACACTTCGGGAGATTCATGCTACTCTGTTGCGAGTGAACATTAATCGTCATGTCATGCAAATATTGAGAGTTCGGCTGGGAACATAGCATTGTAAAATACCAGGCAGGTCAATGCATTAGTGAATAACGCCGGTAGAGAATAAAATTCACAGAATATTTGGGATCGTTGCTGTATGCACCATTCTTAGTGAATATATATATATATATATATGTCCAAATATATTAAATTACTCAATACATCTATGAGCGAAGAGGTTTATGCACTCATCACTTTCATATGGCTTTCGTTCCTTTGCAGGATGACAGTGCATTAAATACAGGGTTTCACGATTTTGACCCTGAACCAAAAACCACCATCAACAACGGGGAGATGCTTCTGATAGAACATCACATCCCTTCAATTCTAGCAGCACCATCAGAGGAGCTGCAACGTCAAGTGCCTCCAATTTGGGACATTTACAATAAGTTGAAGACCAACCTACAAAAAAAAAAAAAAAAACTGGTTTGTTAGTAGGTTCTAAATGGACAACGGGAATTGAATAAAGATATATCAGCTACGTAATAAACTTTGTGAAAAGAAGACATACAAAGAATTTAATTTCCCTTACAAGACAAAATGATGCTCGGTCAATATGATCACAACCATCTAGATGAACTTGTTCAAGGTAAGGGCATTTGATTTCAAGAGAGGCCATGCCTCGACAACCAAAGAAGTCGAAACTAGGGATGCACTGCTGGAATTTACTGCTGTTAGAATCTGTAAAAAAATTGAAGTCATGTTCGACAAGTACAAAAAATTAAACATGTAAGCATGTTAAGATCATTATCTAACATGGATGTTCAGGAAAGGAAACGGAAAAGAACCACTAGCAAGATGGAGGAAATGGAAATAAGAATCTTACTTTTGGAAATGCACTAGTCAGATGGTATGCAAGTAAGGTAGGTATTGGAAATATAAATCTTGTGACACTGCTTTCAGTAACCCACAATTATTGAGTTCCAACACCTCCAACAAAGAACTAAAAGTTGTGGCATTCATCGAAGCCGAAGTTATCCCCCCGCAATTCACAAGCTTCAGAATGGTCAACATTGGCATGCTTTACAGACTTCATACACAAGACAAGAAACATAAACATAAATTCGACATTTCACGAAGCAGCGAGAGAAAATTTCAATGACATAATAACAACACAAGAAAGGGAATACTAACCTAAACAGAGATGTTGGGACAATATGATGCATTGAGAACCTGAAGATTGGTACAAGCTTGAGCAATTTCACGAAGGGTTTCATCACTAACAAATGAACAATTTGACATATCCAAGGATGTTAGCGGAGGACATGATGGAACTACTGCATATATTTCACCATTTTTGTAATTGCCAAACTAAAATAAGAAAACAACCAAGGTTATGAGCATTTTTGTAGTTCATCTTACTTTACAAAGGTTTCATTTTTCTTTGGGTATTTCTATTTTCATTTTTATTCTTGGTAACTAAGGATATCAAATTAAGCTTAATGGAACTCGATTACGTTCAGATAGGGATCAAGTGCAAGGAAAGGATATCACCTAACTTGTTTCATTCATTGAGGAAAAAACAGTCTTGTGCGTTTAATCAGAGAGACACCAAAATATTAATAAAATGAAATGCTCATAAGACTCATGGTTATAGAGACCCCTTGAAATATACTTGCACTACCAAATATACCTTCAAATAATTATAATATAAAATGAAAAATCACTCAATGTAATCAAATACCTGGAATATCAAGTCACCGCGCTGCTACATCTGAATATAGAAGAATACCACTTGAAATATCTTTACAAGATGCCAATGCCGGTTCCCTTGCAACCTATAAAAGGATAGCAGGAACACTAATTCAGTAATTCTCAACATAATTTATCAACTTCTATGAACCACCACTCATGTTCCTATTACAATTTACCAACCTGTTTCATTTTCCCCCTCAGATTGCTATCTAATTCAACTACACTAGCATGTTCCAAAAAAACTAAGCAGACTCCAAAATTCCCAACATGTTCTCAAACAACATCATTCATGCGCAACAGCTTAAGTTATATTAACAATCTTCAAAAACTAAAAAACTACAATTCAAAAATTCCTAACTGTTTGAATAATGATTCATAAGATTCTATCGACAAATCACTTTGAAAAATCACTAAGAACTTGCAGTATACACATAAAAGAAACATATATGATTCTCATACCAAGATACAAAATAAAGATCTAAATTAGACAATTACCGTTATTCGTTCAACTGACAATTCACTACTTATGCTTCACTAAGCTTTGGCTTGGATACCTTCCTGAATACTACCACTAGAATGACCAAATGAATGAGCTTTTTCGCCAACCTAAATGATGAATTATTAGTAATGCATCCTTTGCCATATTGTTGTCCTTCATCAATAATCTCATTACAATAATATTCTTACTTTGACAAAAAATAAATCAAAATCACAATTTATTTGTGTGTTCCTCATAAAAATTTACAAAATCAAATCAAATTTCACAAGAGATAGAGACTACAGTCTATTCATATTTCTTGGTGGGTATAAAACTCTAACCCATTCCACAATTATCAAATGCACATACCTCAATTTCATTTCTTACTCAATTGAAATCATCACTAAACTAAATGAATTGTTTCTAATGATTTTCTCTCACCATTTGTTGTTTCAAATAAGACCAGATCCCCAATAATCATGTGTTCCAGCTAATCTTGTGTTAATTAATCAACCAAACTGATCAAAACTCACCTTAAAAACACCAATAAAAACACTAATTTGATAAAAATGATCAACTTTATTTATTACTAGAAAACAGAAAATTAGGATTTTCATTTTGGGTTTCTTACCCTGCTAGCTGCTTTGTAGATGTATTTCTTAAAATTAAAAATAACCCAATTAAATCCAGCAATGATTCTAACCAAAACATCTTCTCTGAAGTTTGTCGTACTCTTCTCCAATATACTACTGATGATAATATAAAAGGGGGTTCGATTTCTTCTTTACAGGAAGAAATAGAAGAATATTTGATTAGAACCGTAACAGATAAAAGCATTTACATTTAATATTCAATAAGAGAATGGTTCAAAATTAAGATTAAAGATGGAACATGTTTACAAATCTAAGAAATTGATTACAGTTTTGTTTTTATTTTCAGAAAACGAAAAAAATAATAGAATACATCAATAAGAACGAGATGAAGTAAAGGGATTTTTTAATGATTGATGAACATAGTTCAGAAAATAGGTTTTCGGTTTGAAGGTGAGAAAGAAACTATTGCGTTTTGTAGAAATGGGTTTTGGGATATGATAAAAAACGATAATTTCTCTTGATTCTTCTAATTCACTATGATTGTTGAATTAGGGTTCAATTTCTAACGGCTTGGAGGAGATGAAGATGGATTCTTCTAATTCACTATGATTGTTGAATTAGGGTTCAATTTTTAATGGCTTGGAGGAGATGAAGATGGAGAAAGAGTTGCATACAACAAACTTAGGGTTTGCCGTTCGTAAGAAAGTAGAAAAAGAGTGATAAGATAACTAAGAGAGATAAGTGATGAAAGAAGCAGGTTTGTTTCTAGAAGCTTTCAGAGAAACCATTTATCACCGCAGACTGATTAAAGTAGGACCACGAAAATAATTGCTTACTGGCGGACTTAACATAAATCCACGTGGATACCTTTTTTAATTTCAAAACTGCCATTTAATGTTAAGTCTCCTAGTGGGGCTTGATTTACTTTTTCTATAAAAAGGACTTCCATTGAAAGCCCAATATACAAAGAAAGGTCTAGGAAGTCTTAAATATAAAACCCAAACATACTTAAAAAATTCATTTTCCACTAGCATACCATGCATGATACTAGCCAGTATTGTTACATTGCCTCCTACATTCAGACACGACACCTGCAACACATCATTTCGAAACATCAACCTGCGTCTGTGGTAAGTTGTAGCTTTCAGCAAGCTCTCTTTAGCTTTATGCAGGTATGTGGTCTCTCCCCTTCGACCTTCAACATCAACGATATTTCCCCTCGTCCTATGCACTCTCTGGAAATTACGTACTTTGATGTGGTCAAAAAGGAGATACCTACAAAATTTCCCCGTGTCTGTTCATGACTCCATTCTATGGCAAAGTAACAAATTGGATCATGCTCAAGACTATTTAAAAGCAATCCCCATCCATGGAATTAATCAATGTGTTGGCTTAAGGGAGTTTAGTGCCATCCTTAGCTATAGGCTGGCTATACCCCTATTTATTAAGAAAAGTCTATGTCCAAGTTGTAACGGCGAAATGGATGCTTTTGGTAACCATGCCTTACATCGCGTAAGTGATGTCGGGCTTAAATTCAGACATGACTTCGTAAGAGACGTGCTAGCTGATATTTGTTACAAATCTGGTGTTGCAGCTTGAAAAGAAGTGGTGTTACATTTCTTGTCGGATAATAATACCGGTTTCAGACCCGCAGACATCCTTATGTACAACTGGGGAAATGAGTTAGATGTTTGTTTCGGTGTCACGAGTATCTCACCTTTCATAGGGGGGGAAGGGGTAACTTTATTCCAGGTCAAGCTATTGTTGTCGCTATCACTCGTAAGCGTAAAAAATACTTAGTTAAATGCTCGGCGCATGGTTATGGTTTTGAGGTTTGGGCGTATTCCACATTGGGTGAACTTGGTGATGACATTATTGTCTTGTTGAAGAGGTTGAAGAATTGTGTAGCAAGCCACGATAATTCTAAGATTGGTAACACTTTTTTTAGTAGAGTTGGGATTGCGATTCAGAAAGGTGTTGGAGCTTAGATTGTTGCTAGGCTTCCAACTAATTTCTTGTAAAATTATTATCATTTTATTAATATTAACTATTTACACATAAAAAAACAAAAATATAATAATATAACATTTATATCTAATTTAATTATCAAATGCTGCCTCACGTGGCGATATAGTTGGCGTCCAATATGCTTTGGAAACTTGGTCGGGCCGAATTGCATATGTTAGATTCGAAAATAGACTAACTTGATACTGAAATTTCGAGAACTTTCTAATAAGTGTCATGTAAAAGTTATTTATTACTGCCACATTAGACCTCTACCAAACCGGTTACTTGTTCTTAATTTTTCAAAATTTAAACAACGCTTTCCAACGGTTGTACCACATTCATGTTGGTATTTTTTTCGTCGTTGTCCGGGAGAAACAACCTCAATCTACTTGTTGTCGTGTATGTAGACCATGCGAAATACATCTAGCCATGATTATATGTGAGAGTTCTTAAATCGATGGGAAAATTGGGAATATGCTCCAAAATCGACTGTCATCTTGGGATATACCCCATAATTCCAGTTTTCGGGAATATGCCCAGCCGTCCAAAATCTCATCCAAAACCGTTAAGTGATCAACATTCACACACACTTGAGATTACATATGCCAATTAAAAGACAGATATACTATATACTAATACCTTTATAAGGCTCAAGAACATATTCAGACAGAAAAAACCTCGAAGAAATTAGAGAAAAGTCGAGACACATTTACGATAAATTGACTATTTAACGGTTCCTTGACGGAAACCGTTACTTTGGGGCATATATTCCCGAAAACTGAAATCCTGGGGTATATCCCCAAGATGACAGTCGATTTTAGGGCATATCCCAATTTTCCCCAAATCGATCCCAATGTATTTTACAAACTATGCTCGAGACTTGTTCATTGTCATTGCATATGCTAGCCTCAGTAGAAATTGTCTCTTTGTCGTTTTGTTTTCTTTATCTGGAGAACCCAGTATCAATCAATTCCACTCCCTTGTACCTGAATATCAGCTGCAGTTTTATGTCACGGACTGTTCAGTCAACAAACTATCTTTTATTTCGGAGGAAGATATGTAAGCAGTAAGTTGTTACTTACGAACTGCAATGGCCCCTTGTCGATTAAAAATGCGATTTATAAGATTCCAAAAAAAAGGAACAAATACTACATGTAATAGTCAAACCAAAGGGGAGTAAAGCTTTGTCAATCAGAGGAGAATATCCACGTGTAAAACGATACCTATAAAACCATATCGATATTGATTTTTATTTTTATACTTATTTGTCATGAAGTCGACCTATTCCCATTTTGTTGCCACTCAACCAAGGGTTTGCCATCAACGCACTCATGCATCTTCACAAAAGAAACATACATATTTTGGGTGACGGACTTGTTGGGACTGCAACAGATTATGGAAGACATACATGGAAGATTATCTCCAATAGAAATACCATTAGTACCAAAATATTATATCTTCAAAGAAAAGACCATGTGTAGCATAAAAACTATAACTAGAGTAATACGGAGATGTGAGGATGCATACGAAGGCACTGAGGAAGATATTACACAGATTTATGTACGACACACTGTGTAATGGTAATTTATTGACCTCATTTAACGTTGCATGGGTTTTTAATAAATTTTTTAAAGACAAATTTAAGGAAATCGAGCAGTTTTCATTTAATGATTATTTTTTTAACTCAAAATTGGTCAATTAACCCAATAACAACAATTCATGTGTGAAAAAGACATGTAAAATTTGATACTGTTTAAATGAACGAGAATGTAAAAATGGTCAGGATGTAAACAGTTTCATCCTACCCATTTTCAAATACTTTTTCTTATTTTTAATTTACATCAGAATGCATCCAGTTTCACCCTCGCTATTTTTTAAGTTTAAGCCAGGATGAATCCAGATTCATTCTTGTTTTTTTTTTTGTCCACTTCACTCATACTAATTTTTACTCGTCCATTAAAACCATGTTATAAAAATATTTGGGTAATTGACCCAATTTCTCTTTTTTAAAGACAATTTTAAGGAAATCGCGCAATTCTCGGTTTAGCCAATATCAACTGGCAACGCTCCTTTTGAATGCCATAAAGGCTTTGGTTAAGGGAATTTAATTGAGCCCATTTAAGATTGACGTTACCTTCCTTGCATGACTCTAATTTTGACGTTGCAATTTTCATGTAGCAAGAAACGCATTATGAGGAACCTGTCCATATTATTTGAGTTTAAATGTAATTGGCCGACCGAGCGAAACGATGGAGGACCCTATATATGGTGATTTTGTGTCAATGTGAAGCATGGTTTTTTTTTTTCAATTTAACACAAACATATTGGATTTGGTGTAACCAATTTTTTTTGGTTCAACGATGAAAGGACGACACTGCCATTCCCTTTTATTCCAATCACTATAACTCCTTTCAGGGGTATAATTGGAAAGCAAACTAGAAAATAACATATCTAAAAATTTGTGCCTTGAAATTTTACAAATTTTATTTCGTTAACAATATTTTAAAGAAATCTACGCGATGAGTACAAACAACAATATCAAATATATAGTTTTTATGAAAAATTCGAAGGTGTTTATCCTTTTAGGCACAATTTTCGAAAATTAAATGCATAGTCATTATGCAAACGACCACAAAGGATGCATAACACATTATGCCATATTTTGGTTTATGCATCAACTAATTTTCCGTTGCAACTAATAAAACGATGTACTCCCTTCGTTTCAGGAAAAGTGATACTTTCAATTTAAGCACAATTTTCGAAAATTGAATGCATAGCCATTATGCAAACCACCACAAAGGATGCATAACACATTAAGAAGCCATATTTTGGTTTATGCATCAACTTATTCTCCGTTTCAGGAAAAGTGATACTTTCACTCCGTTTCAGTAAAAGTGATACTTTCACTCCATTTCAGAAAAAGTAATACATCTCTTTGCTTTACAATTTCGCTTTACAATTTTACAAGTCCGACTCCGTACCATTATGGCGGAACTAAATTGTGAGTACAAAATTTAGTTTTGCGTCAATTTTTTCGGTCGGCGTCCCACCACGACAGCGGTCATCTAGTTATAATGATCTTATCAAAGGGAAAAAAAATTGTAATTATAATGAGTGCAATCCTTGGTTGCAGAACTTAATTACTTCTAATTTTATTTGCTTAATTCATCTCCCCATACTCATTGACGTTTTGTGTTGCACAATGAGGATTGATTTTATTGACGTTCGATAATGTAAAATGAAACTCATTTGCCATAATTAAGTACTATTCAAATGTTTTTATAGCAATTAATTAAGGTGTCATCATTTAGATTTTTTAGAATAAAGGTTCCACCATGTCATGATAGTGTCACTCTAACTATGTCATCGGATCCTTCCCCATTTAATAATAGTCAAAGTAAATTTACAAAGAAGGGAGTTACACATACAATGTTCATTAGATGTAAATGGCGACGAGGTTTGAATCACCAATTTGTCTCTTAAAATGTTATCCAGCCGTTGAACCCTCAAAATCGAATGCTTTTTTGTATTATAGATACATGTGGTAGTAACGTAATCTTCATAAAAGAATAACTTACAGTGTGTTTGTTTTTTGCTGACTCGGCGTTTGAATTTGACTCGACACGAGTCAGATGTCAGACCGTTTGTTTTTTAATTTGAGCCAGATTTGACTCGCGATTTGAGTCAAACCTAACCCCTGACTCGGACCCTTTAGAGTCAAGTAATAATATGTCCCTGACTCATGAGATCAAGCAACCGACTCACATATTTTTGAGTTAGATCTGACTGAAAAAACAAACATATTGAGTTAGATGATTTCAATCAGATCCAGACGAGTTATATCAAAAAACATGTTCTTAATATTTTCTCCGGCACCGATACACCCCTTATCTCACTACCCTCTCCAGCACTCCCAGGGAAAAAAAAAAATTTAAAAAAAAATCCTAAAATATTGATTGCATAAGTATTTTGGGTAAGACCAATGCATCGAGCCCAACATTAAGACAGACAAAGTAGCAGGGCCTTTTGGGTACTCTCTATATCACTTAGATACAAATTGCATAGATAAAATGTTAAAGGCTGCTATAAAACAGATGCAAAAAACAATGTACCTCTCCACCTTACAAATCCTTACAGGATTTGTTGATAATGTTCTGCCAAAAAAATGTCACCCCTCCGAGCTTAGATTACGTTTTCGGAAACACTTTAGTTGTACATTGAGATGAAATGGTAGAGTTGCATTCCTCTATATCCATTGGAATTTATTCAAGAAGCCTGTATTTGGTTCCAAAGTCGGCCATTTCCTCACTTGAATTCCATTTGGCGGGGAAGAACAGTTCTATCATCCAGTTTGAGAACCCTTTGATAACTTTAAATTCTCTTAGAGTTCCAAAAATCATACACTCAATACTTTCACCATTATTGTTCAAGTTCAAATTTCCATGGAATATAAAAGTTCCGAACTCAATCAGAGTACAACTGGTCAACCAAGAGAAACCCATAAATGTACAAACGAGAGTGACAAAACTATCTTCTCCAACTTTGCAAGTCCTATCTCAAATACTCAAACAAGGTCCGTCACCGGATATTGTTACATACACGACGTTCATCAAATTTCTCGGTGACTCCGGCTATGCTTCCGAAGCCCATGAGCTGTTCACATTCATGAGAGAATCCCATGAGCCTGATACAATTCTATTTACAGTTTTAATACAAATTCTGTGTGATTCCAAAATGTACGGCCGAGCTCTGGATATGTTTCATGAAATGTTTGACCACAAGTGCAAACCAGACCTGTTCTGCTACAATGTGCTAATCAACAAGCTTGGCGAAATGGGTCAAGAAGACGCTCTATGGAAACTTTTCTCCAAGATGCAATTAGAAGGTATTTATCCCGACGTTGTTACGTATAGTGCGATAGTGAAATCTTTATGTCTATCGGAAAATTTTGATGAAGTATTCAGGGTTTTGGAGTGCATGGAAATGAACAAATCCGTCGAACCACCGAATACATACACGTACAATACAATAATCAAAGCGTTTTTGGACCGAAAACAAATAAAAGAAGCTCTAGGAGTTGTTGGGAGGATGCATATTCTTGGGTTGGAACCAGATTCAATTAGCTTCAACTTATTTATCAAGTACTATAGTGATTTGGGTGAAGGGCAGGAGGCTTATTCTTTATTGAGATTTATGATTACAGGAGGAATAGAAATCAATGAGGCTAGTTATGTAACATGTCTCAATGGACTAATGAAGCAAGGACAAAGTAATGAAGTTCTGGAGCTAATCGAGTACATACGACATTCGAACATTGTAATCAACATTCGTGCTTGGAACAAGTTGATTTATTGGTTAAGTAAAAGGGGTCACTTCGAAGATGGATATGGAATTTTCTTATGGTTAAAAAACCCGAACGAAATTACCATGAACACTGTCATTCATATGTTGTACAAACATGGAAAAAGTGAGAGAGCTTGGGAGGTTTTTAAGTCAATGAATGAGAAGAAAATTGAGGCCTCAGTGGTGACATACAATATACTGTTACATGGGCTGTGTGAACAGGCAATGGTTACAAGGGGATTTAAGATTGTGTTGGAAATGATAGTTAAGGGATTGAAACCAGATTTAATTACATACAATACACTGATTAACGGCTTGATTAAAGCCGGTCGGACAGAGGATGCTTCAAATTTGTTTGAAATCATGAGAGGGAGATTCACTGTCAGTGGTTCTGTTTCTTTAGAGAATTTTGCCAAGGAAATGCTTACAAAAGAAAACTTGCACTAAAATTTACACTACTGTATTATGATTCTTCGTGTAGATTTCGCCAGATTTCATCGTACAGTATGCTTATATTCTGTGTAGTGTGTACCATAGGCTGAGACACTAGTAGAATCGCATTCTTAGTCCTTTTTTTCGGTCATAGATTTTGGTCTTAGGTATGTAGATTTTCTCTTTTTATACTTGAGAGTGTTGGCACCCCTTTTCTCTTTATCTGATCCCTCATCACTAACGGCTTCCCAATGTTTTCTTGTATATATCCATCTCCGACTGAAAAATCTTTGTGATAGGCCCACAGCCACAGGATCATGCTTTCGGGTGTAGTCGACCATCTTGATGTCAAATTCCTAGTTGGAAAATGTAACTAATTTGTTTTAGTAGTATGCCAATCTGTTAGTTCTGTATATTGATTGTATGTAAATTACAATGGAGCATTGCTCCTCTTATACAAGAGATAATAGCCTAGAAAAGGAAATAATATAATACAAAATATGATAAATATAGAGAAATTAATAGGGATAATTTGCGTTACTTCTCGTTCAAAGATTGGTAATTTGCATTATCTCCCCTGCAGAAATAAAATTACCAAAATCTCATTTAGTTAACTTTTCCGTCCAAATCTCAATTAAGTGAGTTAGCAGTTATCTTTTTTCTCTCTCTTTTTTTCTCTGCAACTCTATCTTAAAACAAGCAGTTATTTTCATCCATAAACTGTTATTTTCATCAGTTGCATTCATCTTCTCCATTGTTGCCTCAAGATCTATTATTATTTGCCCGGATTTTAATTGAATTTAAGATCCGGGAGTAACATAGGTTATGTATATATATTTAAATAAAACAAAATTGCAGTAGCAATTGATGTCAGGTTTTCTCCTGTATTTTTATTGTCTGATAGATATGGTATACCATTGCCATTATCGTTTCTTATGCATTCTTCCTGTGGTTTTTATTAGCTTTTCTTGGTGGTGCTTCATCATCGAGCACATTACAAGGACGACCGATTTTCGACAACATATTGATCAAACCAGACAAGATCAACAGAATTCGAAATCGATCGGAGCAATTCGGGCATATCACTTCTTCATGGAAGCATTTAAGTTCTACGGTGAACGTCTTCTACAGTGGTTTCATACCATCAAGATATCAAATTCCTTTTCGGATTATGGATATTCAGTATTTTTTTTATATTCTTCGTTTCTTTAATTTTCGAATCATGTAAATCTTGTACTTCGTATCTTAATTCGTTTGTTGATGTTATTAATACAATTGTAAGAAAATTTTCATATTAATGAAAATTGAGGCATTAGCCTTTTCCATAAAAAAAAAAGAAGTTATGTAGACGTGGCGAAAATAAACAACTGTTATTCAAAGTACCAAAAATACCCTCCTAATTTCTATTTTATCACGGTCAAAATATGTAGCGTCAACCTTTCCGGACGGTAACTGAAATCTTTTTGCTGGGTACCAAACATTTTGACCGTAAAATTGCATCAAAATCATAATCTACTTTACTTTCAGAATTCTCCCTTCCCCATTCACTACTTTAGTTGAGACCTTGAGTCGATTTCGTGGATATTTAATCACCAATTCACCCTGAATGGTAATTATTTAATGAATCAGAAATTCATTACGGTGACCAAGATTTACTTCAATCGCCATATATACATAATTAACATCAAAAATCCACCTTTTTAAGACGATATAAGGGTCAACAGCATTGATTAAAAATCAAGGAAATACTACTAGATTACTGCTGCAGCGGAGCAGGGGGTCGACCAAAAAAAACAAAAAATATATGCAACAGATATAAACGTTCTAGATTATTTAACCATGGTTTGAAAGTCACATAATCCTGAGAATTTGCAACGGTCGCACTTTACTTAATTTTTAACGTCTATATCTGTTACAAAACAACCGATTGATCCTTTCTTCTTTGCCAGGTTTCGTCCCAGCAAACCCGTTTTTTTGGGTAATTTTGAAACTCACAGTTCATTGAATTGAATTTATCCAAATTCCCTTGAACCCATATAAAATACAATGATTATTAACTCTATTATGGAAGATTTTCGAAGAAAAATGATGTAAAATCTATGATAATCGAAAAATTAAGATTTCATGAAGAAGAAAAATTTGATTGAAATTTCAATCTAGAAATTCTTACGATTTGTAAGAGATATTATGATTAAGATTACTCTACTGCAAAAAGTTTGGAGAAAAACGATCGAGATTCGATCAATTTTGAAGAATTAATTTGTTTCTTCAAATTCAATTTTGAGGACCATAAAAGTGTGACGGACAAAATCCATATGAGTCACCCTATAGAAGGTCTCCCTTTGGTCGACCAAAAATGATTTTATTTTTTTGATTAGAATACTAAAATGAAATTACTTAATATTAGAGGACAGAAAACAGAGTTTGAACAAAACCCATGTTTTAGAGATTTTCAAAGAAATCTTTTGTCCCAAATTTGATTAAATTTTGAATGAAATTTGATCAAAGATACACATATAAAATAAAATCAATAATCCACCAGCACTCCCTCATCAATCAATATAACAAAAATTAAACAAATAAAGTGATTATCCTATTGAGCTATACTACTTTCTTTGCTACCTGATGTTGCACAAGTTATTATGAATACGCAATCGTCGATGTTCGATTTGGGTCCATCGAAGAGGATGTATTAGAAGATGAGATTATGATCTATCAGTGATTCGTGCTTGGTTTGATTCTTCACCATAATCGAAATCCTACTGCAAATCGTTTATGATCTTCATCAAAACCGAAATCCTATCTTATGTAACTCAATTAATCGATTTCATTTCCCAATCCAAGCGGTTTCTTTTTCAAAAGAAATCTCCAGCAATGATAATCAATTGAAGAAACTTCAACTTGATTTGCTTTTGTCTGAATTTGGATTTGAAGCACCCAAATTTGTATCGGCAGTGAAGAAGGAATAAAGAAATTAGATCTAGTATTTTAAGTTTTTTGTATAGTAAATCGGAAAAGGTGAGGATATTTTGGTAATTCACCAAAAAAAATATTATTTCTACCACTTGTATGCAGCTGGTAACTCAACTAACTGACTTTTGGACAGAACATTTAACCAAAGGAGGTTTCGCTAATTTTATATTTGTAAGGGAAGTAGTGCAAATTATCAATCTTTATAGGGGAGGTAATGCAAATTACCCCAAACTAATATATACTGGAGATATACAATATATCCTAGAGTAAAGAAAGATGGATATGTAAAGATATGTAGATTACTCTAGAATGATGCCATATTTCTTAACACCCTCCATCAAACTCAAGATGGTCTACAACACATACTGAGTTTGGAAATTAAAAACTGAAGCCGTTTAGAGGGGTGTGATTTCGTAAAAAAGTCTGCTATTTGTAGTTCCGAAACAACATAATGTAGTTCAATGGTCTGTTTCTTGTAATGATGTCTCACAAAGTGACAATCAATCTCAATGTGTTTTGTGCGTTCATGAAAGACATCATTGTGAGCAATATGTATAGAAGCCTTGTTATCACAGAATAATAGAGTGGATTTAGAAAATTGAAATCCCATGTCACTGAGAAGCCAGCGTAGCCAAACAATCTCAGAGGTTCTATGAGCAAGAGCTTGATACTCAGCTTCAGTACTGGAACGTGAAACAACTGTTTGTTTCTTACTTCGCCAAGATATTATAGAATTTCCAAGGAACATATAATACCCAGTGGTTGAACGACGATCAGTAACATCGCCTGCCCAGTCAGAATCAGAATATGCGTGAAGAAGAAGATCTGATGTAGACAAGAAATGTAATCCTTGATATAAAGTACCTTTGATGTTGAGCAAAATCCGAAGAACTACAACAAAGTGTGTTGATCTTGGAGATGACATGAACTTGATGACAATATGAACTTCATGAGTGATGGCTGGTCTTGTAATAGTAAGATAATTAAGATTGCCTACCAGTTAACGATATAACGAAGGATTGGACAAAGCTTGTCCATCAATACAGTTGAGTTTTACATTCAATTCATGTGGTGTGTTGACAGTTTTGCTGTCGGTTAAACCAGCACGCTAAAAAATGTCAGTAGCATACTTCACTTGAGAGATAAAGTATCCACTAGATGACTTATCAACTTCAATACCTAGAAAATATCTTAGAAAACCAAGGTCTTTCATTTCAAAACAAGAGCTAAGATGGAGTTTTAAAGAACTAATACCTTCCAAGTCATCACCTGTGATGATCATGTCACCAACGTACAAGAGAAGAATGACCATTCCCTTTTCAGTGTTCCGGGTGAACATGGCTGAGTCATATGCACTTTGGAATCCATATTGGAAAATTGTTAGAGCATAGCTCGGTTGAACCCACCAACCGTTGGTATGTCAAGTTTGGTTGTCATATTTTAGTGAATCAAAACTCATCTAAGAGTCGCTTGATTATGTACTAGAGACAACTTCGTATAGATTAGACTAGAAAGTCTAGGAATATGAGACATACAAGTATTACTCGAAGACCTGAAGAATGTGAAGAAGTAACGAGCTACAACGACGACATCATCCTTCCTCTTGAGGTTAGTAATATTGACTTGAACTGTTGTATTTCTAACGTATCTTTCAAGTCGTGCTATATTGAAAACATAGCTGCGAAGCTGTGAATGAATATTTTACTCTAGTAGTGAGACATGATCATATGATCATAGTATTAAGGAATTAGACTATGAAGTATAACGCTTATCTTTTGAACTTCGTAGATATGACATAGACATAATCGTATGAATGCTATTGTGATTATGTGTATGGGTAAAGGTGAAGATTTCATCCTAGGAAGCAATGTTTAAATTTGTTTAAAGGAAGTACATACATGAACTTGTTTTATGAATCGAAAGGGAAATCGCTAGGCTTATTAGTATTGTTATTCATTGCATATCTTTGGATTACCAATATGTGTGAGTTAGTAGAACCGATCATAACTTGTTATGTATCGTGGTATAACTAATTACAATGCCTGACTTATGACTTGGTATGACTAGTTTTGATTAATTAGTGTAACCGATCCTAAGTAATCACCTGAGACGGTATGATCGATATTTGTAATTGGTATGACCGATCCTAGTAATTGGTGTGACTGATCACAAACTAGTTGTATAATCGATCCTTGTAATTGGTGTAACTGGTCCTAGTAATCGGTACAACCGATCCTGGTAATTGTTGTAACCGATCCTAGTGACTTGTGTAACCGATCACAAGCAATACCATGAGTATATGGTAACCGGTCCTGGTAATTGACGTAACCGATCCTGGTAACTGACATAACCGGTTCTGGTAACTTGTGTGTCCGATCACAAGTAATCCATATTAAGGTATAACCGATCCTAGTGATTGGTAGAACCGATTAACCCATGATTGTGATTTGATACTTGATCAATCACATAGTTGTCCTGGAATACAGATGAATCAATTCTAAACTTGTTTGGAAGTGTGGTATAATCGATTCCAAGATTGTAAATATCAAAGATGATTTACAAATAAAAGATGTCAACATACTTTGAACACGAACACCAACTCTTTTCTTTTATTGTTCAAAGTTATTCCTTAATTACTCAAGGAAATCCCGATCCGAAATAAATTCAGAATCTTTTAATTAAGGTTGTTAGTTTTATATGCTTTCATTACCAGCAATTAAATGCATATCTCTAGAGAATAAAAAATTATAATGTGCATTTACTAATTGGAGATTTTCTATTGAGAGATTTCGGAAAATACTGGACAAAGCATTTTCAGGAATTATGAAAACCGATTTGGGCATTTATTGCATATCTTGAGAATAATTTCGGTTTTGGAAATTCCTTGGTGTCCAAACATCATTGGTCTATAAATACCTAATTTTTCATTTCTAGCAAACTATCTTAAGAGCCAGGCAAACTTCATCTTTTTTTGTTTGTTTCTGGTGGAGCCGTCTATCCGGAGAGAAAAGTACCCTAATTAGGCGAAATCTCTTACGACTGCCCGTTTAAAGACTTCTGTGGGATCAAGAAGCTCTATGAGTACCGTTGGTGGGAAACTAGATAATTGCAGTTTATTAGTTTTCGAATGATTTGATTAACTAACAGTTGTTGAACTTTGATTGCACCTAGTTTGTTTATTCTTGAGAATCTTCTCTTCTGATATAAGATTCACTCAAACTAGATCGAAGTGTCGACGGGATCTTTAGAACTGTTTATAGATCTAAAGACATCTTGTGATAATCCATTGTTAACAGACTCCATTCTGTGTGTGATTGATCACAAGAGATTCAAGTGGTGTTGTGCAGGTTTAATTGAAGATTAAAGAATATTTGAAGACAAAAAAGATTTATTATTGGTTTCTCATATCTTTGTGTAGCACAAACCTTGATCGACTGGGATCCAACTAGAATCGGATTTATTCTATTGATTAGTTGCGTGAGATCGGTAACACCTAATAGTTCTCTTGAGTTCTATTTTGATTGTTACAAATCCGAATATTATTACTTAGGTAATAGAGATTGTATTGATCTAAACAGGCAAAGGAGTTTATTAGTTTAAACGGAAGAGCCTTTGCATATGACTTGAGATATCTTTATCTGGAAAGAATCAATAGAGTTGTTACCAAACATATTTATTGTTCCTTTACTGTTTGGAACACGATCCAAAGGAATTGTTCCAGTGCGTGCATTTATTGAATGTCAGAAGCGCATGGATACTGAAGAAACTAAGTGAACTAGGTTTAGTTGCTTGGTCTCAACTATACTAAGTTGGTTTAGATTTGGTATAGTGTCTTAATTCTGAGAGTATTCAATTCTGGACTTGGTCCCGGGGGTATTCTGCATTTGCGGTTTCCTCGTTAACAAAATCTTGTTGTGTCATTTACTTTTCTTTTCCGCAATTATAATTGTTATTATTATAATTTAAATTAAATCACACAAACGTTAACTCAGTATTACTTGATAGTGATCCTATAGAGTTTGGTTAAGTCTGAACCTATTATCAAGTAATCACACTTTGATTGTTGTATTGTCTCGATCTCGTATCCATAGATAATCACACAAAGTGTGAATACCGATTTGTCGTATTTTCTCGACTTTGACCACAGACAATCACTTTCGGTAAGAGGACTTATAAGTGGATAAATTAAAGATTGTGGTGTATTTGGGTACCCTCGTCTTTTCAAGAATAACATTGGAGAATTTCTCAAATCAACCACGAGGTGCTTGTTTAAGTCCATACAGTTCTTTGCGAAGCTTACACACCTGATTAGGAGAATGAGGTAATCCAGGTGGTGGTCACATATAAAATTTATTTTGAAGGCCTCCATGGAGAAAGGCATTTTTAACATCAATTTGATGAAGATCCCAGTTACAAGCAGAAGCAACAGCCAGAAGAGTACGTATCGTGGTCATACGAGCAACATGAGCAAATGTCTCTTCATAATCGATATCGTACTCTTGAGTGTATCCTTGAGCAACTAGACGAGATTTATAACGATCTATTTTTCCATCTGAGGTAGTCTTTATCTTGTATACCCATTTACTTCCAACAACAGAAGGTAGGTCTACCATGTCCCATGTATTAGCATTCTTATGTGCAATCAATTCTTCCCCCGTAGAATTTTTCCAGACTGGACTTGATGATGCTTCCCTGTATGACTTAGGTTCATGGAGAGGTAAGATAGTAGATAAATAACAGTGATAATCAGAAAACTTAGCTGGTGGATTTCGAACACGAGTGGGACCGGTCACGGCTAGGGCATGGTCGGCCGGCTAGTGGGCCGGTCCTTTGACACCTTTCCTAATTTTATATTATTTCCTTGATGTGAAGGAAATATCATGAAACTGAGAAGTTTCCTCATACGAAGGAGTTTTTCTCAAAATGAAGGAGTTTTCATGAGATCAACGGAAATAATAAAATAAGATAAAATAAAGGAAGAGGCGTGGGACCGGCCACGGCGGCATGTACGGCCGGTCGGTGGGCTCGGTCCCCTAGGCGCCTCAATTAATATATTTTTTATTATTATTTTCTTCCCTATTTTGCATAGGTTTCTTCATTCCTTCGTATTTTTGAATGCTCGTTCGTGCATTCAGGTGCTCGTTAGTGCATTATTGCTGAGTACACTTGCACCATTTTCTAGGACTTACTCAATGGTGGCTCAGATGCCCGTACGTTGAATATTTATTACTAACCCATGGAATTCTGCTGGGAAAAACCATGAATTAATTGAAGTAATGAAATATTATGAAGAACGTAGAATATTTTCTAGGAATTCAATTGATGAATCTAGTGACTAAAAATAATTAATTGATGGCTCTATACTAGCACGTTGTCTAGGAGCATTAATTATTCGAGAATTGAGCGATATAAGTTAGTTGAAGCATCATATTTATTACGTATAGTCAGGGAAAACGTTGTTGCATCCTGAAGACGTTATCGCTCTATACTAGCAGGCAAGCTGTTTAGGAGCCTTCCAATCATTAAGATTCTATACACATGTATTTTATATAGTCAGGGAAAACATTGTTACATCCTGAAGACGTTTTCTCTCTATACTAGCAAGAAAGCTGTCTAGGAGCCGTCCAATCGTTCGATTCGATATAAAAGTACATTACTGAAATTGAGTATTAATGAAATGTGTCGTGGCCTCAATTGAGAGACTGCATATTCATGTATGCTCTGAGAGGTAATATACTCAATCAGAGGTTCTTGTGGAATGAGTTTTCATGCTTTAATGAGAGACACGAGCCTCAATACTCATCTGATAACTGGATCAGGAATATGTAAGATTATGGTTTTACGATTTTAGCCTTTGTCGAAAATCCACCATCAACAATACCATGGTTCTCGAACTTGGATTACACATATGCAAGTACACATACTGTGCTTATATCCAATTGTTCTAAACTCTCATTTCAACCATTGAAACATTCTCGGAAGGCGGGAATAGCTGTCTCCCACAAACTATTAGCTTCAAAGCAATTTTCAAGTGATCGAATGATCAATACGAAACATTCCGAGTCTATATCAAATGACTGTCTCACATAAATCATGTAAGATGTTACCAGGTGATTTTCACATGATCATCTTTTGACTTTCGTCTGGAATATAAGATGAACTTGGTTAAAGCGAAAGCTTACCAACACATATTTCAAGAAATATGTAAGCGAGTTAAACTCAGCTCGAAATATCAAATGTGTATAATCGAAGTTTATATAGCCATATGACTTTTGTATCAAATAGGAGATAGAGTAGATAGACTTTTGAGTGATAGATGAGTTCAAGTCTCCACATACCTTTTGTTGATGAAGTTCCACAAGCTCCCCTTAGTAGTTCTTCGTCTTCAATTGATGAACGTCGTGAAGTCTAATGCTCAACTACACTTTCTATCCTAATCCGAGACTTAGCTATAAGTAGACTAGAAATCAAGACTTATAGTTTTGACAACTAAACTTGACAAACAAGCTTGAGATGGCAACACTTGCGAGTTCGACCGAGCAGTGCTCTAACATGTAGCGCCCCCAAAGCTAGCAGCTGACTAATCCAATAGATTAACTAAATAAAGAGGCACTAAGGATCTAAATCATATACTTCAACATTCAATTAAGAAATCTGCTACAAAAATTAACCCAAAAACTAGCTCCGCTCTGAAATATAAACATATAAGAACTCCTCTCAAATGATACATATACAATAGTCAATCAATTTACAAATAGAATAAACCACATAATAAACATAGCCGAAGTTAACCAACTAACGGACTCAACTCCTCGAAGCCTCCGCTGCGCAACTCTGATCTGTCTCTGAAACTGAAAGTGGGAATTGGTGAGCACATCATGCCTAAAAGGGGTTCCCAGTAGAAATAACATCTAACTTTCAAGTAATCACTGAAATGATTTGGAAAACAATTCATGTTTTTCCTAAACATTAAAAGGCAACCAATTCACAGAAATAAACAATCATGTATATGGAATTAACTCATTCTTCAAACAATGTATAATATTGATGACGCATCCCGCACCTAAATAGTAATATTGTGGTGTATCGCCCTAGCCATTGCATAAAAGCTCGAAAGTAAGTAGGTATAAATGAAGGAGCATATCCTATATACCACAGATGGGAATTCTTATTTCCCAAGAATTCAAATGGAAATTCTTATTTCCCAAACATTCATAAAGACAAACAAAGCATTACAATTCCTTTCCAAGAAATGGAAAGATTAAAAGACTAACAAACTATTGAAATTCAAATAAAACAATGCATGGAATACACAATCAGAGAATGTGTGAATTTGTAAAACATAACTTTTGTAAAAGAAAACAACAATAATCACGAAAGAGTTAAATGTAAATTCCCACCTCTTTTGATGACAAGCCACGCGTACCTCGAGATCCACGATCCAATAGTTCATCCTTTGAATCGATCGTTGTTAATAAGGACTAACTGTTAATCACACAAGCACTTTAAGAATCTAGCCAAAATGGCTCATACAAGAATCATACAAGTCTGTCTAATGGTTCTGAGCTCATTTATGACTTTACACCTTTTCATTTTCTATCTTTAGCATAGCTAAGGTTTACTAATTGAATTAGGTTGGTCCTATAGTCCATTAGTTAAATCTTCTGAATATCTACAACTTTGTAGAAGAAGCCAAAGGCTAATTCGGACCATAAAGGGTCCAAACATCAATTTAAGATAACTAGTCCTAAGCCCAAGATCTGAACAAGCCCACTAGCTAAAGGCTTAGTCCATTTGAGTCAACTAACGGTCAACATCTGGTCAGACGGAGTCCATTAAGTGTCACTAACAGTCAACGTCAGTCAAACGGTGGTCAAGTCAACTGGTCAACGTCAGATCAACTGAGTCGAGTCGGGGTCAATTCTAGTCAAATGAGTCAACTTGGTCAAGAAAGGTAAACTCGGTGAGCCAACACCGATACTACTCAGTCAGAAAACTGAGTCAGCCAAACTAAATTAGTCAGACATCTGACTGGGTGACAGAACACTGGCCTGAGCCATTGTACAGGCCAAACTACTCACACAGCTGCGACTCTAACTCCAGTTCAACTTCAATCTATTCATTGCATCAATTCAATCATTCTAAAATAAACATCAAATTTCAAATACAAATAAAGACTATGCCTACCTGCATTGCAGCTTTAAGCAACACTCAGATCATCTCAACTCAAACACACTCAACTTTACCCTCAACTGTAAGACCATTGTACTAACTAAAGTCCACTTGCACAATCAACTCCAACTCCAACCACCCCTGCACATGTGAACACCAACACTGGCAGTTCCAAACTTGTGCAATAACACCAGTAACACACACACCCTCTTAACTTCAAACCACTAAATCTTCTTTCCCGCCATTCACCTCAATTAACCATTATTCTACTGGCATAACCAAAATTCTTCTACAACAACTCCATCAGACTCAATTCTCAACAACCCATGACTTCATCAAACCATTATCACTTCTGTACATCCAACATCTCTTCATCCACAACTCCAGATTTCTTCCCTGCATCCTACAACACCACCAATACAGTTCTAACACTAGGTTCAGCTCATACTTCTCAAGCCACTAGACTTTCCCCAACTGGAACTTCTCAACTCTGTTCAACAGCAACTCCATTTCCATTTCCATTTCATTCTCCTTGCACTTGCAATCAAACTCCTAAACAACATACAACACTTCATCTCAGGTGACTTCAGTCAACAACCTTCAATTCCACTATATATCCCCAGTAAACTCATTTCAATTCTAATATCGTTAACAACCTCATAAACTCAAAACTGAAACGAACAACTAAATTAGTTTACTGAGATCAAACAATTACCTCAAGATAACTTTCCTCAAACAACTGAATCAGATTCTTTTTCTCACCTTGGTTTTGATTCACCAACACATCTCAAGACTACCCAGAACTCATCAACACAACTCAAGCCATACCCTAAATCTTCAACCCATCGCTGATTCTCAATTTGGGGAAGAACATAAACCCTAATCTTCCTTAATCCCGAATTACTCTTCATCCTTGACCCTAATTCACTCTAACGATCAAAACCCATCTCAAATCATTCTTCCAGAACATCAATTTCATCTTCTACAGCTTCTCTAAGTTATTTCTATAAAACCCTAATTCACCTGATTTGTGATTCTTTAAAAGAACAGCTTCATATCAACAAATTAATACCAACCCTTCTTCTTCTTCATCACCAATCACTATAATCCATATTTAATTACTCAATTCTTCTATGGCTTGAACCTAAACTCAAACCCTAACTATCTGGTTTCTCTACAGATCGTCATCTCCTCTTCTTCTCATGATCAACCAACATGAACACCACCACCAAACCTTATTTGATTATATACTAGCATCGTCATCGTCATCGATCGATTCTCTCAAATTGATACTCAGAATCTCCGGAGGCGAAAACAGAAGAAGAACAGAGAAGAAAAGAAGAATGAAGAATAAGAAAGAAAGAAAGAAGGAAGGAAAGAGGAGTTTATCTGCTCGATCTGGGGATAAGACCAACCAGATTTACTGAGGCGCCCAACAACTTAGATAAGGGCTGCCAAAGGTCCATCAACGAAATGACCAAGTCCTTCATACTAAACCAATGATATCTTCTTTATCCGGAATCCGAATGACACGTTCGAGTAGTCCATTCCACGTAACTTTTCCAGACCTATCTAGCAATACTAGTTTCGTATCTAGATCGTTGTTAGATTAATTCCTATTAATTAACGTTCATGTTAAACTAATCGAGTCATTATCGGTTAACTCGTCTCTTGACTATCACTAGACCAGTCAAATAGCGTTGACGAGCTTGAGGGTCTTTACATAACAATCTCCCCTTTTGTCAATTTTAGTGACAAAACTATCAATATATATGGATTACAAAATAAATAAACTTTGTAGCTTCTCATCCAAATGCTTGATCTCCTTGGTTCTTCAACATTACTTGAAATCTTCGTCACTTCCAAGTACTGCAATGATTCTGAACGTGTTCAACTCAGCATCAATGTTGTTGAAGATCCGTAGCTATAACAATGAGAAAACAGTTGCTCTCAATCATTGTTATACATTGTCATAGTATTATTACACAGCATTAAAGTCCAATTGTATCACAATTTTGACAACAATACTATGGTGATATGTATCACTCCCCCTTAGTCAATATTTCATCTCACATGAAAACCACTCCCCCTTACATAATGATCCGTAAACCATATGTATTTGTAGTGTGAACTACACATTAATTCTTCCCCTTTTTGTCAATATAAATTGGCAAAGGTACGAAAACTAGTGGGATTCTAATGAAATTCTCATGGAGATTCTTCCTGACTAAAAGAAAAAGCATATCAACTTTGTTTAGATGCACTCATATAGCCGAAACTAAATGCATTCATCAATGAGTTAATAGAGATACAAGAAAACTCCTACAATATTCCACAGCCGCACTCCCCACAAAGATTTGGCAATTAAGCACAAATTCAATAAAGAACTCTCCCCCATAAAATGTCATTCCCGAAAGAATAACAAGAGCGACCTTACTTTCACAGGAAAAGAAGGATTTCTTTAGACATTAACAAATCACATGAAACATGAATTTGTATCCAAAATACTCAATTAAATTAACCACAAGAGAACCCATGATTAATTTAATCGGAAATGCTCACATAAGAGAACTTACAGAGCCGCATAGTCCATACACAAGAATGTGGATCAGGGAAAGACCAATACTGCGGAATATTCAAAAATTAATTCTACTTTTCATCAGACATAATACACTTAATCTTTGCAATCAAAAGTTCATCCTATCTTCATCAATATTTGCATAATGACAAAATAGGCTTAACTTTGACATATATGGGACAATCATAGTTCACGGACGCAAACACACATATCCCATAACAATTTGCAATATATAAAACCAATAAAGATTAATACTGCAAAATCATCTTCCAAATAAACTTTAGAATTTAAATAAATCAATCTAAAAACATTACAAGATGAAAATTGTTGGCAATAGCTATGTGTAATCACAATAATTGTTATTCCAAACCCTAGTTATCCTTCTTAAAACACAAGAATAAATTCTCATAAGAAGTTTCCTAGACATCAATACAAACTCGTAATGCACATATAAGATGATTTTTCCTTAGAGGGTAGAATCCATCTTTTTCGCACGGATTTACACCAAGAATAGCTATTAAAGGCGTATAAAAATATTTTCTTAACAAAGAAGAACATAGAAAGTCATTAATGACCGTGCACCATAGTTCACATAAGATGATTGTGAACATTCAAGAATCCCATAGCAATGCGTACTACTGCCCATTCTTGAACTTTCTTCTTTGTGATTCACTAAAAACATTCTTATAAAAGCTACAAATGATCTTAGAAGAGTAGTACTCCAAGAATCCAAGTGCCCAAGTCCAAGAGAAGTGGAACAAGTGAGACGAAACGGAGCAAAACACTCAAAAACAAGAGACGGGAAAAAGAAAAATCTTAACACATCCAAATTCAAGAATTCTCATCTCCATTTTAAATATAATTCAAATAGGAAGAGAATGCAAAAATAATGAGGTCATTCCGAGTTCGGACGAAGAAGTTACAGCCAAAACAAGTTTACCGAATATCGACGTCTACAGGCCAGTATGCATACCAGTTTGCAAACGAATTTTCGTGACTTGGAGCAGTATACATACGGGTTTGCGTACTAAAATCCCTGGATTTTGATTTTAAATGATGATATGCATACCTGGTATGTGTACCATGAAGTCCAAACATCCCGAACTACTATTTTCAAACCTAAACATTTAAGAACCTTAAACACAAATCAAGTTAGGTAGAAATGAACGATAGGCAAGGTACATGGATCATTATAAGTACTCTAAGCAAATGATAAAAACACAAATCTTTCTCAAGTTTATAGACATACCTTTTAGAAGAATCTAATTGAATTCTACAGCCTTACAAAAGATTCAAAATCGTACCTAACGCAACATGTGCGCCCCAATTCTCGTGTTTCCCTCACCGTATACATAGCAGAGCATTTCTTATGAGGATGCACTTCCAACACAATCAAGTTGTGTTGAGGTGAAAAATGTCTTGCTCACCATGACCCCAAGAAAGAGTTTCTTTCCAACAACTCTTACATCTTATAGTATTGAGAGAAACCCAAAGGACTGTTTTTACAAGTTTCTCAAAGAACTTAAAAAGAGCACAAGACAGTTTGTGTTCCTGATTTCTTTGTTTACAACTTATAACAAACAGTCTTTGCAGATAATATTCAGCATTGCACAGGGAAACTCTTTTGATATGAAGTGACATCCTGACTTTCTCACAAAGGAGGGAAACACCATTATCTTGAGGAGGTGTATCAAGGTTTGATTGATGAAATGAGTTAAATTCAGAGATAAAACTGACTGATAGATGAGGTTTAGATACTTCTTGTATTAAATCCAGTTTGTCTTCTGGGATACAGGGAGGAGAATTATCCTTACTGATAAAAAGATCAATATCAACCTCAACATGAAGATTATTCATCATAACTTGATTTAGCTTATCAAGAGATTTTTGCTCTTTCTGGAGATATAACTTAACATCAAGAGATAAGCTCTCAAGCTTCTTTTCAAGCCCTGAAAACACTTCAAGGGATTTTAAACCTGGTGGAGGTTTAGATAGAATCTCTTCTACAGATTTAATTAAATCAGTCATGGAAGAGAATTCTAAAATCCTTGGATCTGGTGGTGCGTTTATTGAGATAGCACTACTGTCCATAGAGTCAGGTTGCTATAAACACAGAATTATGAGGTCTTAAACGTGTTTGCCAACTCTGATACCAATTGAAAAAGCGGGGGTACAACAACCACACCCAATATTTCGCTTAGCAATCTATATGGACTAACTCCAATATACTTTTAAGAGAATCAACTAGACAGTCAGACTCAATCTTAAGAAAAGTATATCGAAGAGTTATATCTTTGTTTCTTAATGTAATCATCAAATCAAACAGATGGAAATCCGTGAGCCTGATTATTATAAGAAACAACTTGGACGGTATCAAAAACCAATATCCAAGTGTCAATCAATTTAATCAACATCCAAAGGTTGGATTCTCAATTGATTGAACTTACGCACAACCAGTGATATTTCAATTATATAAACAAATATAATGCGGAAAAGAAATAACACAGACACCAGAAATTTTGTTAACGAGGAAACCGCAAATGCAGAAAAACCCCGGGACCTAGTCCAGATTTGAACACCACACTGTATTAAGCCGCTACTTTGTAGAGGAGCACTCTCGGTACTTTGTAGAAGAGGCTCGGAGGTAGACGATGAAACTGCTGAAGGTGAAGCGGTATCAGGAATAAAGGAAGAAGTCCCAATAGAAGTATCTGTAACACTAACAGTTGTAGATTCATATGAATCTTCAAACAGATCCATGTATGTGAATCTTTCATAGGTCGATGGCTTACTATTTGGAACATACCAAAATGGTATCTTATCCCAAAATGTAACATGGCGAGAGATACGAAATTTTCTACTTTCTGGATCAAAGCACCGGTATCCTTTCTGTTGAATATCGTACCCTAAGAAGATGCAAATAACATTCTTCTTATTCAGTTTATTACATTCTCACTCGGGTAGAAGTACAAAATAGGTTGATCCAAAAGTTCAAAGCTCAGAGCAATCAAGTAAACATCCATAAAGGTGTTCATATGGATAAACTCCACCGATAATTACGGTTGGTATCATATTTATCGTATAAACAGCAATAAGAGCGGATTCCCCCCTAAAGTTGGAAGGACCAGATGAAGAAATCAATTGTGTACGAGCAGTTTCGATAATATGATGGTGTTTTCTCTATGCAACACCATTTTGTTGTGGAGTCTCTGTACAAGATAACTGGAGTAAAGTACCTTCTAATTTTAAAAAATTTGTGAATGGGTCTGATATATACTCTCCTGCTTGATCGGCACGAAAGATCTTAATAACTTTTGAAAATTGAGTTTCACAATGATTTCAAATTCAACGTATATTTCAAGAACTCTGATCTTGAATGAAATAAATGAATCCATGTATAACGGTAATAGTCATCGAAAAATATAACATAGTATGAAGCTCCTCCTTTGGTTGGGATCGGTGATTTCCCCGAAACATCAAAATGAACAAGATCAAAAGGCGCTGCAGAAGAATTTGTGCTTTGACTGAAAGAGAGAGCAGGTTGTTTTCCCAACTTACAAGAAATGCAACGGGGTTCTGTTGGAACAATTGCCGAAATCTGCCTGCAAAACAATCACAAAGAAAAACCAAACAAATAATGTTATGGATGAGTCACAACCAGGTCGCTCTCTTTAAGACGTTTCGCGGCTCTGCCCAAAATTGTGCAAACAATTCTTCCATGTCGCGTCGTCCCCGGGATAAAACAACCGAGTAAAATCTCTCTCACAATCACTCTTGCACTTTGAGAGTATGTGATACTTGTACACTTCTATTCTTGCTAAGAATCAAATTTCTAGAAATCAAGTGATGATCACACACTAGTTTTCTTTCTCTCAAAAATTCTTATATTCCTTTAAAACTCCAAAAAACATTAAAGAACAACTCTAATTTTGTTTTTCCAACCATAATATGATCATATAGTCAAAGACTTCAATAGAGTTTAATGAGAACATTAATATATTTTATCAGATACTTGGTGCATTATCTGGGGGATTAGGGATTGCCACCAATTACATTGCAGAGGTGTATGCAGTTGTTGTTGCAGCTGAATTGGCAGTTGAATGGGGAATGCAAAAGATAATCAATCAGACTCCAAAACTGTGTTGAACTAGTTTGTCAGCAATCAAATTCCCTGGTTCATAAAAGTTAAATGGTTAAATGCAGTCAAGAAGATTACAGTTATCAAATTTACTCATTGTTTCAGAGAAATTAATTTCTCTGCAGATTGTGCAGCCAAAAGAGGGGCAAGATTACAGGCTGGTGAAAGAAACATCAACATTGGAAGACCTTCCTGGTTAGGAAGAGTAGAAATGCCAGGAGTTGCATATTATAGATTTTGTTAAATTTTGATGTATTTTCTAGCTAGGAGATAAGCTGGTTAATTGTGTGCTGTTTAGCTTTCAAATTCTATTTATGTATCTATAAACTCCCAATTTAATCAATAAAATTATGTGATTCAGAAAAGAAGAAAAAAACAACCATTTACTCTTGTAACATGAAATGGACAAGAAATTTATAACAAAAATTAAATTTCTTTTATGATCATTAAGACTATTAAAAATAATTTTAACAAAAATAATAAATGGAAATAATTTTTTGTAAAACATATATTTCAAATAATCCCCCACTTATATTTTTAAAACATTGAGCAAGATCTATATAGTGATGTGCATAAGCAAAGGTATCTTTCGATTTTGAACCTTTACATAGTGTTAGGCTATCGAAAAATCTGACCATAAAGTGAACGTAAGTCTTTGAACTCTAGGAGATAAGTGGATTGTCTAACACACACAAAACTATACTAGTGTAAAGTCTAAAGACAGCACATTGCGGCCATGTGCTTGAATCCCGGTTTAATGAATGATCTAGAGAACTGCCCATATTCTCATAGAAAGCGGTCACACTTTCACATCCATATAGGTGAGTCTATTAAGAGTACTCCTGTAGCTAAGTACCCCACTCTAAATAGAGACATCATTAAGAGTTTTAGAAACAAAAACTCAACCTTAACTCGCTTGAGGATATCATGCGTGGGATAAATTCTCAAAAGCATGATTCCGTGTCTACATATTATCAGTGACTTAGTCCCATTTGAACCTACATTTTGGGATTTCCATTCATAGGTAGGGATTATCTTTTGAACCTACTTCTGGAATCTTGAGTTATAGGTTGGGTGTCAATCACGAACAACTATGTTCATATCATTTGTGAATCGTTATTCCCGTTGAACCTATTTCTAGGTGGGTATACATCACAAATGACTCAATTCTCAATGGGCATCAACATCATCCCATAAGATGTATTCACACCTTCTTATTAATCCTTTCGTCAAAGGATCAACGATAAATCTTTTCAGACCATATATAATCACTCTCATAGCATAAAAAATGCTTTCTATCACCTTATATGTCGACTCTACCATTGTAATTAACGGTTCTCCACTCTTGCAATAGCCGTGGTACTATCGCATTGGATTAATATGTCTGTTCTTCCTCTATCTAGTAGAGGATTGAATCACTCCATCCCTTGGAGGATTCATTTGAGAGGATATCTCAATCAGCATCGCAGTAATATCCTTAAAGGATTGTGGTAAACATTTTTAGTATTTCTAGGTTTAAGGTTCTTTTCAAACACCACATAACCTTCTCAATGTTTTACTAATGGGTTATTTTGTTTTTGGTACTCAGATTTTGTCCAACTTTTGAGTTTGGTCTAACATTTGTCCAACTTGGTGTTTGGTACTTGGAAATCACGTTGACTTATGTTGACTCGTTAAATCTAATTTTAATTACAATTTTAATCTAAATATATACGTATTTACTATTTTATCCTTCATATTTTAAAAATTCACGCAATATATTTGCACCGTAAATATTTCTCCTATTCTCTTTTCGTATCCTCCTTTCTTCTTACGCAGCTTTAACTCTAGCTAAAATATTTTTACCCCAGATTTGTTCTTGATAAGAAATCACAATACTAGATGTGATCGCAGATGTAACGATGTTATCATCGTGTTCACAACCAATGTTCGCAGTGTCAATAAAACTACTAAAATAACTAAAACATTGTTGATGGTGGTTTTTTAGTTCAAGGCTAAAAGTGTAAAACCCTGTATTTAATGCGTCGTCATTCTGCAAAGGGACCGAGCAATTCAAAAAGTAATGAGTGTCCAAACCTCTTTACTTACATATGTATTGAGCAATTTAAAATATTTATGAAATTTATCCAGAATGGTGCATGAAGCAACAATGCAAGATATTCTGTAAATTTTAACATACTGCATTATTCACTAATGCATTGACCTGCCTAGTATTTTTTTATGCAACGTTCCCAGCCGAAATCTCAATATTGCCATTACATGATGATTAATGTTCACTCGCAGCGGAGTAGCATGAATCTCCCGAAGTGTCAGTATTGAGACCCGCATGAAAACACTCACGTAGGTTACACCACTCTCTGATAAAGAGATCGGCGTGTTGACACACTTTTTAATTAAAAGTTAGTACGATCGACACGTTTAAATTCCTTAAGGAAAATCTAGACTGTCCATGTAAGTCTTAAAAAACGATCACGGCCACATGATTTTGCCACACAATTCAACAAGCCTAGCCTACTCCTAGCGAAACTAGGCAACCTCCATAATAACCACCGGCGGGCCCACTAGCATCCCAGCCTATCGGATTCCTTTGGTTCACCCGCAACGCCTCCAAACGTTAACCAAAATATGGGTGATCGCGCTGTTGAAAGAAAGCTCAAACGAGTTAAGACCGACCATAACGGTCTCAAGTTCATCACATCCGCCCAACTTAGCTAGCCTAGTTGGACAGTCTAGATCTTCCTTCAAATGATCAAAGAGGTACTAACGCGTTCACCGGCGACCCAACTCCATACCTGGTTGATCGAACTACATATAATAATCCAAGAGAGAGTCAAACCGTTTTCCCAAAGTAGGGCGATCGCGCGCTCTTTAAACCCTAAATTTAGTCAGCGGCATTACACCACTGTCGTAAATCGATCATGGCCGCCCATCTTTGCCAGCCTAGTCGGACAACCTAGATCCAATTTCAGGAGGCCAACGAGATGCTTGCACACTCACCAGCAAACACATCTGTGCATATACCTAATCGTCCTGTCCAAATCAGTGGAAAACGCCACAAATCGTTTGGCTCAATGGTAGGGTTGCCGCACGGCTTTAAACCCTAAAATACAATCAATGGAAGCATAAAACTGCCGCAAATCATCTCGTCCGTCCAACTTCTCTAGCTTGGTCGGACGGTTTAGATCGGATTCTAGATGGCCAACAGGGTGACGCCGTGATCACCGGCCACCCCTCCTCCACATGGAACGATCGGCCAAGTCATGAATCGTTCATAGGATCCCCAAACGATCACTCAAAGGTGGCCATTCGTGCTACTTGTATGATTCAACAGCAGTCATTAACTGCCGCAAATCGTCTCAGCTACTCAACTTGGCTAGCAGATTTAAGCGGTACAGATCCAACCAGGATCGACCGATAGGATTTTAGAATAATTACCAGTCGCCACTCTCCTATAAGGACTGATCGGCTACTCCCTGGGATGTGGGCGTAGCTCCTACCAACTCCCTGAAAGAGGGTGGTCACGCTCCTTTTAAGACATTCAACTCGCGACTAATTTGGACGAGCTCTAAAACAACGATGCTTCCTGCACATCGGTTATTTTTAGCTGCTTGTTTAAAAGCGATGCTTTATATACATCGATTATAAACAATATTTTATAAATATTGATTTCACAAATAATTTTATTATTTGACCTAAAAGCACCATGTGCTGCTTTTAGCGGCGAGTCTCACGACTTGACCCATTTACTCGAGACATCAAACATGTCACAAATTGGGGGATGCTCACTGGGGTATTGGTCTGGAGGTTTACAGCGTGCGGCGTGCAACGCGCCCATTACGAGAAAGTGTCAGGAAAAAACGGACGGTTAACAGCAATGAGAGTAGTGGGTGAAAGTATGACCAGTTTTCCCTCATAATGGAAACGTGGTGATCACCACTTTTTACACAACCCCACCTCTATACTGCTTAATCACCTCCACTTCTGACGATATCTGGGTTTTCTCGAACATGACTTATATAAATAGGATTTCAACCTATTTCAAACACAACAGAAGTGTTATCAACACAAGTATCCAGAAAACACCAAGGACTGATAGCTTACATTCTGCAAGCCAGTTCAATATTCTGATACAAGTCATAAAACAGCCACATCTTCGTAATTCAATATTCTGATCTCAACACCTTCTTCGCTTCCCTCCCTAAGATCAACCCTTCTCCTTCACTTTGTGACCGAATTGAATCTGGAACGGCCATTTCTTGGTTTAGGCCAGAGTCTTACAGATTGACCTCTCGAATCTAAAAGTACTCCTGTGCAGTACATTTGTTTAGGGTTTGAATTCGTTTCTCATCAACACACCCAAATTTACCAAAAACAGCAGAATCAGTTTTTTCCCCAAAACAACTGGCGACCACAATGGGAGATTAATCTCTCGGTTGCAAGATCAATTTTCAATTTCATTTTAATTTTCTCAAATTCAAGATATGTAGATCTTAGGTCTTGGTCAGTTACCAATCCTGATGCTGCGAGGACTGATAACACTCCTGGTGCCAATATCCCTGCCGTTAACACCAATGTACCGCCTGCCAGCAATGTCAACATATCGCATGGTGTTACATCCTCCATCACCAACACCAGTAATGCTGGAAGCATCCCCTCTGGCATGACGCCTCCTATTACCAGAGCCAGAGCCGCTGATACTCTTAATATTTCTTCGAGCATGACACCTCCAATAGTCACCAAGACTTCCACCATTTCTTCATCATGACGAGGGACTGGAGGAGCCATAGGAAGCCAACCCCCTATCACCATTGTCGATTTAATGGAAAGACAAGAAGTTCTCGCTAAGGCTCAGACGGACATGGCTACAACTCAGAAAGAGGTACTCACTTTCCTCAAGACACTAACGGAACGACTACCACAAGAGCCGCGTCAATCCATGGATCCAATGAGGAGTACTTTTAACACTCCTGGCACAAGCGCTTCAACAGGGCGTGCCTTCATAGTTGAGGAAGTTCGTGTTGCTCCTGAACGCTCACGGGAAAGGAATCAGACGTCCAACTTCATCACATGTGAGGATCTGGAGCGTCTACTCAAAAATCGAGGCAAAGAAAACCCGATGGACATGCACCAGCACCAACCTATGTATCCTCCTGAGGTGCAAAGAATTCCTCTCCCGAGATGATACTCCTCTCCTCAGTTTTCCCTCTATGATGGCACTGGTAATGCTCGTGAACAAATCTCTCATTTTATGGAATCCTTGGGAGAACACGAATACAATCATGTCCTCCGCCTGAAAGAATTTTCAAAGTCGCTTACCGGAAGAGCGTATACCTGGTACAACAACATCGCACCAAATAACATATCCAACTGGTGCGAGTTGGTCACCGCTTTCTACAAGAAGTATTTCTTCGTGTCTGAGCAAATCACTTTCTCAGACTTTGGGAGAATGTTTTAACGAAGCAACGAACATCCAAACGATTATGTCAAGAGATTCAGAATTAAAGCATTGGATTGTCATGACCCAAATGTGACCAAACAACAGTTGGTAGAATCATTCATTAACGGTATGGTTCACATCTACCGTGCTTTACTAGAAAACCTGTGTTTCCAGACGTTCTCTGAACTTCATGAAGTTGCTAAGCGGTCGCCTATAACTGCACCAGCGCTATTAGAAAGAACCAGACCGGCCAGGGGTGAAGATGCACGTGAAACTCGAGGAAACAGGCGCCTCATCAACAAGCAATATAACACCGATCCTTCTGTAAGCGTAGTAGGTGAAGGAGGGAAAAGGAAAGCTACAGTAGCGGAATAACAACCCAAGCGTGCAGCACCAGCGTAGACAACTCCATCCTGGAAAGCCGCGGCTAAGACCCCTGTGCAACAACAAGAAACTGGAGATGCTGCTCCAGACTTCCCATTTCCAATGGATGAAGTCATTGACCTCTTGGAAGCATGGATTCAAGATGATGTCATCAAGTTACCTCCTCTCAGACGTCCACCAACAGAGGAACAAATGGAAAATCCCAAATATTGTCGTTACCTTAGGTTCGTCAATCACCCAACCAGTGACTGCAACAAGTTAAAGCACATTTTCAAAGAAAATGTGGATGCAGGAGAACTCCAATTAGGAAATAAAGGTGTTCATAGATATCCCCTTCCTGTCAGGAGCTGCATGATTTCTGGGGACTCCGTCCACAAAACCGTACAGTATATGATGAAGCATTTATGTGAAATCCTGTATTTCTCCAAGTCGCAGCGTCAAGACATATTTGCAGCACTCAACCGTATTGTATCAGGCAAGCGTTTGCTTCCAGTCAAGGAAGTCGCTCCCAAACCCCCAATCTTTCCTGGAAAGCGCGACTGATAGATGCAATTGGGGACTCCTAACTACCGCTCACTTGAAGGATGTTGAGTTCGACGGCATACTGATTGACGCGGCCTCTGATTTCAACATTGTCACCATCAAGACTCTGAGAGATGAAAAGATTTCAAAGCAGAAAGCTGTTCACTACCCAACCATAATCAAAAATTCAGAAGGAGAAGCCAGAGATGCTTACGGGTATATTAATCTTGAAATCAAGGTGGGAGATGCTCTAACACATGCTAAATTTTATATAGTTAAAGAGTACCCGAATTATGATATGGTCCTGGGGTGCTCATGGATACACGACCACAAGGCGAAGATAGGAATATGTCATTTGCCGGTATCTATACCTGAAAGGATCTCCAACAAGCCATCCAATCCCGAGGACTACTTGTTTCCGTATCAACAACTCGCAAATATGATGCAACTTCCTGGAAAGGGCCCGTCAACATTCGTTCGCAGATTCTGGGAACAAGTAAGTCTCATCGAACAACCCTTTTTGCAACTAGTCACTTCTCCTCCCATCAAAACTTGGGGACTCGATCCGATTATCAACCCATCCATTACTAGGAGATGTGAATGAGATGCTGGTCCTTTCAAGTATTTTATCAAGAGTTTAGAAGATGTCACAGTTAAAGATAAGGAATCCGGGAAAGTAATGGCGCAACGCCAAAATCCATTCCAAGTTGGAGATATGGTAGTAAGAGTTGTGGATCAGCCTTCTCCGTACGATTCCACAGAAGGTAAATACGATCCGTACCTAGTGGTGGAAATTATTTTGGGAGGTTACTGCAAGCTCATCAATACTCACAAGCTATAAGGCGTAGTAATACACGCCCGCTGGCTCAAACCCTTCAATACTTGAGATGTCGCGTCGCCCTCTCCTCCAAGATTCCTTTTAGTGTTTCCTTTAGCAATTTCCCTTTTCATGCAATATTTGTAATTCCTCCAAAATGATTACACTGCTTGTATTCATAATTAGGGTTTCAATTTGTCAGTTAATCAAAGCATCATTTCTTTTAAAATTCTTACTCCTGAATCATCTCAAGGAAAAGTCTCAAGTAAACCCAAACCCTCATAAAATCATTACCCATCGATTCAAAACCAGAAAAACAAAACCATGAAAGAAACACCTCATATCTTTCAAAAAAACACTGAAGAAGGGAATGCATAAAGAAAGAGAAAGGGAAAAGAAATGGTTAAGCGACCAATATGTGATTTTTAGGGCAAGCGTTTTCGGTACCCTGGAGTGCAACCTGCTTCAATGATGAAACGTCCTATCAATCACCACGCGGATGACTCTTGAGTTTCTTGTTCAGGGAAACGCAATATATGTGATGTACGAGGATAATGTTAAAGGGAAGCTACAGTCATATAAATAGAAAACCACTGAATACAAAATATGTCTACAATCTACGAAAAGATGCTGAAAAGAAATAGCAAAGTGGGAAATCTAGTTATTGGTGTCAATACAGAGATCAATGGCGCCCTCACTGAAGTCCTCATTGGAAGCTACTTCAACATCTTCTTCACAAGGAACCCCCACATCCACTCAAGAATCCACCTCGACCTTCCATTCGAACGTTGCTTCAACACCTCTCTCAGTTTCAATATTCCCCCCAGGAGACGCTCCAACATCTTCCTTGGAAGTTGCGCCAACATCCACTTTGGAGTCCGCTTCAACATCTTCTACAGATGCCGCTCCCATGTTCTCCTCAGCAGCCACTTCAGTATTCCCTCCAGCAGTCGCTTCAATATTCTCTACAGAAGCTACTTCGACCTCTTCTTGGGAAGCCGCACAGATGTCCTTTTCAAAAACTGCCCCAACATCCTTTTGTGGATGCTCAGGTTCGTCCACATCGGAATCGAGAATTATGATCCCATTATGAATAGGGTAATCATACTTATTCCTACCTGGAGATTGATTATGCTCAATCCTCCACCGTTTCAATCGAGCCACGAATCTTTCAGCCCTGGCACTCGGGGGATGAGACGCTTCATCACGTCTCCACTTCTCCTCCATACTAACTGAAGCCATAAAAGCTTGAACACGCTCTCAAACGACGTATAAGTGCACAAGAGATATACCATGTATAGCACGACTAGCTTCGCGAAACAGAGAATCTATTTTGGCCATCACCTCCTCGAACGCGTTAGCCCTGGGTTTGTCGACTTCAAAGCTCTTCTCAGGAGAAGTTGAAGAATAATCATCACCAGCAGTTCCCATCATATACTGCAAAGAGGCATCATGATTATCTCAACAATCGACATAACAAAATCAATCACAGATCAAACTACATTAGACATACGGAGCAATACCTGGAATGAAGAAAAATGCAATTTTGTGATGATCGACGTGAGGAGAAAGGCTCGAATGTTTCTCTTTATATTTCACAAATCAGCAATGTCCCAGGGAGAAAAGGAGTCTTTACTTACCGTGTATATAGGCTTCATAAGCGGGATAACAATCGAATAGATACTTATCTACCTGAGGACAACTGACGTGCGCTAAAAGAAAACGTATCTTGCTCAAAAGCCGAGCCAGCCCCTATCCTGGTAATGTACGCCAAACTTCTCTCGTAAATTTATTGACTTTCACCATCTAGTGCTTACCCCACAACAATGTCACTGTTACATGCTAAGCATGGGACTTAATGTTGATGATGGCATTTTAGTTCAAGGATAAAAGTGTAAAACCCTGTATTTAATGCGCCGTCATTCTGCAAAGGGACTGAGCCATTCAAAAAGTAATGAGTGTCCAAACCTCTTTACTTACATATGTATTGAGTAATTCAACATATTTATGAAATTTATCCAGAATGGTCCATGAAGCAACAATCCCAGATATTCTGTAAATTTTAACCTACTGCATTATTCACTAATGCATTGACCTGCCTAGTATTTTCTTATGCAACGTTCCCAGCCGAACTCTGAATATTGGCATGACATGACAATTAATGTTCACTCGCAGCGGAGTAGCATGAATCTCCGGAAGTGTCAGTATTGAGACCTGCATGAAAACACTCACGTAGGCTACACCACTCTCTGATAAATAGATCGACATGTTGACACACTTTTTAATTAAAAGTTAGTACGATCGACACGTTTAAATTCCTTAAGGAAAATCTAGACTGTCCATGTCAGTCTTAAAAAATGATCACGGCCACACGATTTGGCTACACAATTCAATAAGCCTAGCCTACTCCTAGCGGAACTAGGCAACCTCCATAATAACCACCGGCGGGCCCACTAGCATCCCAGCCGATCGGATTCCTTTAGTTCACCCGCAACGCCTCCAAACGTTAACCAAAACATGGGCAATCGTGTTGTTGAAAGAAAGCTCAAACGAGCTAAGACCGACCATAACGGTCTCAAGTTCATCACATCCTCCCAACTTAGCTAGCCTAGTTGGACAGTCTAGATCTTCTTTCGAATGATCAAAAAGGTGCTGACGCGTTCACCGGCGACCCAGCTCCATACTTGGTTGATCTAACTACATATAACAATCCAAGAGCGAGTCAAACCGTTTGCCCAAAGTAGGGCGATCGCGCGCTCTTTAAACCCTAAATTGAGTCAGCGGCATTACACAACTTCCGCAAATCGATCATGGCCGCCCATCTTCGCCAGCCTAGTCGAACGACCTAGATCCAATTTCAGGAGGCCAACGAGATGCTTGCACACTCACCAGCAACCCATCTGTGCATATACCTAATCGGCCTGTCCAAATCAGTGGCAAACGCCACAAATCGTTTGGCTCAATGGTAGGGTGGACGCACGGCTTCAAACCCTAAAATACAATCAACGGCAGCATACAACTTCCACAAATCATCTCGTCCGTCCAACTTCGCTAGCTTGGTCAGACGGTTTAGATCGGATTCTAGATGGCCAACAGGGTGACGCCGTAATCACCGGCCACCTCTCCTCCACATGGAACGATCGGCCAAGTCATGACTCGTTCATAGGATCCCCAAACGATCACTCAAAGGTGGCCATTCGCGCTTCTTGTATGATTTAATAGCAGTCATTAACTGCCGTAAATCGTCTCAGCCACTCAACTTGGCTAGCCGATTTAAGCGGTCCAGATCCAACCTGGATCGACCAATAGGATTTTAGAATGACTTCCAGTCACCACTCTCCTATAAGGACTGATCAGCCACTCCCTGGGACGCGGGCGTAGCTCCTACCAACTCTCTGAAAGAGGGTGGTCACGCTCCTTTTAAGACATTCGACTTGCGACTAATTTGGACGAGCTCTAAAACAACGATGCTTCCTGCACATCGGTTATTTTTAGCTGCTTGTTTAAAAGCAATGCTTTATATATATCGATTATAAACAATATTTTATAAATTTTTATTTCAAAAATAATTTTATTATTTGACATAAAAGCACCATGTGCTGCTTTTAGCGGCGAGTCTCACGACTTGACCCATTTACTTGAGACATCAAATATGTCACAAACTGGGGGATGCTCACTGGGGTATTGGTCTGGCGGTTTACAGCTTGCGCCGTGCAACGCACCCATTACGAGAAAGTGTCAGGAAAGAACGGACGGTTAACAGCAATGAGAGTAGTGGGTGAAAGTGTGACCAGTTTTCCCTCATAATGGAAACGTGGTGATCACCACTTTTTACACAACCCCACCTCTCCACTGCTTAATCACCTCCACTTCCTACGAGATAAGGGTGTGCTCGAACATGACTTGTATATATAGGATTTAAACCTATTTCAAACACAATAATTGTGTTATCAACACAAGTATCCAGAAAACACCAAGGACTGTGCAAGCTAGTTCTATATTCTGATACAAATCATAAAACAGCCACACCTTCGTAATTCAACATTCTGATCTCAACACCTTCTTCGCTTCCTTCCCTAAGATCAACCCTTTTCCTTCACTTTGTGACCGAATTGAATCTGGAACAGCCATTTCTTGGTTTAGCCATCAGGCTCGTCCTTGTTTCGCATCATAGGTGCATCTAGGATGATTTAACCGATGCATAATATGGTTACGAGAAAACTTAGAGTGCAGAATGTAAATGAGACGATGATTTACGTGGTTCAGCACTAAGGCCTACGTCCACGGGGGGTTCGGTTTTTCACTATGTATTATGTGAGATTACAAAGGGTAGTCGAATGACTCTGAGTAGGGAACGAAGGTAGCAGAAGATAAAACTCTTACTTACTCTTTAAAATTTCTCTCTCCTGAACTATTTTTCTCTCCCTCTCTCAATTTGGTCGACCCCCTCTCTCTTAGTGGAGTTGGGTATTTATAGGCTTCTTGTATGGGACCCTCTTCTCTGAGATAGATGTTCCTTATCATCTTGGTTAGCGCGCCGATCCCGATGATATCTTCGTCCTTCCCCGATGCCGCTCAACGGTAATGTATTGCGACGATGGTACACTTTCTTCTTCTCCATAGGATGTTCGACACGTGCTCTATGTCTATGGCATTTAAGGCGGGTGGTTGGGACAGTATGCACGCCTCAGACAGCTGTCGGTGCAGGTGTCAGCTGTGCTTCCTCCCGTTCATCCGATTTGGATCTTCCTTTGGATGGGGTAAAGCAGATCCCTGGGTATTCTATGGTGCTTCGCGGCGTCTTCCTTATTAGGTACTCCTTGATCCTCTGTCGTCGGATTTGTTTGGTGATGGTTATGTGACAATCGATGATGGTGCATGTTCCTTGGCGTGTTGCAACGTGGCATCATAGTCTTGATGCTCTTCCACCTTATGGCATACACGTGTCTTCTTCTTGACACGTGGATGACGATTGATTTATGTGTACACAATTTACCCCTTTTCTTCTAAGTTTGAATTTAGTCAAAGTTTGAAGATAAAACTCTCTTACTTACGCCATAACTTCCCCTAGATTTTAGGGCTCGTTTTCTAAACCCTAGCATTTATTTCTTCTTGATTCTTGGGGCGGTTTTCCCCCACTTATTACGGTTATAAATATGAGAAAGGGTGCGAAGGAATAACTTTTATTCTCTTCTTCATTCTTATTCTCCCCTGTTTCGTCTCTGTCTTCTGAGGAGAATTTAATTTGTCTTTGAGTTTGTCTTTTCGTTCTTCACTTCTACTGGTATTTGCTTCCTCAGATACTGCCCCAGATTTGCTCTGACGAGATCTTCTCGGATAACATCACTTTTCTCGAAGAACTATTGTTGTTGTTTCTTGATTATCTGTTGGATACTTTTCTCCTTCGATTTCGCCATTGTTTCAGGTATTCATCTTGTTTCTGCTACTGTTAAATTTTTCATGGCTTCTGCTTTTGTTATTTGTGTTTAAGGATTTCATGGTGGAGAACATGATATACGAAAGTATATATACTTTCCCCTGTTCTTTATCACGAAATCTGAAGTCATATGTTCTGATTACTTTTCTTATGTTTTACTGTTATTCTTGATGCAAAATAGTGATCCCAAATCCATTCCTGATATTTGTTGTTCTTCGATGCCCCCTTTTTTAGGTAACGATGGTTGGTAACGATCGCAGAAACAACCCTTACAGGTCTCCGCCGTTGAGTCCTTATAGATCTCCGTTAAATAGAAGTCCTGATATATCTCCGCCCAAGGGTCCACCACCAAGGTCTTCTCAATCGGACCTTCGTCCTCACAAAACCTCATCGTCATCTGATTTGAAGGTTGCTGTTCAAAAAAGGGGGGGATCAAGTGAGAGGTTCTCACTATGCCGTTAATTGACCAACGGAACGGTCATCTTCGTAACGTTCAGAACCGCTGGAGGTTCAACCCCTTCGCTCCATTGATCCTCCCAATCCTTCACCTTCTCAGAATTATAAAGCTTCGTTGAATGCTCCTTCATCGAAGAAAGATTTGGATCTATCTAGGAAAGCTGCAACTAAGAGGAAGTCTTCGGATATGAGTCCCCCTAAGAAACCATCATCGGGTAGAACAACAACGTCTTCAAGGGCTATCCCTTCGGTGCAAATTGGTCCTGCTCCGAAAAAGAAAAAGCGGGCTCCTGTTTCTTTCAGTCATATTGATCTTGAAGAGTTTAAAGTAAAGCACGGCCTTGAGCATTTTGAGGTTCGCTTTTACAATCAAGGTGACGATCTCACTTATGATATGATCAAGAATTACAAGTATGATTCCCATCATCTATTGACAACTGTTGGGGCCTTCAAAGCGGGTTTGATGCTTCCTTTGTACAAGTGGAGAGATTCGTTCTACTACGATGTTTTGGCACGTCGTAAGGGTTCTACTCATCGTACCCACCGTCGCTCAGTAGTTCAATTGAGTGGAAATTATCTGTGAACTCTTCGTGAGTGTTACCTTCGGAGCAAGGGTGAGACGACGATGACGTGCTACACTCTTAATCCCGAAGAGAGAAGCTTGTATACCCCTGAGAATTTCAATGCTTCTTTTGGAGACTATGTTAATAGTAGGAACCGAAAGCGGTGGAGCGTTGGTCTTCGTTCAATGGCGGCTCCCCATGGTAAGGTTCGTCTTCTGAGCGAAGTTAGTGATACGAAGTTACGGTTCGTTCCTGGTACTGAGAACACTGCTAAGCCAGAGCTTTTCCCCCTTAAGGAATGTCTTCGCCGCGATCATGATTATGAATGGCATGCTACGCCTATTGAAATTATCGGTCCCTGATTCTAACGCCAAATTGTGAACGCAGATGTAACGATGATAGCATCGTGTTCACAACCAATGTTCGCAGTGTCAATAAAACTACTAAAATAATTAAAACATATATAAAGCGTAGTATAATAATCATATGGGAAACTCTGAGCCATCAGGCTCGTCCTTGTTTCGCATCATAGGTGCATCTATGATGATTTAACCGATGCATAATATGGTTACGAGAAAACTTAGAGTGCAGAATGTAAATGAGACGATGATTTACGTGGTTCAGCACTAAGGCCTACGTCCACGGGGGGTTCGGTTTTTCACTATGTATTATGTAAGATTACAAAGGGTAGTCGAATGACTCTGAGTAGGGAACGAAGGTAGCAGAAGATAAAACTCTTACTTACTCTTTAAAATTTCTCTCTCCTGGACTATAGTTCTCTCCCTTTCTCAATTTGGTCGACCCCCTCTCTCTTAGTGGAGTTGGGTATTTATAGGCTTCTTGTATGGGACCCTCTTCTCTGAGATAGATGTTCCTTATCATCTTGGTTAGCGCGCCGATCCCGATGATATCTTCGTCCTGCCCCAATGCCTCTCAACGGTAATGTATTGCGACGATGGTGCACCTTCTCCTTCTCCATAGGATGTTCGACACGTGCCCTATGCCTATGGCATTTAAGACGGGTGGTTGGGATAGTCTGCACTCTTCAGACAGCTGTCGGTGCAGGTGTGAGCTGTGCTTCCTCCCGTTCGTCCGATTTGGATCTTCCTTGGGATGGGGTAAAGCAGATCCCTGGGTCTTCCATGGTGCTTCACGGCGTCTTCCTTATTAGGTACCCCTTGATCCTCTGTCGTCTGATTTGTTTGGTGATGGTTATGTGGCAATCGATGATGGTGCATGTTCCTTGGCGTGTTGCAACGTGGCATCATAGTCTTGATGCTCTTCCACCTTATGGCGTACACGTGTCTTCTTCTTCTTGACACGTGACTGACGATTGATTTATGTTTACACACTAGATATTCATCTATAAAAACAACGAGTAAAAATTCCCAATTTTTCCCAATTCCATTGTGATTCACGACTCTTGAGAAGAAAATCTCAATCTCCACCAATTAAAGTAAATCAGTTAACCCAGACTATTCACCATTCACTGTCATACCCCATGTACAACCAGTATAGCCAGTGCAATCTCCATTTCTTCTGCTATTCAACATTTCCTTCAACTAATTGCAAAACCCAATTCCAGACCATATTAACAAACCCCAAACTCCACTTGAATCATCAAGATCAACCAACTTTATGTATTTCACCAACCAGTCACACCCATCTACTTCCATATCTTCTCAAACCTTCATCCACTAATCATAACAGTTCAATCAGACCCACTCCATTCATGCAAAATCCCACCAATTCTCTGCATAAGACAACCGTCAATAACCCTTTTCACTGCTTCCACGACACCAAATTCAGGCAAATTTTGATCCATCTGTTTATCCAGCCACCACCAGTATTATTCAGCTCGCTCCCATCTTCTCCTGAGTCTTCGTAAGGCAAACGACAACAACATCCATCTCAGAACCGATCTCCATACAGTCAGCATAATCTCCACCAATTGCAACAACACTTCTCCATTCACAGCCGTACAAGAATTGCAGCAGCACTAACTCAGTCTTCCATGTATATCTATGACTCTTCTTCACTTGATTCAAAAGTAAATCAACCCCAAAATAACAAATCAATTGTCATAAGCACCACAATTTCATTGCTAGTAAGAGATAAAACACCACTGCTTCTTGATTTCCACCATTAGCAATCAGTACCCCTCTCTTCTTATGCCTTATAACATCTTCCTGCCTTCAATTGAACATCCCCAGGTCCATTGTTGCTGCTTTAATTTCTTAATTGAGAATTGTCACTTAAACCCAATTTCGGATACTGCTGTTGTCGAGAAAAATTGAAGTAATTGTCTTGAATCTCAACCCCAACACACCACAGATCCTGTATCATCAGCTCCTTGCTCTTGTCGCTGATTTCTTGGATTGAATCCAGTCCATATCCTTCGATAAATCAAACCCCTTTCTCTGCTGTTATTGCTATTGTCGTTCGTTGGTGGTGGAGGTGACGGCCGGTGACTGTAATCAAGAGACGAAGAAGATGGTTTTCCAAACATATAGTATTTTTCGTTTTAGGTGGAAGGATATAATAGTAAACTTGTATATTAATTAGGTTTTATATAATATTTTTAAAAAGTGAAAAATACTATAACCCCCTAGTATATGCGTTCAATATATAGAAGCCTCACAAAATGGATCCTTCACTATCAACTCCATTCTTTCACATTTTGATATTTCTAGGCCCAGAACTTTAGAATTCATGGCTTAACAATAAGAATATTATCCATAATAATTCTAATAATACCAAGACTGCCCTTTAGTATTTATAGGTAATAAAACTAGGTCTAGTTTAGTTTTCAGTTTCATTTTCGTTTTCACTTTCTCTCTCTTCCTCTCTCTCATTTTCTGTTGCTCTCTCCTGGAAGAAAAATCCAGCCGAGAAGAAACAAATTCTCATCGAAATTTTCAGAGAAAAATGGTTTCAAAACCTAGATCTAATCTTTACAAACACAAATCCTGATTATCTAAACCTAATTCAACATCATCATCACTTGTTCTTGGAAGATTCAGTGAAAATCAACGGAAAACGAAGTCATAATCATCATCAGCAACAAATGAATCTGAAGATTCGCCTACAAAATCAAATCGAACAGATAAGCATACTCATCTTTAACATTTCAATTGAATTGGTTGATTTAATTATGAGATTTCGAATTTTTATTTTCTGAAAAATCATTTGGAAAACTTTAATAGTTTCATTTCAGTTCAAATATGTTACAGAAATCATAAATAGAGTTAGATCTGTTATATTCTTACCTCAATTTTACTTTTGAGAGAAAATTTCCAAAGAAATTTCAAAGAAAAATTTCTAGGGTTCTTGAACAAAATTGGATCTATCTTTTAATCTCTCACCTCGATCAAAAATCGGTTTTCAGATTCGAAATATGTGAATCATTATTCATTTTACTCATCTATTTGATATGAATTTCGCTTACTTTAATTTTCGAACTGATTTGAGCTCATCTTTAATGGATTTTGTTCTTGGCTGATTGTTTTATGTTCAATCTATATTTGTTACATTCAGTACCTTGTCTTGAAGATGAAATTTTAATCGATGAAGATAACTGGAAGCATACAGTTGAATCTAAGCAACTTCAACAACTATTTCAATAGAAAATCAGTGAAATAAGATAAGTTTCTTTGAGTTTTTTTTTTTGGTTTGAATATATCATATTGAAATTGTATATACTTTATGATTTGAGTTTACTGTTCTTTTGTTCAGAATTTGATTAATATTTCAATGTGACTGAGTTTCTCATTTTGATGATTATGCACAACATGTGTAACTTTCGTCTACACATCCAAATTGCATGTGTAACTTGCGTCTACACATCCGAATTGCATGTGTAACTCTCAGTTACACTATTCAGATGCTCTGTAACTCCTAGTTACACTAGTCATATACATGTGTAACTCCTATTTACACAAGTCAAGTGCATGTAAAACTGGTTATACATTGTTGTGTGTATTGTTCTTTTTAATCTCATAAAAGCTTATTGCTTTTTGTTTTCTTCAGGTTGCCAATAACTCAATAAAATTGACTGCTTATTTGTGGTATTTTTGTAGGATGATCTTCCTGGAATTGGAGTTGGCGCTGAAATGATGAAATGAGGACTAGGAAGTGGAATTCATAATTGAGTAATTGTGGAATTTCAGAATGGAACTGAGGACCAAGTGAAGAAGATTGTTGACACACTAACGGTGCTGAAATTGCATCCATAGATGTTGTTGGTGAGTGGATGCGCTGATAAATGTTGTGAATACGATATTACATTTGATATTTCTATGGATTAGAAGTATTTAAATGTAGTTGGGAATGTTTTTTATATAGAGGTTATGGTCAGTCCTCCATTTGTGTTCCTTACCTCGGCTAAAAGGTCATTGTATCATGAGATTCAAGTGGCTTCTTGCTGGGTGAAGAAAGGAGGTGCTTTCACTGGTGAAGTTAGGTATGCCTGTGTTCAGCCTTTGTGCATTTGATTAATCAGTTTACAAACCTGATCATCATCTCATATTTGATTGAATTTATCCATCCATCCATCACTACTAGCCATATGCATGTGTAACTCCTAGTTACACTAGTCATATGCATGTGTAACTGAAAGTTACACAAGTCAGATGCATGTGTATCTCCTAATTACACATGTTATATGCATGTGTAACTCTCAGTTATACAAGTCAGTTGGTGTAAGCTTACACGATGATATGTCTCTATATGATTCTTGGTTCATTTATGGTCAATGTATGATGAAAAATATTGAATAGTGCTGGCAATAATTTTGATTGATTTATTTGGTTTTGAATTATTTTTTTGTAGTGGATTGACTACCTCAAACTACAAAGAGCTTGCTCAATAGTATCAGAAGTACAAGGATCAAGGTTTGTGTTTCGATTTTTAAATGCCAGTACCTTTGGTTTATTTCGTCTGAAACTTATATAAGTAATTCATTGGACTTGACTAATATACTAGCTTTGGCAATTGATATCATGAGATATATTGACATATTTAAACTGAACCAAGAATGTTGTTCATGTGAAACAAATCCATTGAATCTGTTTAAAATATTGTTTGCTTGTATTTTAATTTTCGGCATTTTTGGTTGAATTAAATGCTTTGAATTGCATAGGATATAAGAATGATTTAACACTTATTACTGTCCATCTGTTTTGGTCATTAATGATGTTACGGTAACTTAGGATGTATACTAGTTGAAACATATTTTATTTGTTTTACATTTAAAGCTTTTGATGACTACTTGTTGAATATGACCTTCAGTGCTTGTGTCTGTATAGTTATTGAAGAAGCTGATGGTGGTAGTTATGCTAATTTCAAAGAGGATGTGTTAGTCTGGACCTAGTGGTGGTATTAGCAGGGTACTACAAGATGGGGAGAAAGCTGGTGTTAATGATTCCGTTATTTATGGTGCAATTTATGCCTCCTGAAGCTTATAGAGTTGCCTAAGGGCAGCAATTCTGCGTCAACTAAACCTGGTCGTGCATGTATTTCTTCTTCGTTGTTGGGGTTAGCTCTGTAATTAATTATATTTATTTTTTGAGTGGCATGCTTTTTGTTATTAACTTGCCGCCATGAATATCCCCTCGCTTAAATAAGCATTGTTCTTTGATTTTCGATGTTTATTAGTAGACATTCTGATGTACACATGTTATATGCATGTGTAACTCCTAGTTACACAAGTCGTACGGATGTGTAACTTCTAGTTACACATGCTATATGCATATGTATTGACTCTTAGTTACACTGGTCACATGCATGTGTAACTACTAATTACACATGCTAAAATGAACAAGCATTACAACCAAAAAATTACATATGCCAGGTACACAAGCCATATGGATGTGTAACTTCCTAGTACACATCCATTTTTGTAGTCCTATTTTTATGATTGCTTTTAAATTGGTTTTATAGTTTATTCCTATTTTTAATGTGTTCCATAATTTCTGTTGTTTAAGAAGCTCGCATCGGGAATTTTTTTTGTCAAGGTGACACAGTCCCATGAAATAGTGTTTATGTAGTGTTTCAGTGCATATTTTTATTGTTCTTTCTCAGATTCGACACTAATTGAGAGTTACACTAGTTATTTCATGTATAACTGCTAGTTATATTTCAGGTTACACTAGTCATTTCATGTATAACTGCTAGTTACACTAGCCAGATGCATCTTCCATTTTTCTTCTCTTTTATTTTTGTTGTTTTCTTAAATACTGAATAATATTTGTTTGCATTATTGTTTTGGCATTGGTTCATATGTCTGTTCATTGTAACTGTTATCAACATTAAGCACTCATATGGACTATTTTTTGTTGTTCTCCTAAATATTGAACAATATTCTTTTGAATTTTTATTTTGACACTGGTTCATGTTTGTTTGTTGTTATATTTCAGGTTTCCAATAAATTCATAAAAGCTAATTGCTTATTTGTGGTATTGGTCTCGCTGGAATTGAAGTTGACGCTGAATACACAAGTCAGATGCATGTGTAACTCTCAATTGCACTAGATAGATGCATATGTAACTCTCAATTACACTAGACAGATGCGTGTGTAACTTCTAGTTACACATGCTAAGAAATTATTATAAATGAATATTAAAGTAATACATGTATTTTTTGTATGCGTTCTTTTTTATGTCTATTTTTTGATGTGTAACTTTGCATTACACATGTCATAAGGATGTGTAACTTTTGGATACACATGACATATGCATGTGTAACTTCTGTTTACACATTCACACTATACTTTAATAATTTTGGGCTTAAATTTAAATTTTATTTAATTTGGGGCTTGACAATATATAAAAGGGCATGGAGATCTTTTAATAACTCGGGGCCTAGATTTAAACTTCTTTTAATTAAGGACCTCATATTATGGGTTACCCATGGGTCGGGCCTTAGCCTAAAAAACCCTTTTAATAATTACTAACCAGAAGTCAAAAGTTAACCGAGTCAATGCGGGTCAACGTCTTTTCCAAGTACAAAATACCAAGCTGGACAAATGTTAGATCAAACTCAAAATTGGACAAAATCTGAGTACCAAAAACAAAATAACCCTTTACTAATTATACATACATGGATTATTAGTAAATCTGTATATATGTAACCCCACTACAGAAGTAATATACATGTAGTCCATCACGTAGCAAGAAGCAATGACATGCTACCATACTCATTTTATTTTTCTAGTTCAATCACACACAATCACAAGCACTATAATACTAGAATGAAATGAGTGAACACTAGTTCATAAAGACTATATTTTTTATTTCTTTACAAATCTTTTTCAATGTAGTGGAATATATCCGAAAGAAATGTTTCAATTCAAAATTTACACTATCTTCATCCAAGTCTTTCATGTCAAATAATAAACTAAGCATGTTCTCAGTTTCATTAACATCGTACGAGTTAGAATACAAATTCAGTGAATCACTTATGCATATATAGCAAACAATCTTATGTGTTTGTCACGTCAGTCAATTTTTGAAACCATTTGATTCAATTGCTTCAGAGCTTGTGTCAAAATAAATAATGAATATCAAATTTATATGCATTTCGTTCTTATGGGAATTACAGAGTTTTTCATGCTTGATTTACATAAATTCGACATTTAACTCATTCAATATATTCTTCTACATATGATATACAACAAATCACGCATCGTAGAAACGATATCACCAATCAAGAATGTAAATCCAGCGACATGAAAGCAAGTATTAAAATTAATTACTCCTGTTCTATCTTTCAAACTAAAACATTTGGTTCTTAAAACCTTTTTCCAAAGATTAAAATTATGAGGAGCTAAGTATCTCAACAAGGTAATAATTATGACTAAAATTCTTTTTAGTCTTACTGCTTACACATACATTCTTAATGATCTTGTAATCTCCATTTCTAGCTAGCTCTTCAATCTAAATTTATTGTTCAAACATACATAGGGTAAAGAACCTCCACTATTTCTCAACCAAAGGAAATTCCAAATCAACACCAAAATATCTAAAATTGAGAAGTTACTTATGCAAATTGCATTTGTACCCACGTTCATTCAAAAATTATAGACTTCGTTAGACGTTGGATTTTGGTGTTTAAGAAAAACTAGAAAGTTTCCTCATTCATACAAAAGTTAGAAATATTTTTTCTAAGCGAAAATAATTCCTCTAAATTCATATTTGACGCGCTATGTGTTCTTGCTCATAACTAATTGTTGACACCCCAATTTTGCACCCTCCGTAAAAATACTATTTTACGCTTCGGAGCCAGATAAAAAAAAACGATTGCAAAATTACAGTGTCGGCAGGATAGTGAAAAGGTAATAAAGCAAGAAACACTATTCATTACCCACCAACACCCCACTCTATGTTACTTACCAACACATTACCCAAGGAGAAAATTGAAATCATTATATTTTCTCCCACCTTTTGATTTTAAATCAATACCAAAAGAAGGGACAAATACCCTTTCAAAAGAAAAACAAAAGTCTTTCTCCTTTCTCACCTAAAAATTCTTCTAACCCCATCCGTAGCCAAAATGAGAAGGGAAATAAAAAGAAAAAATAATATTTCTTTGCCCAACTCTTCCACTACACACCCATTACTCCTTTGGTGCATTCTCCATTTCAAATCCAAAAATAATATCAAAATCCCACCAAAATCTCCACTTTTATTTCCATTTTGGTTTGTCCCCTAAAGCCAAACTAAAAGGCTATAAATACAAGGGAAGAAGAGGAAGGAATCATCGAACATGACACAACATTCTCTACTCAACAACATCTTTACATCATTAAGAAACCATCTTCATTTGGCGACAATATTCTCATGTTATTGTGAAAGAAACAATAGCATAGGAAGGAAAGAGAAGCTTAAGAAGTGAGGAGGGAAAATAAAAAATCATTTCGTTGTTTTGTTAATCAAACAACATGTCTGTCTGTACACTATTGTTCTTCGAGTATCATAATACTCACTTGAGTCTCAAACTAAGAGATGCCAATGTACTGATTCATTAAAGTATTTTTCGTGGTATAAATTAATTTAGCCATTCCGTTTAAGAAATTAGCATAATTAGTCAAGTATTGTCTCTAAGTTTTTAAAAGATTAGCATTAAATTGCTGGTACTTTAATTACTTTCTGCATACTTAACGGAAGCAAGAAATTATTGTAAGAAGCTTTTCAAGTTCTGATATCCTATCCCAGGTATAACAATTTTTATCCCTTTGGTAAATCATGTAGTCATGCGGGAACGGGATGATTTTCCATCTTGTAGTAAACTATTGTTACGTTAAGAACCGCGTTTAATTATTAATTTTCCAAGTGGGATAAATCAAAGTGTGGGTATAAAGCGGAATTCCCTCCCACATTAGACCCATTTTCAAAAATAATAATTGATACATTAATCTCCATTTCTGTTGAGCTAATCTGCAGGTTAATTATTTAATTTCGAAATTTCATCCAAATTTCGAATTTGAACGTGGAGTTAATTTAGATCTAAATTATGGATCTATGGTTAAATTAAAGTATTCACCAAATTATATCATACATCGATTTGTCTTCAAATCCTTGTAGACCACTGGATTAAATTTGGTGTTAAACCAATTATAAATTTAGTCCAAGAATTTCCCATAATTCTAAATATGTAAGCCTATAGTCAAACTAGAGTATTAGGCGACACCCTTTCATGTTTAGAATTGGCCATCAATTCCATGCTATCACACCAGGAATATCTCTAAAAATTCCAGTAATTAAGTCTATCGTCGACCTAGACTTTAGATGATTTTTATCATGTTTAGGATTTCCCTTAATCCTTTACTATCATGATTAATTTGGAGTCGAACTAGACTCTTAAATAGATTTAGGCCCCTAGACATCTAAAAAATAAGAGTTGACATAAACTCTTGATCACTAAAATCCATAGTCAAAGCTTCGCCCAGCTTATAACTATATCTCTATTCTAAATAGATCATGCATGAAAATCTATTCTCAATTTCCAGTAAATTCTGATATCACAATTTTCATATGTAAGTTTTGGTAAAAATAAATTATAAACATTTCCCTCTTTAATCATATAATAGAGGCCAATCTTACGATTGGTCGGCTGATGGGTGCCTAACACCTTCCCATCTAGTACTAGAATCTCCTTACCTAGACTCTCTGATAGCAGACCATGAACATGTAAGTCATAACTAGAATCTGTTTTTCCGAAAGAATTCAAACTAGTTAAAAGGGTCCTGACTCCCCTTAGTCAGGTGGCGATTTCAAAACATCTCTCCATTCTTTGCGGAGTTAGCTCTCTTAATAACGAACTAGTAAGAAGTTACCTCCGTCCAACTTGTGTGATAAAGCATCCACGAACGGATGAGCACATAGACTTCACCCCATATAACCAGGGATCGCAAAAGGCCCGGCTATCGACCCATGCTGACCCTCGATTTCTACAGTGGCGACTTCACTGGGGAATAAAAGATTCGACTTTAAAAAAATGATTATTAGGAAATGTTTATAGTTTAATTTTTTGGTTATACTGATTACCAAAACAAGCTTTGTATTTCAGGTACTCATCCAAGCATAAGCAGCCATAACGCGAAGGAGAGCTTACACTCGTAGCTGGTATCGAAACAAAGGAGGAAGGCTGACCAAAATGTCTGACTCGCAATCTAGACAAGACAATTCTGAAACATTAAGTGTTTCAAGAATAGAACAAATCCTCGAAGAACAACTGGTGAAGTTCTTCAAGAAGATAGGATATGAAAACCAAGAAAGGGAGAATAACGCGGAGGGCTCTAATTCTCACCAACAGTCAAACGGCCAAGGATCCAGTGATGGTCCGCATGTCGATAACAACAAAAATAGAGGACCTAATAATACTCGTAATCATGATGAGAACACACCAAGCAAAGAACGATTGGAATTTGAATATTTCAAAGAACAAGTAATAAAGAGGTTGTCAGCCATTAAAGACAACACCGATACCGAGAGCAAAGTGTAGTACACTCCTCCAAAAGGAAAACCGCCCGAAGGTTTCAAATTCCCTAAAATTGCGAAATATGATGGTCACGGTCCTCCAGCGTCTCATATCAAGATGTACCTCAATTATCTAAAGCCCCGAGAGTTAACAGATGACTGGCTGTTAAACTTATTCCACCAGAGCCTGACTGGACTAGCTCTTGATTGGTATCAGCATGTGGAAAAATCTAAAATATCCACGTGGCCAACCATGATTGAATCATTTGTCGAACATTTCACCAAAAATATAGATCATACAGTCGCCTTACGCCAGCTCGAGTCCCTCCGATAAGGGGCACATGAAGGGTTCATCGACTGGATGAGTCGATGGGATAAGAAAGTGTTCGAAATGTTCGAACATCCATCTGAAAAAACTCAATTAAGAATGCTAATGAAAAATGTTTCCATGTCTTACAGGGGTCTAATCAGCATGTCGGCACCCAAAAATCTTTCTGTTTTTCGAAGAAAATGAGCTAATATTGAGAACGCCATGAGGGACGGTATATACTCTGGATTCCTTATGGGGAAAACCTCAACAAAGAAGAAAGAAGTCAATCATGTTAACCCAACCATTTCTAGACCTACTTATATTAAGGCTGCAGGGAAAGCACCAATAACAGAGATGCTTCGGGAAGACAAAGGTCAGCAGTATGTCGAGAAGAGGTGGAGCAGATATCGGGTATTCTCTGAACGAGATGGAGAAATCAGTGATTTCTTTCACGCGCTAGTTAAAGAGAAATTAATTCAACTTTGGGATCCTAAACCCATACCTAACCTCAAACCTCGGGGTTACGACGAATCGAAGATGTGTAATTACCATTAGAGCACGGGGCATGATACCAACTCATGTTATGTCCTGAAACATCTTATACAAGATTTACTGGATGATGGTAAGATAGTCATCGAGGGGGCATCAAAGTAGCCCAATATCCATCAAAACCCTCTTCCGGCACATCCGGGGAACCAAGGAGTCAACTTCATCGAAATCGACGACACCGAAGTACGCCGGACACTCCCAGAAGAATTGCCAATCGAAACAAAGGAAGATGTTAGATTCATTGCCAAGAACAACGAAGAAGAAGCAAAAATCTCATTAGATGTCAACATCTGTAAGGTAAAAAGAAAACTGTTGTTCACTATTGCAGGGAGCGTGAAAGTCATATACTCGGAACAAATGTCAGAAAAATGTGAAGAAGTGCAGCACCAAACAAGGGGAGGGAGACAGTTTAAGCCTCCAAACCTTCGGACTGAAAATACAGGTGGGCTGGCTAGAGGCAACCCAGTTCGAATCCGGACCAGCAATCTAGAAAAGGCAATAAAAGAGGATAACATGCTCATCGAGCAGTTGCGTTGAACAAAGACGGACATATCCATTTGGGAACTTCTAGAAGCATCAACAAGTCATCGCCAAGCCCTACAAGAGGCACTAAGCTTGATGCAGGTTCCCTTGCGAACTAGTGCACCTGATCGACCAAGTTGCAAGACTAGGTGCAATTACTTTCACGGCCGACGAACTACCACCAGAAGGAAGAAATCACAACAAAGGGCTCTACATCACTATAGGATGGGAAAACGTGATTATACCATCAATTTTTCATGGACAACGGTGTAGGTGTTAACATATGCACTCTAAAAGAAGCAAAAAAGATCGGGATTGACCTCAGTCATGTAACTAAAAGCAACAAATCAGCTTTAACAATCAGGGGTTTCGATAACGGTAAGCAAATAGGAATTGGGGAAATCACGCTTGAAATATGGGTTGGTCCTATGAAAACCAAGGCTACCTTCCTCCTCATGGATATCTAGACAACTTTCAACATGCTTCTGGGACGTCTGTGGATGCATGAAGATGGAATTGGTGCATCCTCCCTTCACCAGAAAGCCAGATTCTGGATGGGAAATTAATTAATTACTATACATGCAGATAATAGGGAGAATGAAATAAGGGCTCATCAAGCTTCTATAAATATGGCCCCGATGATTGAAAATTATACTGCGGAAATCCGATACTAGAGCGCAGCTGAAGTAGCAAGTCGACATGCACTATGGGTCAATTCAAATACCGGAACCGAAATGTTCCGAAAATGCTCCAGAAAAGCAAGTTCTTTCCGGGAATGGGACTTGGGATCCGACAACAAGGGCCCACACAACCAATAACAATACCGGGAAGAAAGGCATTTGATACCGCATGCTTGGGATATCAGTCGACCCATCAGAATTCTATAACATTCAGGAAAAGGCAAGAAGATCAAGGGATCGATTGGAGCCATCAGCCGTCCTTCCAAAAGTGGTTCGTCCGTAAGGGAGAAGAATAAGTTCCAGCACCAATCACACCGTCGATGATTGCACCGTCGTAACAAAACAAAGTTATGGCAAAGGAAAAGGAAAAGAATCCGAAGAACCTGTTTACGAAGGGGTAAGTCAGCTTTTTTCTGTCTCCTACTCATAGTGCAGGCGAATCCAGCGGGTATAAAGGGGAGGATGGAAGAGAATTGGAAGTTCTTGAACAAAAAGAGAGTACGACAAGCTCAACCCAGGAAACTGAATGAACAATCCAGGAAAGTATGGTTATTACATGCTTAGGCTTGCGATTTCCCAAAAGAATTTTTTTTCCTATTTATAACAGAAAGGGCTCTCCGATCAAGCACCTCAAATCATTCACGTGGTACATGAAACCATTAGAAATGTGCGAAGAGCAGCTCAAACAGTATTTTGGCCAAAGCTTAACTGATAGTGCGTTGGTATGGTATTCAACCAATGGTCGCGTCCGGTATGCAACATGGCCGACAACGATCAATGCCTTCATCGACTATTTTACGGAGATTTGCCCAGAAGTGATCAATCAAAACTTGGAACAGTACCTTGAAGAACAAATAGAGAGATTCTGGAGGACCAACGCAAGAAGGATGGAGCAACGATCTGATAAAAGCATCTGCATGATAATTCCCAACGATGCTGCAAAGGACGTCGGAAATTCTTTCGACGCCAAAAAAAAAAAAAAAAAAAAAAGAAACTGGTAAGAATGGATGATGAGGGTCCACAACTAACGAAGGATAAACCGCAAGAATCCTCGTGGACCCCGGAAGACGGTATTTGTATGTTAAATGCACCTTTAAATTTAAAGAAAATCCAAAAAAATCAGAAAATTTGAAAAACAAAAAAATGTAGAAAGTGTGATATCAGAAATAAAAGAGTGTGAAAACCAATATGACGTCTTGGATTTGGAGGATGACATTGCAGGAAATTTTAAATATGAGGATGAAGAAATGATAACCTGCCTAAAAGACGTTCCAGAAGAGATCCAAAACAGCGTCGAAAAACATGAAAAAGAGCCAGAATTCATGGAGAAGAAACAGTCAATTTGAGGACGGAAGAACAACCATGGAATGTCAAGATCGGGACAACATTATCCGCGGAGGAAAGGAAAGATATGATCAAGATACTCACTGAGTTCGAGGACGTCTTTGCCTGGTCTTATGAAGATATGCCAGGTTTGAACACTGATTTGGTGGTTCATCATCTGCCGACTTATCCTCATGTAAAGTCGGTCAAACAAAAGATCAGGAGACTAAGGTCAGAATGGACCTTAAAAGTCAAAGAAGAAGTGGAGAAGCAGCTCAACGCAGGCTTTCTCAAAGCAGACACTTATACTGAATAGCTGGCTAACATTGTACATGTTCCGAAGAAAGACGGAAAGGTAAGGATATGCATTGATTACCACAACTTGAACAAATCAAGTCCAAAAGATGATTTCCCATTACCGCATATTGATATCTTGGTCAACAATGCCTCGGGGCAAGGAAGCCTTTCGTTCATGGATGGTTTCTCCGGATATAATCAAATTAGAATGGCAGAAGAAGATATGATCAAAACATCCTTCATCACTCCATGGGGAATATTTAGTTACGTAGTTATGCCTTTCGGATTGAAGAATGCTGGAGCCACATACTAACGAGCCATGACGACCATCTTCCACGATATGATGCACAAGGAGCTAGAGATTTATGTAGATGACATGGTGGCAAAATCTGCACATAGCAAAGATCATGTAAATGTTCTAAGAAAGTTGTTTCAACGTCGTCAAAAATTTCATCTTAAGCTCAATCCCAACAAGTGTTTGTTCGGCGCCAAGTCCGGGAAATTGCTAAGTTTCGTCGTCAGCAACAGAGGAATTGAATGCGACCCATCAAAGGCTAAAGATAACATCGAGATGTCTCCACTAAGAACAGAAACGGAAATTAGAGGATTTTTGGGTCGACTACAATACATAAGTTGGTTCATAAATCAACTCGCTCCCATGTGCGAACCAATATTCAAGCTTCTAAGGAAGAATGTGCCTACCGTGTGGAATCATGAATGTCAATAAGCATTTGAAAAGATCCAGAAATATTTGAAAAGTCCACCAGTACTTGTTTCCCCTACATCGGGTGTTCCATTGATTCTATATCTCTCAGTCACTGATACCTCTATGGGAGCCATGTTGGGGAAATACCATGAAGACAACGGTAAGGAAAGAGCTATATACTACATCAGCAAAACTCTTTCAGGGTACGAGTCAAAGTACACCATGTTAGAAAAGACATACTTGGCACTCGTCTGGGCAACCCAACGTCTTCGACATTACATATTGTCTCATGAGATTCAGTTACTATCAAGGATGGATCCTATCAAATACTTGTTCGAGAAGCCCATATTGTACGGAAGAACGGCAAAATGGCAGTTATTGCTCTCTGAGTTCGATATCACATACATCACACAAAAATCCGTCAAAAGAAGAGCAATTACTGATCACCTAGCATCACATCCTCTCCTCGACAACACTGAGCTAAAGATTGAGTTCCCAGATGAATGGGTGATGTACGATGATGTATGTGAAGATAAGCCATGGAAGATGTATTTTGATGGCGCCCGCAACAAACAAGGAAGAGGTGTAGGGGCACTGTTAGAGTCACCTGAAGGTATCCATACTCCTATTTTTATCAGGCTATGTTTTCCATGCTCTAACAATGTTGCATAATATGAAGCCTGCATAGCTGGACTTAAAGCTGCCATTGAAATCAATGTCAAAAGCATCATAGTGTATGGAGATTCATTGTTGATCATCAAGTAAATTCAGAAGGAGTGGAGGGTTAACAAACAGTTATCCCAATATCAAACATATCTTGAGGATCTCACCAAGCAATTTGATCACATTGAGTTCCACCACATCTACAGAAAAAAAAATTATGGTGCTAATGCTCTTGTTGTTTTAGCATCTTGGCTTACAATCCTAGAAGGAATGACAGTGAAGCCCATCGAAATAAGCAAAAGGGATGAACCTGCATTCTGCTATATGATTCAAGTTGCTGCTGAACAATTAGATGGTGCTCTTTGGTTTATTGATATTCAAAGGTACCTCGAAAATCAGTCTTACCCGGAAGATTCAACAAAACGACAAAGGAGATACATCCGAAGAATGGCGTGCCAGTACACCATCTTTGCAAATGTTCTTTACAAAGTATCGCGAGACGGAACCTTGTTACGATGTGTAAATGATCATGAGGAAAGAAATATCCTGGAGAAAATACACAACGGTGAGTGTGGTCCCCACACAAACGCACACATGATGTGTAAGAAGATAGCTCATCTCGGATACTACTGGATGACAATGATGACATATTGTTATAACTTTGTCATGAAGTGTCACCAATGTCAGATACATGGGAACGACATGCACGTGCCTCCTTCGAAACCTCATACTCTATCCTCTCCATGGCCATTTTCCACTTGGGGAATCGATCTCATAGGTAAAATCAATCCATCTTCCAATGGACACAAGTATGTTTTTGTTGTAATCGATTACTTCATCAAATGGGTTGAAGCCATTTCGATCAGAAGCTTCAAAGGAAAGCCGACAGTCGATTTCATATGAAACCACATCATTTGCAGATAAGTTCCACATGAAATAATATCAGATAATGGGTCAAATTTTATTGGTGAAGAGACCAAAGAACTGCTTGACAAGTACAAGATTAAACACCATCTAGCCTCACCATATCGTCCTAAAACCAATGGCACGGTAGAAGCAGCCAACAAGACACTTGTCAAAATCTTGAAGAAAATGACAGAAACATACACATATTGGAGTGAAAAACTACCATATGCTTTGTGGGCATACAGAACCTCAATTCGCACTGCAACCGGAGATACACCTTTCTCGATCACATATGGTATGGAGGCAATGCATCCTATAGAGGTGGAAATTCCAACTCTAAGAGTTCTAAAGGAGAGTCAGTTACCTGAAGATGAACGGGTAAAAGTAAGAGTCGAGCAACTAAATCTTATTGATGAAAAGAGGCTAGCAGCAGCCTGTCATTCTCAAGCATACCAGAACAGAGTTGCACGCAGTTTCAACAAACATGTGCGACCACGCAACTTCAATGAAGGAGATCTGGTACTCAAGGAAATTCGTCCAGTCAAACACACCGATCCAAGGGGCAAGTTCAAGCCAAAGTGGGAAGGCCCGTTTATTGTCAAAAAGATTTTTCAGGGAATGGCAGTACAATTGATGGACCTAGATGGAGAAGAACATCCAAGGCCCACGAATGTAGATCAACTCAAGAGGTATTATACCTAATCAAAGGCAATATTCCAGCATACCTAATCCCGGCATCTTCTCAAAAGATCAACTGGTTTGTCAGCACTTATCGCTTTTATCACCGTTCTCTACTTTATTAGTTTATTTTCAAAAAAGAAAAAAAGAGTGTGTGTGTTTTATAAAAATCGTGCCATTACAAAAAAAAAAAAAAAAAAAGGTTTTGTTTAAAAAAATTTTTTCAAAGGTTTTGTTTTCAAAAAAATATGGGGAGTTTGTCAATGATAAAAGGCTTAGAATTGGATATGGTGTTATGAGCAACCAGATAGGCAACTGAGCCAAACTCTCCAAATTAATAATTTCAGTATTTTGCAGTTTATTAAATTCTGTAAATATTGTTTGCAAAAAAAAAAAAGAGTTTAATTGAGTTTCAATATTTTAAAAAAAATATCAAAAAACAAATAATTTTAAAATTAAAAAAAAAATGCTGATGATGAAAGCCTTAGGATGATATTGTGCCATGCATTACTAGCAATGCCACTCTTGCTAATTTGCTTGACAATAGCAATGCCACTCTTGCATTACTAGCTTGTTTGCATTATTCAAGCTTTTGCCAGCCTTAAACTAATGCCGTAGACCAACTCTTGGCCTATTCTACCTTCTTGCATCATCCTTGAGTTTGGGCCAACTCAATTCCATGGATATGCCTTAATGCCAACAACGCGACTGTAACTAAATTGATGTGAGGTTTTAATTCGGTCTCAACTACATTTCGGTCCGAAGTTAATTGGTAGTAGGCTAGTGTCTGTAGCAGCTTAATACAATTTGGTGTTCAATCTGGACTAGGTCCCGATTTTTTCTGCATTTGCGATTTCCTCGTTAACAAAATTTCTGGTGTCTGTGTTATTTATTTTCCGTATTATATTGTTTATCTTTATAATTAAAATATCACAGGTTATGCCTTAATCAATCAAAGTAGATACGTCCATCCTTGTTTGTTGGATACGACTTGATTGATTACTTTCGAAATTGATCTTTGGAATCACCCAAGTACTCTCACACGAGAAATAGATTCACGGACTGGTCTCTGTAAACTTTCTGATTGTGAGATAAAAGGATATAACTCTAGATACTATTCCTTGATTAAGATTCATTAAGTTGAACTCTCGGAATTGCGTTTAAGTTTGTCCATACAAATTGCCTACGAAAAAGTTGGTGGTGTACTATGGTACCCCTGCGTTTTTAAAAATAAACTCAATTGATTCCGGACTCGAATAAGCAATTATTCAAATCATATAACAATATAAATAGTAAATCATAGCCAACAAAGTATAGAGACAAAACTAATTCATTGCACCTCATGATTGGAATTTCAACTTATTCCTTAACCAATAATGGGAGTTTAGCTACTCGTAGCTATGGAGTTCATCATAAATAATAAATAAAATAAAAATATGAACAATAAAGCAAACCCTAGAAGTGGCTCTCTCAAATTGCTCTAATTAGTAGTACGCGATAATCTTCAAGTCGGCCAGGGGTTGGATTCCCAACCTATAGGTTGCGGGTTCAACTCCCACTGCTGAATGAAAAAAAAACACGTGATAGTCTCTAAGTTGTAGAAGACTTTTCTTTTATAGCTTTTCTTGTTCCAAAGTTAGGTCAAGTATTTAAAGTCCAGTACCAAGATGTCCACCAATCCCATATGTGAGAAATACCCAGGTAGAAAATATGCTCAAAAAGTACCACTGGAGGTCCCAAAAGTTGGTCGAAAACTGACTGGAAGTTGGACGGAAAATCCCCCAGAAGAGTATATCAGGTGACCGGAAAATGTGTCGTTGGTCACTGCTCAAAGTTGGTAAACGGGTCAACTCAGTCCATGAGTCAGATGTGTGAGTCAGGTTCAGGCAGCTAACTAGTTTAACTCGTCTGAGTAAGCTTCAGTCCAAAGCCATTGCACGCCCTAGGCTATTTTGCGACAGCCATCAGCTATGTTGCGCCATGATTGTGCAACACAACTTCTATTCCATCCATTATGGCTCAACATCACTTCCACCTGCTACATCTTCAACTCCAGCTTCAAATATTCAACACCAACTCTTATTTCTTGACTCAATAGCATACACAATATCACCATATCCATGTAATACTATAGCATCAATCTGTAGCCATCAAGCTCTTGACAGGAACTCATTACAACTCAAACACTTCTGAGTAAAACCCATACACATTCTGTAGCCAACAGCTCCATCTTCTCTTCCTTCCTTAATTTATTCAAACTAGAACCCTAACCATATTTTTCTTCACCACCATCTCTCAACCATCTGTTACACAACAAACTCAACATGAGTGACCAACACTTCAGTTAAATCTCCGGCCAACAAAACCCATTACAATCTTCATTCTTTGTAGCAGTAAACTCTTCCTCCTCTCCCAAATAGATATCAGTAGCAGTTAATCATTCCTAACTAGAACTAACCAAACTTCCAGATTCACATCAAACCCTCAATTTCTTTGTTTCAGATTCAATTCCTCATTTGCGGCAAACCACAGACTTAACTCTACTCTTCTCTCTATTTTGATAGAAACACGTGCAATCCTACTCCATTTCAGTAACCACCAGATCCCATTTCTTCTTGATCTCTATTATTAACTGAACAACATCTTCAGCAGAAACCTGAGTTAATCAACTTATTTCCTCACCATCTCATCTCAATGACTTTCTCAATTTCTCGATTTCGATCTGATTTCTCTCACTTTTACACGGCGGCGTTTTCTTATTTGAATTTGAGGTGAGTGGTAATGAAAAACAAACTGGTTGTCTGAGAAAAACTCGACCTAATTAGGTTTGTAAATCTGAGATAGATATTGACACCCAGGGACTTGGATAATGGTTACCCAATTATCATTTGGCTTGTTGGTTTCAGAGAGCCGACTGCCCATTCGCTTTCTTGCTCAACTATCAGTTACGGGAACTAACAGTTTATTCTTCACCTCCTTCTTACTGCATAACCTTAGCTTGCTCCAAGTATCACTCGCCTGTGAGTTGACCTTTTTTCCCTTTACGCTCCAAATGGATGGTTTGTCCTTCTTTTGATCCAAATGACTCCAAATGTTAGAGCACTGCTCGGTATAACTCTCAAGCGTTGCTATCTCAAGCTTGTTTGTCAAGTTTAGTTGATCAAAACTATATACTTACTAGTCTACTTATAGCTATGTCTCAGATTAGGATAGAATGTGTAGTTGAGCTTTAGACTTCACGACGTTCACCAACTGAAGAAGAAGATCTACTGAAGAGCTTGGAGGAACTTCATCAAAAAAAAGGTATATGGAGACTAAAACTTATCTATCACTCAAAAGTTTTTTCTATTCTATCTTCTAATAAGACTAAGTCGTATAGCTATATAGACTTTTACATTATACACATTTGATATTTCGAGCCGAGTTTAACTCGCTTATCTATTTCTCGAAATATGTGTTGGAAGCTTTTTGCTTTAGCTATGTTCATCATAATCTTGACGAGTTTAGTTGGAAACGATTTATTTGTTGGAAACTAAATATTAAGTCAAAAGATGATCCTGTGAAAATTACCTTGAACATCTTATATGATTTGTGCAAGACATCATTTGATGTTAGCTTGGGAAGTTTCGTATTGATCATTCGATCACTTGAAAATTACTTGAAGCTAATGGTATGTGTGAGATTACCATTATCGTCTTCTAAGGATGTTTCAATGATTGAAACGAGAGTTTAGAACGATTTCCCGTGTCTGGATACAACACGGTATGCATATCCAGTATGCGAACTGTATTGTGATGATTCAGGTCCGGAACTCTTGTTTGCATACCTAGTATGCGAACGGATTTACTTGAGAAGGTCTGGAACTCTTGTTTGCGTACCTAGTATGCGAATGGGTTTACCTGAGTTGGGTCCGGAATGGTTTTTTGCGAACCAGGTTTGTGAACGGATTGACTATGCCAAGTTCCAGAGCTATTGTTCGCGTACCCAGTTTGCGAACACAATGGTTAAGTTCTAAAATCGGTTATGTATGATTCTCGTACTCATGAACTAAAACATTTATGATTTAAGGAATACAAATTAACTTTGCAAACCGTGGCTTAATGTTCATGAATTGATTCTTGTATAAGTACTTTGTACGATTTTTAATCAATCCGATTTCGTTTCAATTTGTTCATGAATATTTCTATGAGATAGTGAACAATTGAACAACTCTATTTGAAACACAATTAGATTCATTTGATTATCTATCATAATTGATTGATCATCATATTTGATCTAGAAGTGTTAGATAAATACCGCTAAGTCAAAAATGTTCATATGGCTAACTTCAGTTAACTGTTATTGAGCCAACCCAATACATACGTTTAGGTATGGTTACCCATATCTAAATATAAGTATATTTCATTTGTGTGTAGCAAGCTAAGACTATCTAATGGTGGAGATTGATTGCTAAGTTTCTAAGCAGACTTGGCTTGAATCTTAAATCAGGAGTTCATCTAACGGTGAATATCAATTGTTTTGTTACTAAGCTAAATCTAGCTTTGATTGAAAGCAACCCTGATTTAAAAGGTTATATAAAGGAGAACTCTAGCAACTGGAAAACCTAATCCCGACACGTTCGTGTATCCTAGTTGCAAACTAGAGTCGATTCTCCTTTAAGATAGGTTTTCCAAAACCATTATTAGGTTAACGACTTGAAGACTTCATTTGGGATTCGTGAAGCCAGATCCAACTATTTTCTCTGTAGTTGCGTATTCTGATCTTATTATGTTATATCGTACTAAGTTTTATCTTCTCTATGATTTACTCGAGATTTATCTCTGATAGGTAAGATATAAAAAGTAATCACAACAGTTTTTCGTCTCAAAATATTGTGATTCCTCAGTAACTTTTTCTGTTAATCAGTTGGGTTATTGTGAGGTGACTGATATTTCTAGGCTACTCTTCGGGAGTATAAGTCCATGGTATTAGTTGATTCCTGTTCACCTTGATCTTGTATCAAAAGATGGAACAAAAAATAGAATAAAGGATAAACATATCTGTGGGAGACAAATTTGTTTATAAGTCTTCGACTTTGGGTAGAATCGGGCGTGGTTCTGGAGGCGTAAGGAACGCGACTGTTCGGTGTGAGACTTGGTTAGGGCTCAACTACATTCCAGTCCGAAGTTAACTTGTAGTAGTCTAGTGTCTGTAGCAGCTTAATACAGTGTGGTGTTCAAAGCTGGACTAGGTCCTGGGGGTTTTCTGCATTTGTGGTTTCCTCGTTAACAAAATCTCTGGTGTCCGGGTTATTTATTTTCCGCATTATATTTGTTTATATAATTGAAATATCACAGGTTGTGCGTAGTTCAATCACAATTGATAAATCCGATCTTGTTTGTTGGATATAATTTGATTGACACTTGGGCATTGGTCTTTGGTACCGTCCAAGTATTTCTCTTATCAATCAGTCTCAAAGATTTCTATCTTGTTGATTTATTGATTGAATTGAAAAAGAGATAAAAATCTTTAATATCTTTCTTGATTGAGCTCTCTTTCAAGTTGGTGCTCTCGGAATTATATTGGAGTTTAGTCCATACAGATTGCCGAAATAATTATTGGGTGTGGTTTTCATACCCCCGCTTTTTCACCAAAGTACCTTATAATTCAAAACGAAACATAAGATACATAATTCACACGAAAACTAGCAGAGAAAGCATAAACAATAGATAAATATCAAGGTGTTTTAGACACCTCCCAAATTCCCCCACACTTAGACTTTCCTAGTCCTCGAGAAAATCAACTAAGCTAATTCTAAAACATACAACTCCCTTTCGTCGAGTTTACGATTACACTTAGTGAGTTTAACAACCCTTTGAACCCCTAGGTGTCCCTAGTGGACGATTTTTAGTCTCGTAAGGGTTTACAATAGGTATACCCACAAAACCTAAATTTATAACTTACAAATACTCCAAAATTTATAGCATCCATCACACTACGAGGACATAAACTTCTGCATACTAGTCATAAGAAGTTAGAATTGCCAAAGAACACGATCTCATGCTTAAAAGTTGAGACAGAAATAACCATGCATTAGGAATGAAATTCAGATTCGAGAGCTATCGAAAGTCTCGATTCTGCCTCACGTGAAAGGGTTTATTGAAGTTGCTCTCATTAATAAACAACTTTTTTATGGGTCACACATGTGTTCAGATAGGAATGAAGAGATAATTCCTGCGACACGTAGAATGGTAGGAAGGAAAAACCCTTCGAATTATATTTAGAAAACCCACATATTTTATCATTCTGAAAACCTTTTTTCTTACGATATCTAATAAAGGAAATCAACCACTTAACAAGGATGAGAATATGCTTGCTTACCTTGTTACCCATCTAACGTGCAGTTAGCATCACTCTCATAGTGTCCATAGAAACGTCTCCAGTCTTCAATTTTCTTCTTCTTCTTCGGTCTTCAACTATTGATGATGAAATCTTGAACTTCGTAGAACTTGACAATGTAACTCTTTTTCTTCAAATCCTTGTTGCTTGAAACTTCATTATGGATATTTCTTCCTCCACTGGCTTTATTGAAAGAATATAAAACTAAAATAAACCAAAATTTGATACAATGAATTTTTCTTGTCTCTTTTTTTTTTTTTTTTTTTTTTGTTGAGATTAGAAAAATAAAATAAATACATAACTGAAATATTACAAAACAAAACAAAATGATGAATTACTAGTAAACCTAACGAAATTTTCTCTTATCTTATCTTATCTTGTCTTTTTTTTTTTCATTTTTTTTTTCTTTTCTTTTTTTGACAAGGGACCTAGCATGGTGACGACTCTGTCCCAAGTTTTTTTTTTTTTTTTAGACAAGAAAAAATAAAATACAAACTAAGAAATCGAAATAAAGATAAAATAAAAATGCAAGTACTAAGGCCGTGGTGTAAGTACTTTACCGTTTGATTCTTCACAATTTGTATCGTTTAGATATCATAAACTTCTTAAAACTCTCATCTTGATAATCTTCGCTCTTGTACATAAGACTTCAAATCGTAAGAATTCTGCTCCTTGTCTTGTTGCTTTACTTAAATATGAAGAGCAGTGTAGTCCCGCGCAGCTGCGCGGGACTGCTTAATAAGTAAGCACCTTATTAAGCGTTAGATCATTTCATCAACTGTGCGATTAATATGTATTAAGCTTTTCTCATTATAATACAGTTGGCGTATTTTTGTTATTAAAAGTAGGTCATTTTTAAAAAAAAATCCATTGCTTACAAGTCCCTTTTCTTTATTAATCTGTTTCGTTTATTTCTATTTATTTATTAAACTTTCATTCTCTTTTCAACTCCATGGAATCCGATAGTCCGCCGGGAACTCCAACCATCTAAGGAATTAGTAGAGATTTTTAAGGTTCCTCTCTTTCTTCTTTTTATATCTGATTAGTTGGGAAGTTTGTATACTTTGTTTTGTTGGATGAATGGGTTATCTGTAGGATATTTCATAAGATATAAAGGAAAATTGATAAAAAATAATTTCATTTGGTTTTGCGGACAATTATTTGTCGGATTCTCCTTCATCATTACCACCATTTATGGACACAAGTCATCATGTAGATTTCGTACTTCCATAACTACACTATACAGTTTGTAGTATAGATATATTACCCCCCATCATCAATATCAAGTAGAGATTATTTGTTCTCTGTAAGCAAAAACCTTTATAGGTTTTAATCATCAATATAAGTTTTTTTTATTTACTTTAGAAAATTAGAAAATTATAAGATTAATCCCGTAGCATTGCTAAATTAAGTAGTATTCATTGCATTGCTTTGCCTCATCTCTTCTCATTAATGAATTTCACCATAGAAAATGTAGACATGGAAATTAAGAAAATTTAAAATTGCACTTAAGAATTCAACTAACATGACAATAATGATATATATTCTGTGAACAAATTCAAAAGAAGATTGACAAATTTCAAAAAGGAGGAGCAGAGATTATGGAAACGAGAAGAATTTGGTGTTGTTTTGTAAGGAGGACTATTGAGAAGCTCAACAGCAACACGATTGATAGATGGTAATCGCAATTGTTGAATTTGATCTCGGCTGTTCTTGAAAGAAGGTTTTGGAGATGCCAGAACTACTGATTCAGTTGCAATCCAAGGCTCAATACGGTTGATTACTTGCAGCATTGTTGCAGATGCTAATACCAATGGAAGATGGCATACAAATCTTGAGTCCAAAATTATAGAGAAGGGGAGAAGTTCACATCTGCATAAATTCCCAGTAGAGATTACTCTTCAAACCAAGCCTTTTTATAATATGACGAAGAAATAAAAGTGGAGTTACATGGTTCATCTTCCAATCATTAATATAAGCTATCATTGATTCTTTGGTTTGAGTTCGAAATAAGACATAAAGATAAAGAAAGGGACATAATATAAAATGAAAAAACCTGTAAAGGACCTGCTTCTAATAAAAAAAATGATAGTTGTATTATACTGTAAAATTTTAATCAATATTAATTTAATCATTGATGAGATGATCCAACGCTTAATAAGCTGCTTGTGAACCTTGAACGTCTTCAACTTTCCTTCGAATTTGTGATGCTCTTCTTATTGATGATGGTGTTTCTATGGACCTGTTGGTGTAGAGTGGACCTGTTGGTGTAGAGAGAGATAAAGTGGATGGTGCTAACTGCAAACAAGATTATATGTGGTAATTTAAGTTATCAATTCGATGACACCCTCATGATTTATGAAATAGCACTCAAGAGATCAAAATAATGCTGAAAATTGGTGCGAAATTGGGCAACTCACCATTCTGCTCGGAGTTTACGTACAATGACACACTCTAAAAGCACATATTTAGACATGTACAAATAAGTGAAGGTAAGTGCCTCGCTTGATGTAGCAATATGTAGTCTCCACTATGAGGGATCACAACTCTAATACCAAATATCAATATGCACCTAGTTCTCCACCGACATTGGTAAATCTAACTTTAACTCTCATACAAGTAAGAAACCCGATCGTAGTTCTCTAGGATGTCTAAGTTAAATTACTCTTGTAAGAACTGCGTATGTAAATGTAGCTACAAGTATGCTATATGACTCTAAAGTATCTAGTCGGAGTTTTTATGCACTAATTTACAAAAAAAAGTTGGAAAATTTAAAACATTTACCATGCAGATGCTTAACCACTCCCCCACACTTTATTCCGACCTAATAAGAGGAAAAAGAGAATCATATGCCTTGAGACAACAACACACGATGATAAAAACAAAAGCGTGTAAAAATGAGAATTACCCAACGAAGCTCAAGAGAAGGTTCTTCCTCCGTGGCTTGAATTTACATTGACTCAAAAGCACTAACCTTAGCAGTACGAGGGAAACTCAACATAAACTTAGCGGCCTCAGCACCGTCGATAATAGGGTTAATCTGACTGCCATACTCAACCAAATAATTAGGGTATTGATAACCTTAGCAGTGCGAGGGTCACCCGCCACAAGAGTATGACCATACTCCCAAAGACCAGAAAGATAAGAAGATGCTTATCGTTATCAGTAACACTATTTCTGCCATTAAAGAAAGCTTTTGTATCATGGAGAAACTCAGGAATAATCCTAGGACCAACATAAGAGACATTCCTCAAACAAGAGTTCTTGGTCACAGTACAAGAAAACTGGGTTTTTAATTGAGAAGAAGTAATCTTCTCAACCTCATCCAAACCCTTATTGGCCTCGATAACTTTATTTATAAAAAATTAAAATTCTGATTTTAATCCATGAGAGCAATGTCCATAAGACAAAGATACTCATGAACGAGACGAGGAATGAAAATTCTGAAACCACAAACCAAATGAGACTCTAATATAAAGAGTTCATCCTCTCCATAATCCATAACATCCCGGACCAAAGATGGAGAAGATGAACAGACCTGGATATTAGATAGAAGGCAATAAGCCTCAATTAACCCAATAACAATAGTAAGTTCAAAACTGGTAACAGTATAATCCATGCATGTAAAATTGGAGGATAAATGTCATGTTTCTGTCTAATTCTGTATGAGGTGTGCCGTTAGTAATTACATCAGGGTGCTCTAGTAAGAATAATGGTAGCTGTTTGCTTAGCCGTTGCAATCAGGACATGTGTCCGTTTGTAGTTAGTTGCTTTTGATTAGGGTTGAACCAATAAATGTGTAAGGAAAACACCTGAGGCGGCTATGAATTGAATGAGATGATAATTTAGTTTTCCTCTTCTCTCTCTCAGGATGGTTTTGAACCAGATTTCTCATAATTCCTCCGATTGTGTGTGTTAGTAGTTGTGGAAACACAACAATTGGCCTCAGAGTCGTTCTATCCTCACCATGGGTGGAGCTAATCATCCCACCATCAAGGAAGTGAATGAAGATCTTCATAGATTTTCAGAAAAATTTAGTAAACAGATTGAAGATCTATCTTCACAATACAATGAACTCGCTGCGCAGAATAAAGAGATAAAGGAATCGATGATATCTAAAGATGATTTCGTCAAATATATGGAGAGTTTTACAGGCAAGAGGGTTGAGGATCATCGAGACCCAGGAACAGATACATCTCACTCAAATTCTTTCCACCAAAATTGTGCAATGTTCAGTTTTCATCAAGGGGGTCGTGAACTCAACAACATACATCGTATGCCAAAATTGGATTTCCCAAGGTTTGACGGCGAGAACCCTAAGGGTTGGATCCAAAAATGCGATAGATACTTCCTACTCAACAACATCAGAGATTAACATCAAAAGGTCACTATGGCAGATATGCACTTAGACGGGAAAGCAAATCGATAGTTAACGAATCTACAGACAACTCGATCTATTACTTCATGGTTTGAACTAGTTGAGCACGCCTGTATTCGATTCGAAAATCCTGCAAATGACAACATCCTTGGCATATTCAGTAAGTTATCTCAAATTACTACAGTAGATGAATATTTTGAGCAATTAGAAAATATTAAGGATCTATTGTCCCGTTAATTTCATATGCTTACTGAACATTATTATGTGATGAGTTTTATTGGTGGGTTAAAAGAAGTCATTAAGCATGATGTCAGTATGTTCAATCCTGCTACCTTAATGCAAGCATTCTCACTTGCTAAGATGCAAGAACAGACCATCAATACCCAACAGAGGCCAGTGAGGGGCACAAACAAGTTTTTTCCTAATAATAGACCATCAAACTCAACAAATTTTTCTCCAAAACCTGTATCCCTCCTACCCTTACTCCCATTACCAACCAACACTACTTCATCTCCTACTCCCACTCCACTTCCCATTCGTCGATTAACACCTGAACAAATCCGTAAAATAAAAACTCAAGGGCTTTGTTGTGATGAGGTTTATCGTCCAGGACATTTTTGTAAATAATAACAATTATTTTTTATGGTAGCCACAGAAGCAGAGGCAGAAACTAGTGAACAAGAATAAGAGGTTACTGACACTGTGGGAGTGCACTGATGACACTCCCACAGTGGACAGTGATATGGAAACCTCCCTTCATGCTCTTACAGGTAACTTCATTGGAGATACAATTCGAATTCCATGTTTCATCAACAAACAACAAATCTCTATTCTCATTGATACTGGTAGCACACACAGTTTCATTGACTCAGATTTATCTAAATCTCTTGGGTGTTGCATTTCTCCAACTCATAATTTACTAGTTACAGTAGCAAATGGAGAACATACAGTGAGCTCTGGTCTTTGTAAATCCTTACAATGGACAATGCAGGATTATCAGTTCAAAGGGGATTTGAGATTACTTGCTTTGGGTGGCTGTGATGTGGTTCTTGGAGCAGATTGGTTGAGAGGTTTAGGTGAAATCATTTTCAATTTGTCTACATTGAGTATCTCCTTCTTACATCATGGAAAGCAAATTACACTTGTTGGATCTCATCAACCTCCTTCCTTAATGAAGATGGGCAACAAAGGAGTACAACAATTTTTCAACACCAATTCACATGGCATTGTTGGCCACTTATTTTCTGTCACTGAAGTTAAGTCCACATTACCTATTCCTCCTATTATTGATGATGTCCTCAAAGACTTTCAAGATGTTTTTTCTGAACCTACTCAATTACCACCATACAGATCATTAGATCATTCAATTCCCCTCCAACCTAATTCAACACCTATCAACTAAAGACCATACAAATGTCCTTATGTGAAAAAATCTGTTATTGAGCATTTGGTGAAGGAGATGTTACAAACTGGAGTAATTCATCCAAGCCATAGTCCCTTTGCCTCTCCAATTCTCTTAGTCAAAAAGAAGGACAATAGTTGGAGGTTTTGTGTGGATTACAGGAAGCTCAACAGCATCACTGATCTGGTTATCATCAAATCAGGGTTACACTTAAAGTTATATACAAAACAGCTTTCAGAACTCATCAAGGACACTATGAGTTCACTGTTATGCCATTTGGCCTTACAAATGCTCTTGCAACCTTTCAGGCCTTGATGAATGAAATTTTTCAGCCCCATTTGAGGAAATTCATTTTGGTCTTCTTTGATGACATCTTGGTCTATAGCCATGATTTGGAAACTCATGCACAACACTTACAGATTACTCTTTCTCTCCTTAGACAACATCAGTTGTATGCAAAAATCTCCAAATGTTGTTTTGCTCAATCTGAATTGGAGTATTTGGGTCATATAATTACTGCACAAGGAGTGGCTGATGATCTTGCTAAAGTTGCTGCAATGACTACTTGGCCTACACCAACAAACATCAAGGAGCTCAGAGGATTTTTGGGACTCACAGGATATTACAGAAAATTTGTGAGAAACTATGGAGTTATTAGTAAACCTCTTACTGAGTTATTGATGAAGGATTCCTTTCTATGGACTGAATCAGCTACACAGGCCTTCAACACACTGAAAGTTGCAATGACTACCACTCCAGTGTTGGCTCTTCCAGATTTTTCAAAACCATTTGTCTTGGAAACAGATGCTTATGCTACAGGGCTAGGAGCTGTTCTCATGCAAGCAGGCAAGCCAATTGATTTTTTCAGCAAACCCTTGGGCCCTAGAGCAATGGGTTTATCCACATATGAGAAAGAATTAATGATTGTGGGTTCAGCTGTTACCAAGTGGAGACATTACTTGCAAGGTCACCACTTCACCATCAAGACTGACCATGAGAGCATTAAATACTTTTTGGAGAAGAAAATACATACTGGCTTACAGCAGAAATTGTTAATGAAACTGCTTAGATTTGATTATATATTCACTATAAAAAAGGAGTTGAGAACAAAGTGGCTGATGCACTTTCAAAGAGACCACACAATGAGGCTGCAGTTAACACTTTGTCCCTTTCTAAACCAATTTGGATGCAGGAGGTAATTTCCAGCTATTCAGGTGACACTAAAGCTCAACACCTCATCTCTCAGCTACTTATCTCTCTTACATCCATTAAACATTATACTTATCAGGATGAAGTGATAAGATATAAATCCATATTGTATATTGGTAGCAGCAACAATGTCAGAGACACAATCCTGCATTTCATTCATGCATATGCTGTTGGGGGTCACTCTGGTATGCAAGCTACTTACATTCGAGCAAAAGCTCATTTTTTCTGGCCTAAAATGAAGCAGGAAGTCTTTTCTCTGGTCACCACTTGTGATATTTGTCAAAGAAATAAAGGAGAACATACATTACATGCTGGATATATTTTATTTATTAGTTAATCGTTGACTTGTGATATTTGTCAAAGAAATAAAGGAGAACATACTTGAGGTAAAAAAATTATTTATTAGTTAATCGTTTTCTTGTTTAAGAAAAGCATGTTTACATTGCATATATTTTTCTTTTGCTTAACAAAATTTCAGTACAATTGATATGTTCCATTATGTTGTATATGGATTGATTATGTGACTCAATTGTTTCCGGTTAAGAAAAACTATGCCAATTTATTTGGCTTATTGTTTGATATCTTCTTTATTGTTGGGTATCAAGTGTTTTTGCTTAACAAAATTCGGTGCAATTGCGGTGTTGTAATGTTGCTGATGGTGGATTTTTGACAAAGGCTAAAATCGTAAAATCATGATCTTGCATATTTCAGACACGGCTTCAAACACGTATGTGAAACTCATATTTTAGGATTTAGACATGAAATTTCATGTCAAAATCTCTGAATGAGCGTACATCCTCTCAGATCCGGCATGAATATGTGATTCTTAAGTCCTCTCAACTGAGCTTTTGACACTTCACATATTTCATCAACACTTCCATATATAATCGAAATGATTGGACGGCTCCTAGACATATTGCATGCTAGTATAGAGCGTTAACGTCTTCAGGATGCCACACTGTGTAGAGTGCATATGTATAAAATGCTAATGATTGGACGGATCCTAGACATATTTCATGCTAGTAGAGAGCGATTAACGTCTTCATGATGTCTCAATGTTCCCTGACTATACATAATTCATATTCAGAACGAGTATGATGTCTCTACCATCTCGTACCTCGATTCTCTAATAAACGCTCCTAGACATATTGCATGCTAGTATAGAGCAATTCATAGATTAATTCTAGCGCAACATTCATCAATTGAATTCCTAGAAAATAATCTATTTTATCTTATTACTCCGTTTCATGGCTTATCCTCAGCTGGATTCCATGGATTAGTAATATATATTCATCTCATTACTCCGTTTCATGGCTTATTCTCAGCTGAATTCCATGGATTAGTAATAGATATTTAACATTTTTTATTACTCCGTTTCATGGCTTATTCTCAGCTGAATTCCATGGATTAGTAATAAATATTCACTTTCGGGCATTTGGGCCACCACCGAGTAAGCCCCTAGAAAATGGTGCGAGTGTACTTAGCAATAATGCACGAACGAGCATTAAAAAATATGGACGAACAAGGAAAACTATGCAAAATAGGAAAGGAAAATAATAAGTGAAAACTACTATAACCCCCCTACTATATGGGTTCAACATATAGAAACCCCACAAAATGGATCCTTCACTACCAACTCCATACTTTCAGATTTTGATACTACTAGGCCCAAAACTTTAGATTTCAGGGCTTGTTAATAAAGATTTTTTTTAATAATACCAAACATGCCCTTTTGTATTTATACTAATAAAATCAGGTATAGATTTCAGTTTTCAGTTTCTTTTTCTTTTTCACTCTCTCTTTCATTTGCTTTTGCACTCTCTCTCAGCTAGAAAAACAGGAAGAGAAGAAACAACTTCTAATCGAGATTTATAGTAGAAAACGATTTCAAAACTTAGATCTAAGATTTACAAACAAAGATCGTGATTATCTACACCTAAATTCAACCTCAACATCATATGTTCCTGGGAGATTCAATGAAAATCAATGGGGGAAAATGATAATCATCAACAACAAATGAATCAGAAGATTCACATACAATATCAAATTAAACAGGTAAGTTTCGTTTATCTTTAACATTTCAATTCAATAGATAGATTTAATTCTTTGATTTTTCAAATTTTTATTTCTGCAAAATCATTTTATGATTTTGAAAACTTTTAAAAGCTTGATTTCAGCGTAAAAATCTTATTGAACTCATAATTGGAGTTAGATCTGTTATCATCTCACCTTAATCTTACTGTTGAGAAGAAAATTTCGAAAAAAAAAATTCGAAAAAAAAAATCAAGAAAATTTTCTAGGGTTCTTGAACAAAATTCTATAGATCTTTTAATTTTTTTATCTCGATCGAAAATCGTTTTTCAGATTTGAAATCAGTGAATCATTATCTCTTTTACCTATCTATTTGATACGAATTTTATATACTTTGATTTTTGAACTGATTTTTGCTCATCTCTAATGTTACCTGTTCTTAAAAAATGATTTTTAGTTCAATCTATATTTTCTTTGGTTGTTCAAATTTAAACAACATGATGTAGTACGATTTCAAGATTTAGATTATATATCTAATAAAAAAATTATGTCAATTTCGTCATCAGCTAATATCTTCTATAGAGCGTCAATTACTGGCAACGGTGCTGTCAAATCCAAAAAAAAACTAAAGCTGAAGAATAAAGAGATATGGAAGTAAAAGTTGGATCGGAAGTGATTGTACAGGTAAAATTGATTAGGTTACTAAATTGTGGCTTGTGCTTCAATTTTCAGTTCATAGCTTGTGAAGGTGAAAGTTGGAGCAGGTGGTGATGCTGGTAGTGGTACTGAAGCTATAGAGTTGTTCATTGTGCTTCAATTTTCTCATTTTGATGATTATGCACAACATGTGTAACTTTCGTCTACACATCCAATTTGCATGTGTAACTTGCGTATACACATCCGAATTGCATGTGTAACTCTCAGTTACACTATTAAGATGCATCTGTAACTCCCAGTTACACTAGTCATATACATGTGTAACTCTTATTTACACTAGTCAAGTGCTTGTAAAACTGGTTATACATCGTTGTGAGTATTTTTATTTTTAATCTCATAAAATCTTATTGGTTTTTGTTACTCTTAAGGTTGCCAATAACTCAATAAAGTTGACTGCTTATTTTTGTGTGTATTTTTGTAGGATGGTCTCCCTGGAATTGAAGTTGGCGCTGAAATGTTGAAATGAGGAGTAGGAGGTGGAATTCATAATTGAGTAATTGTGTAATTTCAGAATAACTGAGGACCAAGTGAAGAAGATTTGTTGACACACTAATGGTGCTGAAATTGCATCAATAGATGTTGTTGGTGAGTGGATGTATTGATAATGTTGTGAATATGCTATTAGATTTGATATTTCTATGGATTAGAAGTATTCAATTTTGAGTATCTAAGTAACATGGTTAAGTGCTTCAACTTTTGAGTATATAAGTAACATCTCTTTTGTTGACATGCAAGTTGTTTCCTCATTGCAGGTAAGCTGAACTTGAATTGAAGTAGTCTGAACTTCGGAAATTGGTATTGGCAGTAAGCAAAACTAGAACTATGCGAGTTTTAGGTCAAGGATGAGAAGAAATGGAGTTTCTTATGAGCAAAAGGAGCATGGACTTGAAGATCTACCTTCACTTATATTAATTGTAATGCGAATCACTTAGGTACGAAACCTAATATTTTTCTTTTGTCTTCCTTACTGATCTCAATCATCTTCCTTGGGAATGTAAGTGAGTATATAGGTTTGGAATAGTTTGTTCACTTAAATCATTTTCTCGTTTACATCTGCTTGAAGTCTTTATTGTTTAACCACCTTGTCAAGGATGTGATAGTTCATGAATTGACCTCATCTTTCTACGTTAAGTGCAGCCATGGATTTAACACAATCCATCTGCTGGAAGGTAGTTGCAAAGACGACAAGGTAGTTGCAAAGACGACAACTTCATCAAGAAAATTGTAAGTAGTGTTGGTACTAGTACTGCTGATTCGTTGAACAATTATTATGGCTTTGACACGATCCATCTATTGGTACAATATACTTATCTCCTCTTGGGGTTTTGTAAGTGATCTTGATAACTTGACTTTCATCTTTCAGTATCCGTGTTTCAGGTTTGTATCCTTAACTGACCTTTTCTGGATGTGGTAATTAGTTGTGTAACTTCTAGGCACACAAGCTAAATAGATGTGTAGCTACTAGTTACACATGCTAATTAGACGTGTAACTTATAGATACACATGCTGAGGATATAAAGTCTACATGTTAAAGATGGACTTCAAAGGATATAAAGGTGGAAAGGATGCAGATGCTGTGTTGGACACAACCTTAGCAAGGATTTTGGGTAATTTTTTTCAAAATTTATATGGGAATAGGAAATAAAAATATTACTTATTATGTATTTCCAAAGTCATGAATTTGAATACTATTTAATATGCTTTTCTACTTTTTTTATGAACTTTGATACTATTCCTGGATTTTTTTGCTGATTGTAGCTTTTTGACTGTCATGGTTACCATATTTTGAAGGTATGGAGAGCTTGCAGGGTTTTCGGATACTTTCCTTCCTCTTACTTACCCTACAAGGCAAGCTGCAGGAACATGATGCAGGTTAGACATAACATTTGGTGCATTCTTGGATCTAATTGACGATAAGCTTATGGTTGAACAACATTGGTGTTATTAACATTTGGTGCCTGAACTAGTTGCTAACTGAAACATTCTACTGTAATACTTCCCACTTGAGTTTGCATATAGCCTAAACAAGTTTCTAACTGAAACATTCCACCAATTTCCCTTTAGTTTAAATGTTTAGAGTCTTTGACCATTACTTTTACTTCTTTAACATATTGTTCTTATTACGAATGGCATAGTCTAGATCTTACTTGTCTTTTGATTTTTAATCAACTTTTTTGATTTAATTTTTGTGATATACGCATGTGTAACTCTCAGTTACACAACTCAGTTGCATGTGTAACTTGTCCTTACACATTCTATATGCATGTGTAACTTCTCCTTACACTAGACAGATGCATGTGTACTTCTAGTTACACAAGTTAGATGCTTGTGTAGCTCCTTGTTACACATGCTAAAATAAAAATAACTCCTTCTCCTTACACTAGGCTTCAGAGATAAGTTCTCATGTGCCTTTTATGTGATCTTTGTTCTATAATTTTGCCTTGCAATTATTCTCTGATTTTGTTTCTTTATTTTTTGTCCATCCAACCTAATCCCATGGATGTTTATTTTTGTTTGCAGATGTGCAAGTATATTGGAATCGAGAAAGACAAAAAAAATGAAGGAAACATTTCTATTATAGTGGATTATTTCTAGGATTTCTCCTTCCATATCTCGTGGTTTAATTCGTTTATTGTGTTCAAACAACCAATTACTATAATTGTAGTAAGACAAATTATTGTAAATGAAAATTAAAGTAATACATGTATTTTCTGTATGTGTAGTTTTGATGTATAACTGATGAGTAACTTGTAGATACACATACATATAGCATGTGTAATAAAAAGTTACACATGCATATGGATGTGTAACTTGTAGATACACATGCCGTAAGCATGTGTAACTTCTGCGTACACATGTGTTAACTACAGAGTACACATCTATGTACAAGTGTAGCTTTGCATTACACATTTTATATGAATGAGTAACTTCTGGATAACATGCCATATACATGTGTAACTTCTGTGTACATATCCATATGTTGGTGGTGGTCGGTGGTGGTGGCCGGAAGTGGTTTGATGGTGGTGGTTGGTGGCGGTGGTCGAAGATGGCTGGTGGTGGTGGTCGGAGGTGATTTGACGGTGGTGGTCGGAGGTGGTTGGTGGCGGTGGTGGTTGGCGGTGGCTGTGGTGGTCGGAGGTGGTTGGAACATCATCACACTATATTTTAATAATTTTGGGCCTAAATTTAAATTTTATTTAATTATGGGCTTGACAATATGCGTAAGGGTATCAACGTCTTTTAATATTTCGGGGCCTAGATTTAAACTTCTTTTAATTAAGGGCTTGATATTATGGGTAACCCATGGGTCGGGCCTTAGCCTAATTTCTCAAATAATAATAATAAAATAATAAAAAGGCGCCTATGGGACTAGGCCCACCGGCCGGCCGGTCCCATGCCTCTCCCTCTATTTTTTATATAATTTTATTATTTTCCTAATCTCATGAAAACTCCTTTGTTTGACCAAACTTCCTCATTTGAGCAAAACTCCTAGTTTCTCCATATTTCCTCACACGGTGAAAAATAATAATATAAAATAGGGAAGAGTGTCGTGGGACCATGCCCACCGGTCGCCCAGTCATGCTCTAGCTGTGGCCGGTCCCTCACCTCCCTAATTTCTTATTTTATTATTATTTCTTCCCTCGTCTCAAATATTGCTCAAACTACCAAAAAGTCAAATGGTCACACGACCATCCTGGCTTCTCACGGCAAATATTAAAATATCATTATTTTAATATTCTCAAAATATTGGTCGCACGAGCAAAGTTCTACTTGCTCATTCAAGCAAAATCGAGAGTTTCAGTCAAGATCAAACTCTTCTGAAAATCCAAAATATTGCTCGAATGCGCACCAGAAAATACCAAAATTATGTGAATTGAGCCACGAGCAACATGGTGACACGGGCATGCCACCTTGGCCGACCAAGGTCGGCCCTTTGGCGTGCAAAATCCGGTCCCACACCCTTTTAGAAATGATATTGAATAAAGAAAATCATATTGCCACCAAAAGACGAGTAGATTAGCGCATGAAAAGGGATCAATTCGAAGATGAACACAGAATCTTCTTATGGTTAACAAACCCGAAAGGAATCACCATCAATACTGTCAGTCATATGTTGTACAAAAAGTATGAAAAAGTATCCCTTCTCCTAAAACTGGAAATTCAACCATTTAAAAATTTCCCTGCTCAAATTTGGTCTCTAAAATCAGATATGAGAAGGTTAATCTTAAAAGTTCTAATATTTTCTAGTTTTTGTTTTGGAGTTCTAATCTTAGATTTTAAAGTTGCTGCTTTAGATCTAGGTTTATTGGGGTTTCAATGGTAGGTTTCTCCATCCTTAGCTTAATGGTGTTGTGTTTTTCTTCTTCATCTTTTTTCCATTTCATTTTCAGCATCATAATCATTCAAAACCTTGAGAAAACCCATCCTAACTCTTCTAAAGTGGTTTCAATGGTGGTTGATCGTTGTGAGGTTTGAAGATGGTGGTGCAGATGATAGTATATGAGTCTCAAAGTTGCAGCTTCATTCAAGAGAAAACATGGATCATCTTGCACTCGTTATTTGGGTGTTGTTTAGTGGTGTTCTTGCTGGTCCATCCATTTTTTTCTTCCTCTCTCAATCAATACTCTCTTAAAATTATTGATTTCATCCACCAATGGTACTTGTTTATTTGATGAAGGTTGTACGCGGTGGGCTTCATGTTGGAGTTTTGCCTATGAAAGAGGATCTAACCATGGAAATGTTTTCAGAGCAAGGTACTAGGCAACAATGAAATAAAGGTAGAATTAGGGTTCTGGTATTTGGGATGGTCTTTTCACCTTGTGGCTTTCCTTAGGCTGGGTTCAAATTTCCATATTACGGGTTTAAAGTCATTTGTTAGAACCGTTTTTTGGGCACCACCCTCTTTGGTGGGGGATCATTATGCGATAAGAATATCTACCCTATAGTTATAAGGGGTGTCCTAAAAAGTTGAAATGACTAACCTACCCTTAATCAATATTCTTTCTTGGGTGAAATAGAGGATATATATATATATATCAAAATCATTAACAAAACAAAATCAAAATTATAACAAACCTATTAAATTTAATTTTTCACAAACCCGTCATTTTTATAGGGCTCTTCTTCCCTCTTCCTTGTCATCTTCGACTCAAAGAAATTTCCACATACCCATTACTTATGATTCGTTTTTGGTTGAAAAAATGAGTAGTAATCATCAAAATGAGTTGAAAATGGAAGTTGCAGAGAGAAGTTCGGCTAGGAAATATGTGAAAAACTTTGTCGAACTAGCCGAACTCAGCTTTAATGGAGTTTTTTCTTTCAGAGAAAAGTTCGGTTACGTCGCAATTTTTTCTCCTAACCGAACATTTCTCTGAAAACCTATATATTGAGTTCGGTTACGTCGCAACGTCGCAATTTTTTTCTCCTAACCGAAATTTTCTCTAAAAGAAAAACTCCATTGAAGCTGAGTTCGGCTACCTGTGTTTTCAGAAACATTAGCCGAACTACACTTGCAGATGAGTTCGGATACCTGTTCTTCAGATGTCGTAGCCGAACTTTATTGCCATGACCGAAATCAGTTTATAAAATTTTCATTTTTTCAAAAGTTTTGGCCAATTCAAGCAACATTAACTAAATTTGAAGTATGCCTATGTACCCAAAACCCTCAATTCGAAATGAACCATCTCAAAAAAATAAAAAATAAAATTCAAAACCCGCTTCTTCTTCTCCCCAATAATTATTCTTCCAAAAAAAAAAACACTTTCAAATTTAATCTAATAATCACTAATTAACTTAACTTAATCATTTAACTAACTAATTTTACACTAATTTAATTAGAAATGATAATTTTGGTATTAACATAAATACCTAGATAAGGGATGATTTAAGTTTACTTCATAAATGACCTCCTAAAATTTAAATGATGGTCACCCGTAACAAAACTTGTTATATATGGGCCTTCAATGTTGTGTGTAGCATTTGCAACCATTGCTCTTACTTTATGTTTGGGCTTCTTAACATCCAACGTGAGAAGCATTGGGTTTTTTTGGGGGTCTGTACTACTATCTACTTACCAATTCAATCCATAAGGCTAAGTCATATGGTCTTCTAATCTAGCAGTTTATCTAGCAGTCCACGTCAGCTAGGGCAACCTCCTAAGTCCTATGGGAGTGCTAATCTAGCAGCTAGATTAGCCGTCCAGGTCAGCTGGGACCACTTCCCAACGCTGTTTGGTTCAGCACTTTAAATTTCAGCCGTCATATCAAATTTTGTGATTTTTGTGATCCGTGTGATTTTTGTGATTTTTGTGAGCGCTGAACGGTTCAGCGCTAAGGTCACTTTTTCAGCGCTGAATGATTCAGCGTTTCAATCTCGCTGCTAGTTGAACTGCGAGCACTTGCTAGGAGAGAGAAGTAGTGTTAACTTTTAGACCACATTTCTTCTTTTTTATTTGCAACACTTTTTGGCCAATCTAGCAGCTCAATCTATCCCATAGGGGTTAGCCTAACAATTTATTTACCGAGCAAAAAAAAAAAATTGTACAAACATGGAGAAGGTGAGAGTGCTTGGGAGATTTCTAAGTTAATGAATGAGAAGAAAATTGAGGCCTCGGCAGTGAGTCAGTGATAATATGTGACATACAATATACTCCCTTCGTCCCAAATTAATTGAGCTATTTGTAGTTTGCACAATTATTAAGGTAAGGAGAAAAGGGGAGAATGTTGAAGTATTTTTTACAATTATACCTTATGGATAATAACTAGTAAAACTTAGAAATGATTTATCTCTTAAACTATACCATGGTTTTTAGTAAACTTTATACCATTGAAAAGCATTTTAAAACACCTACGTAACGTATATAACATGACTATCAAATTATACATATTTCATATAGTAATAATAATCAAATTAAAATGATAGTTTTAGAAATATCCACTTAATTAATGAGATAGCTCATCTATTTGTGGGATAAATTTTAAAACCAATTTGCTTAACTAATTTGGGACGGAGGAGTATGATGGGCTATGTCAATATATACGATATGGGTGAAAATTGAGGCCTCGGCAGTGAGTCAGTGATAATATGGGCTATGTGAGAACAAGGGGATATAAGATTGTGTTGGAAATGATAGTAAAGCCGATCGAACGGAAGATGCTTCAAACTTGTTTGGAATCATGAGAGGGAGATCCACTGAAACTTGCTTAGTAAAGTTGCAGAACCAGAGTAAGTGCGGCAGTGTTTCCAATGGGAGAGTTCAAAGTATTCTTTAGAGAAATATGTCAAGGAAATAAATGCTTATAAAAAGAAACTTGCACTAAAATTTACACTGCTATATGTTATGATTCTTGTTGTAGATTTCGTCGTACAGTACGCTTATATGCTGTGTATAGTGTACCATAGGTTGAGACACTAGTAATCATCACTAAAAGAAGAAAAAGAAAATGAAGTACTAATCATGTTTATTCAAAGGTCCTTGGAGGATCCCATTCTTAGTCCTTTTTTCCGGTCATAGATTTTGGTCTTAGGTAAGCAGAGATTTTCTCTTTTTATACTTGACGAGTGTTGGCCACCTTTTTCTCTTTATCTAATCCGTCATCACTAAGGTCTTTATATGAGTTTCCCATCTCCGAATGAAAAATCTCTGTCATAGGCCCACAGGCCACAGCTATGAGGAACTAGCAAGCTGCATGCAACTACATCATGCTTTTGGGTGTAATCGACCATCTGGATGTCAATTTCCTAGTTGGAAAACGTAACTACTTTGATTTAGTAGTACCCAATCTGTGAGATTACTCTTTATCAACAGTAACTAGCAGGGTTTCACACCCATGGCCATGATGAGGTGAACTGTGGAGGAAAAGGAGTTTTGAATTTTGGCAGGACTATTGGTGTAGCCTTGTAGGGGTGAAGTTGTTGCGAGAAAAAGTTTCCTTATCATGATTAAAGTTGGTTGCTGATAAGTGTGGAACTACTTCTCATTTGTGCCAAGGTGTGAATGAGGCCTGTAACCTAAAACTAAAAAGTGCGCCTTATGCAGATACGCCGTAATGAAGTGGCCAAATACGTGCACTACTCGGTACATGCAGCTGTAATCGATGCCTTCGGCGAATTTGGATTCTATTTAGTCTAGTTATGAATTTTTGCTCGATCAGGTGTTGGTTGAAATTGAATCATCTCCATGTTGCCCGGATAAACTCATTTGGAACTTCAAGCTGCCATCTAAAAGCGAGTTTTTGTAATGTGGGAAGTGTGGCTGAATAACAAGACATGATGACCCTAATCTAATGATACACATATGATTAAAGAAAAGTGGCCATTCACAAATTAAGACAAAATTAACAAAAACATTAGGACCCTTAATACAAAAACAATGTTTCTTCTTTGGTGGCTCTCTGTTACCCAAAACTCTATCAACAAAAAACAAAAGCACAACAAGATTAACAAAACAAATCATAGATTTACATGCCTTGCTAATTCTTCTTCTATCAGTGTCTTTCAAGTCTCTGTCATGGAATAACAAAAGCTAATTATGGCATCTAGCTTAGTAGTCAAACCAAAATCTATGGCAATTAGGGAAGATATTGCTTTTTAACTTTAGAGAATTTTTAAAAAATTAGATGATATCTAATCTTTGTAATTATTAGATAATTTCCTAATAATGTTTTGGCTTTTGTGATTTCTTCTCATGATTTCTCATGATTCATGGGTATTTTATTTATTTTATTTCTCTTTACACTTTTTGAGTGCATGAATGAATATGCATTAGGCTTCCCTTTTCTAAGGATATAAATAGACTTCAATCTCTTTTGCTTAATATCAGTTCAGTCCACAGAATCATATCCTGATTTCCTGATAAACAAATCGGTAATTACCTGTGTATTTCTTTGTAGAAAATGGGAGCTAGCTTTTTAAAAATTTACCGACAAAATTTTTTAACCAAAAAGGGTAAGAGTAGGTAAGAAAAAATCTTCTTATAATTATGTATATATATATATATTGTTAAGCCCAATCTAGCAGTGCAAGAAGAAAAAAGGGAAGAAAGTTTGAAAATGGGTAATACCTCAAAGCAACAAATGGTGTCCAATTTTGACATTGCTCGAATGGCTAGCAATGGCTCTCATCTTATGCTTGTTGCTTCCAAATGGTTTTCCTACTCGATCTGGGGCGGAACTACATGTAGACTTGGGCCAGCCCAAAGTCCAAAAAACTCAACATTTTACACTGGTTTTGAGTTTGGCAAAATACCATCATGCCTAAAACATAGGCTTAAGCCACCCCACCAATCCGATTAGCTTTCAAGCCATCCCCACCCTTATTTTCCAGCTCCGCCACTGTACTCGATTGAAGCTACATGAAGGATTATTGGTTGGTACATTAGTTCCAAAAATTTAAAGTTTTGATTAGTTCATTTACCGGATACTTGGTTTTCCTTTTTTTGGTATAGGGGGTTGTTAGTGTAGTTTTAATATTTCTTATACGGTTTCTGGTGATCCTATTTTGATTGGTTATTATCCACGCAAGTGATTAAATTTTGATTTTTAACAAACTGTTGATGAATGATGCTCGTGTGGCAAATGTTATCCAAATGATTGGGATGAGAAGCCGTTAGGACTTTGTTGTTGTTTAAACTAGAGCTTATTTTATCTTCACTTAAGTAAAAATTGGGATATATGCCTTTATATTAGCTTGTGTCGTGTTATCTTGTATTTGAGATACACGTTAAGGTGCATCAAGTGACATTTTTTTGTGTTTGTTTTAGAGTTATCCATTAAATTCTCTATTAGAAATAATAATCTTGAAGAAAGAATATTTTTATATTGATAAAAAAATATGTTAATTCTTTATTATTTTAAGAATTGTTCTTTATTTTTTTCATGAAAAGGATAATCATATTAAATCAAATAATGTAATACAATAGGTTATCAATTTCTTTTTTAGTAAACACGTTGCATAAAATAGAAGATTTTTGCACTCTTCGTTGAAGGTTTATTGATATGCGTTGAAGGCTTTGAATCCTCGTTGACTTTGTCATGGATTCCGCAGTTGTGATGTTATTCTTGTTGATAAACTTTACCTTGCTTGTGGAAGATTCGCCAAAATCAAAATAGCTTCGTCGACTATATTTTTCGCTTGCCATGGAGTTTTGATTTGTCTATTATTGACAATATCCTCTAGTTGTTTGCAATCCGAGACTATGGATATGCTTGAGAGAATATTATTTTGTAGTCAGTTGCTTACAACCCTCAATGAATGCGCTTCTTCATGTAATGCCAAGGATGTCCAGCTAAATCCTACCTCAATATGCATAAATGATGGTCTACCGAGTAAAAAAGGAAAGCATATCCCATCGAGCAATCTGACTCCTTAAAAGGAGCATTTATGAACATAACCCAGCCTATATCCCATGTTGACCACAATGGCTTAATTGATTTTGGGGCAATGACTTTGTGGCCTGAGTGGTTGCAATTGATAAGGAAACTTGAATATGATTTTGTTGATGGTGGTTTTTAGTATATGGCGAAAACTGTAAAAGTCTGTCTACCTGACCCGGCATCAGAAGTAGTAGACCTTGATATGTCTATATTCCGCAAGGAATTTGAAGAATATATCTGATGAGTGCCTATGTCTCTCTTCATATTATATTGAAACCCAAGCTCCTAGATGAATTGTTCACTAGTATAGAACCTAATGAGTATTTAAGCTCCTAGTTGCATTACTCACTAATGCCGGAGCCTGCCGAGTATTCATTTTATGCTATGTTCCCCAGCCGAACTCTTGATGTTGACATGACATGATAATTAATGTTGGCTCGCAACTGAGTAGCATGAATTTCCCGAATTGTCGGGATTAAGATATGCATGGAAATACTCAATTAGAGGCACACAAAGTTATGCTGCCCTCTGAAACATAATTAGTGATTTTGTATGAACGCACAAAATTCACCAGAAATTGATTGATTTTGTGTTAGCTCACAAAATTCAATCTTTCTAACCTAATTTTATTAATTTACAAAATTTAGGTTTTTTGCGGCCTGCGCAATATCTCGAACCCTATTGGTCGAGACCAAACCTAGGAAAACTAGGAAAATAATCCAGCATGGAGCTAGTAGGAGCAAGATCCTATTAAGAATTGGAAAACAATAAATAAAAAGGAACTGCGGCAAATAAAAGCAACAGCAAAAGGAGGCGCAGCTACGCCACTTGGCCGACCAGTTTTCCCTAGCAAGCGCTGCCCGTGGCCGACCGGCCACGCCCCACATTACTGCTTGCTAGCCCCTCTTTTCCATCGACCAATCAAATCGCTCCAAGAGCGTCGCATACACTTTTGATTAAAAGTGGAAGTTGGCCGGTCGACACACCTAATTCCTTAAGGAATCATATATAGGCTTCCCATATCAGTCTTAAAACAATCACGGCCGTACGTTTTGGCCGGCTGATTTATCAAGCCTAGCCACCTCCCAACACGGTCGGACAAGCTCGGTGATACGCACCGGCGGGCCCACTTATGCCTCAGCCAATCGAAACCCTTACAACTTGCAAGCAGAGTCACTGACCGATCACTCAAAGAAGGTTGGTCGTGCAGCGTTCAAAACCCGAATTTGTGTTAGTGGCAGCATATTACTGTCGCAAAACGATCTCGGCCGTCCAACTTGGCTAGCCAAATCGACCGGCCCAGATCAAATTTTAGTCGGCCAATGAAATACCAACATTCTCGCCGGCGTCCTACCTTCAGCCCTGTCCGGTCGAATTGTTCAAACCGGCAACTAGCGCCTCCAATCGCTAGCACAAAGTAGGTTGGCCACACGGCTTCGAAACCTCAAGGTCGACCAACGACAGTATATAACTGTCGCAAAGCAATCTCGGCCGTCCAACTTCGCTAGCCGAATCAACCGGCCTAGATTCAATTTCAGGTGACCAATAAGATGTCGCAGTGATCACCGGCCACCCTCCTTCCGTGAAGAACGATCGGCCAAGCCGCGGCTTGCCCATATGGTTCCCAAACGATCGCCCAAAGGTGGCTGGTCGTGCTACCTACAAGTAATTTTAATAATTCAACGACAGCCATTAACTGCCGCAAATCATCTCAGCCACTCAACTTGGCTAGCCAATTTAACCGGCTTAGATCTAACTTGGGCCGACCTATAGGATGCTAGAATGGCTACCAGCCCCTGCTCTCCTATAAGGACCGATCGGCCTACCTTTGGCATGCGTGCATAGCTCCTAGTAGCTCCCTGAAACGGCTGGTCGTGCTCTTTTAAAGACATTAAGCTCCGCGACTAACTTAAGCGAGCTTTACACAACGATGCTTCATGAACATCGATTATTTTGAGCTACTTGCTTAAAAGCGATATTTTATAAATGTCGATTTTACAAATAATTTAACCTAAGAAGTACTACACGTTATTTCTTGCGGAAAGTCTCATGACTTGTCACACATGATCACCCGCCACCTAGCTTGCGTGTGATTGGTCAGAATAATTAGGTCTTATAAGCAAGACCCACTCAGCAATTTGCTTCATATTTTATACAAAAATACTTGAGATATCGAACATGTCACAAACTGGGGGATGTTCACCAGGGTATTGGTCTGGCGGTTTACAACATGCGGCGTGCAACACGCCCATTACAAGAAAGTGACAGGAAAGGCGGACGGTTGATAGCAGTAAAGGAGTAGTGGGTGTAAGGCTGACCGGTCTTCCCTCATGATGGAAACGTGATTGTCACCACTTTTACACAATCCCCACTTCTCCACTACTTAACTGCCTCCACTTCCTATGAGATTAGGGTGCGCTCAATTGTGACTTGTATAAATAGGTTTTCAACCTATTTCGACAAAACAGAGGTTAACAACACAAGTATCCAGAAAACACTAAGAACTTATAGCTTACATTCCGCAAGCAAGTTCCACATTCTAATACAAGTCATAAACAGCCACACCTTCAGAGTTAACCATTCTGATCTTAACACCTTCTTTGCTAAGATCAACCCTTCTCCTTCATTTTGTGACCGAAGCAAGACTGGAACGGCCACTTCTTGGTTTAGGCCAGAATTGTACAGATTGATCTCTCGAATCTAAAGTACTCACGTGCAATGCATTTGTTTAGGGTTTAGATTCATTTCTCGGCGGCACACCTAAATTTACCATTTCCTGCAGAATCGGTTTTTACCCCAAAACAACTGGCCACCATAGTGGGAGATTAATCTCTCAGTTGCAAAAAAAATCATTTTCCCAATTTCATTTTCAATTTCCTAAATTTCTCAAGATGGTTGATCTTAGGAATGGTTCAGAAACCCTCAATACCAATTTTACTTCTCCTAGCACTGAAAATACTTCACATGTTATTCTTGAATCCGTTCTTTCATTCAAAACCCTTGTCGAGGCTATGGAGTCTCAATATTTAACAACTATTCACGATTTGATGAAAATCCTAAATGATATTGTCAGGGATCAAGCTATTATTGTCAAGACGCAGGACGACGTATTTACGCTTTTGAAAGTCCTCACGGATCAACTATCAAAGGAACCAACAAGTATTCATTCTGGAGGAAACGCCATCAACAATTCATTTTGGATCAATACTGATGGTAGTAGTCCTTCTTCCAAGATTCATATTCATATTCCTGGTGAGGAAGATGAAGCCTACGGTCACGTTGAATGGAAAAGTATCCACAAACCTAACTTGTCTGCTCATGAAGATCAAGAGATGTTTCCTTAAGTTCAGAAAGAAGACTCATGGGATTTATCACGTTCTCATCAGAGTCCTCGCAACGAAAAGGTGATTTCATTATGTGTGTCCTTCCTTGCCTAAAGGTTTTTGAATGATGGTAGAGTTAGAAATTCATTTATTATTCCAAATTTTTGTAGATTTACCATTCCTGACTTGCCATATGAAATTATCTTTAATAAGATCTATGCCCTTTTGAATACTAGTCCATGTTCATGATAGGTTGAATTTTTTTGTCTCTATGAAAGGGTGGGAATAAGAGAAATATTTTTCTTTCAGAATTTGTGACCATAGCTGATCCGGTTCTTGGATGAGAAGGCTTGCCATTTTAGCTAACAAAACGACATTAAACTGGTGCGGGCATTTAATTCCTAGACCACCCTGTGATTTGGATTTACATATGCTTCCACGGGCTTTAAAATATCCACATCTTTATTTGGATTTATCTTTATTCGATAAAAAATCACGTTGAATTTTATCTAATTGATCCAGGATGGATTTGAGGAAAGCAACGCATTGCATTTGGTAAGTTGTGTAGGATTGTAGAATAGACTGAATTAGTAACGTATTCCCGACTAGAGATACAAGTTTCAACTTCCAGCCTTATAGAGGGGAATAGTATTTCTGGAGGAGTTGTTCGAAGTTCTATCGAGAAAGAGCAAAATTCATAGATATCGATCATTTTTAGTCATTCATGGGACTTTCAGAAATTTTGTTGTTATTTTTCCATGCTTGGAATGGATACGAAAGCTGAAATAAATCCCATATTTTTGTAGGTTGACCATTTATCCAGTAACATCTCCAAAGCTGGATATGATATATATAAGGTTTTTTGTTTCATCCAAACCTGCCTTAGTGAAAAGGAAGTTTTTAGAGAATTGCTCGGTTGAACCCACCAAGCGTTGGTATGTCAAGGTTGGTTGTCATATTTTAGTATCAAAACTCAACTAGAGTCGCTTAATTAAAATTACTAGAGTCAACTTTGTTTAGGTTAGACGAGAAAGTATAGGAATGTTAAGATATACAAGTATTACTCTGAAGACCTAAAGAACATGAAGACGTATTGATTACACCGAAGACATCATATTTCCACTTGAGTTTAGTGATACTGACTTGACTTGTTTCCATTCCTACCATTTCTTTCAAGTCATTTTAGATTGAAAACATAACATGCGAGGTTATATATATGATACTCTAGTATTAGACTTGGTCATATTAGTATGATCAAAGTATCAAGAAAGTATATTGAATTACGAAGTATGACGTTTATCTTTTGAACTTCGTAAATGTGACATCGAAATAATCTATATAACTTGTTACTTGATTGTGTATTGGATATAGGTGTATTTTCATCCTAAAAAAGACATCTATATCTTAAGATTCTCAATATTTTGATTAAGATTCTCAATATTTAATTAAGATTCTCAATATGTACCCAAACTAGATTTTTTTCTCAATATTTTGATTATTATTGAGATGTTTCTCTTCTAACATAAGGTCACTCAAACTAGATCAAAGTATCAACGGGATCTTCAGAACTGTTTTTTGATCTGAAGACAACTTGTGATCATCCACTGTTAACAGACTCCGTTCTATGCGTGATCGATCATAAGTGGAATCAAGTTTTTTTTGTGCAGGTACAATTAAAGACAATTGAAGATTTGAAGACAACAAGATTTTTCTTATTGGTTTCGCATCTTGTGATATTACTTTAGGAACACATCTTGATTGGCTAGGATCCGACTAAGATCTAATTTATCTTTGATAGATTTGATCAAGTAGTCGTATAGATCGTCAACTATCATTTGGTGGTATTCTTCAATATCCTATTCTGATAGTTGTGAATCTAGATCTGATTATTTCGGATCTTGATTGATCTTACCCGACAAAGGGGTTTACTTGTTTAAACGGAAGATCCTTTATCAAAACTCAACATATATTTTCTTAAAGATTGATAAAGGAGTTACCAAACATCTTTGTTCCTTTGTTGTTTGGAATACGATCAAAAGGAGTAGAGTGCTTAAGACTTTACATCGGTAAAGCAACTCAAGGTAGTGATTTATATCTTGGGAGTACGTTGGCCAGATGGTTGTAAGTGCAGGAATACTAAGGGAACTAAGTAACTAGGGGTATATTACTTGGTCTCAACTATACAAAGTTGGTTTTGTTCTTTGTATATCGACTTAATTCTGAGAGTATTCAAAATTGGACTAGGTCCCAAGGTTTTTCTGCATTTGCAGTTTCCTCGTTAACAAAATCTTGTTGTGTGATTTACCTTTTACTTTCCATAATTATAATTGTTTTATTATAATTAAAAGGAAATACACTAGTACGTTAATCCAATACACTTGATTGTGATCCTATAGTATATCAGTTTCATACCCTAACTATTATCAACTGTATACCTCGTTGTTGTATTATCTCGAATTTGTCCATAGACGATAACACTTGGTATCAAACTTATAGGTTGAGACGAAAAGATTGTGGTGTACTTGGGTATCCTCGTCATTTCATAAGCAATCGCCTGCTAATAAAAGTTGGGATATTGTGGATGCGAATTTGTTGATTTTTACGCCCGGGATCTTTTTTTTTAGAAATTGCTTTGGATTAAAGTTTGGAGAGTATCTCCATGCAAATAAATAATATATATAGGGAAAAAGAGTCAACTTGTCTAATTCCTATGGAGATGGTAAAATTTGGGTCTAGAGATCCGTTGAGAAGGATGGGAAGGATGTATGTATTATGCATTGGATTATGAGGTTAAACCAGACCTTATCGAACCCGATAGCTAGGAGAGCTTGTTATATAATGGCCATTCCACTCGATCAAAGGCTTTGAATAGATCTAATTTTAGATCTAGGTATCCTTTTTTAGCTTTTGAAATCTTCATAGAATGAAGGAGTTCATGGGAAATTATTATATTTTCGGTAATCTTCATAAAATGAAGGAGTTCACATGGAAACCACTCCCCCTTACATAATGATCCAAAAACCATATGGATTTGTAGTGTGAACTACACATTAATTCTCCCCTTTTTTGTCAATAAAATTGGCAAAGGTACGAAAACTAGTGGGATCCTAATGAAATTTCCATAGAGACATTTCATGACAAAAAGAAAGCACATATCAACTTTTTAGATGCAATCATATAGCCGAAACTAAATGCATTCATCAAGGAGTTTATAAAGATACAAGATAACCCCTATAATATTCCACAGCCGCACTCCCCACAAAGATTTAGCAATTAAGCACAAGTTCAATTAAGAACTCTCCCCCATAAAATGTCATTCCCGAAAGAACAACAAGAGCGACCTTACTTTCACAAGAAAAGAAGGATTTCTATGGAAAACAACAAATCACATAAGAATATGAATTTGTATCCAAAAAACTCAATTAAATTAACCACAAGAGAACTCATGATTAATTCAATCGGAAATGCTCAACATAAGAGAACTTACGGAGCCACACAGTCAAAAAAATATGGATCAGGGAAGATCAATACTTTAGAATAGACAAAGATTCATTCTATCTTTCATCACTATTTGCATAATGACATATAATAGACTTAATCTTTGTAAACAAAAGCTCATCCTTTCTTCCATCAATATTTGCATAATGACATAAAAGGCTTAACTTTTGTTTTGTCAAAAGTTCATTCAATCTTTTATCAATACCTGCATATCGACATACGAAGGACTTAACTTTTGACCACGTATGGGACAATCATAGTTCACGGACGCAAACACACATATTCCATAACAAATTGCAATATATAAAACCATAAAGATTAATAATGCAAAATCATCTTCCAAACAAACTTTAGAATTTAAATAAATAAATCTAAAAACATTGAGGATGAAAAATGTTGGACATAGCTATGTGTAATCACAATAATGACTATTCCAAACTCTAGTTATTCTTCTTAAAAATACAAGAATAAAATTCTCATAAGAAGTTTCCTAGACAATGAGACCTCTGAAAAATTCTTTATCGTCCCCGAACCCCTTATCGTCAACAGCCATGGGAATATATGGTTCGTGAAGAAAGGAGTCAATTCCAACAAACCTTCTAGGCTGAAGATGTCGAACCAGGGCCTTCTGAATTTCGAGAGTTCTCATAACACAAGCCTTTAATTGTTGAATCTCCTTTCTTGTCTCCTTCAACTCTTCAAAAACATCAGAAAATTTCTGAGAATTTGAAGGAACAGCTATTGGCTTCCTCACATTCCTTTTTTTTTTTTTTTTTAAGTTGGAGGTAACGAAGATCTTTATTTTTCCTTCGTGATTGATGGCTTAACAATCATATTAACATCTTTTCCATCAGATGACATGATGTTTGGAGTATCCATAAGCGTACGGATTTGTGAGAGGCAATCACACTTCAACAAGCAGTCTTAGGTTAAAAAAAAGAGTTTCAGGGAAGGAAAAAGGAATGTAGGGTTACGTACCTTTATACACTTCAAAGGATTCACGTACGCACAACTCATACCCTATAAAAGGCAGAATTATCAATTTTAACCCTCTTTTATTGATTAACCAGGGAAGACCTTTCCAATATCAATTAGATATGGAAAAATTCCAATGTTGCAAAACAGGCAAAGCTTAAAAAGAAAAGAAAACAAATTTAAAACCATTTTTATTTTTCTAAAGCCTGAGATGTGCAGAATCTTGTCTCTTTTGATCAGGCACATGAGACAAGATGCACTAACCAACACAATTTAAGTTGTGCTGGGGTGAACAATAATCTGTCCACCATATCCTTTTTGATCGGAATTCATAGAACCCTGTTTCTCATAGTGTTTAGACCATAACTTTCTTTCCAATGGTCTTGCCTTATCCTTGGAAATTAACTTCTTTGACGAAGATAAAATATTACATACCTCAGCGGTCTTCTGAACAAGTTTGAGCTTGTTTGCTAATCGATTTGCTCTTCGTTGAAGTTTGTTGGCATGTCTCAATTTGTGTTTATACTTGAAACACTTTGACAGTTCATGGCCCTTGAGCGAACAATATGAGTATGTAAACCTGGAATATGATTAAGGTATCCGAGATGTGCAAGCTGCTAGACACATAATAGAACCTGAAAAATTAGACAGAGAGTTTCCGAAGGAAAGGTCAACTTTTTCTTCCAGATTGGTTGAGTTTTCTTCTGAAAGAATATCAAGATTGATGTATGTATTGCTAGAATTATCAAAATCAATATTTTCACAAAGAAATGCAATACTTGATTTTTCATCTTCATTAGAGTCATAGTTGTCAGACATTTCATCAAGAGTTGCAGCAAGATCTTTGTTCCCAGTGTATTTCTTTCGATTTGGAAACTCATTTGCAAAATGACCAAAACCTTTACACTTAAAGCACTGAGGCATATCCTCGTCATCAGTTTCATCAATATCCATGTTTTTAATAGGAACACGATTATGGGGTTTATCTGATGACTTGGATTTTTCTCTTGGGAACCGTTTACTTCTCTTCAAAAGATGGTCCCTAAACTGTCTTGTGATCAACGAGACTGACTTGTCAAGATCTTCATCTGATGAATCAGCCTCAGAAAGATCATCTTCAGAGATGCAAACACTTTTACTTTTATCAAGTAATTTAGTGTTCTTTTGTGCTTTGAAAGCAACATCCTTTCCATATTTGGATGTATGCTCATGATCAAAGATCTTTAACTTCCCAACCAGAGTATTTCTGGAAAACGTTGCGAGATTATTTCCTTCAATGATGGCATGCTTCTTAGAATCGTATCTAGATGGCAGGGATTTGAGAATCTTCATCATAATGTCCTTTTCAGGAATAGTCTTACCCAATGCAAAAGATGCATTAACAATTTCAGACACTTTGTGATTAAATTCATCAAATGAATCTTCATCTGCCATACGAAGGTTTTCCCAATCAGAATTTAGGTTTTGAAGCCTAGCTTTTTTTTCACAGGTATTCCCTTCAAATACGGTTTCTAAGATATCCTAGGCATCTTTAGACTTTGTGCACGTAGTCACATGATGCTGAAGATCTGGGGTGATGGCATGTATGATAGCATTTAAGCTATCAGAGTTTTGCTATACAACAAGGATTTCTTCTGGACTATATCTACCAATATCCTTCGGTATAGATACATCGCCTTCTATATTAATAAGAGGATCATAACAATTAACAACACGTACCCATGTTTGAAAATCACAAGCTTGAAGAAAAGCACACATAGCGATTTCCCACCACAAGTAGTTTGAGCCATCGAAGACTGGTGGTACGTTTATGGAGATAGAATTTCTGTCCATAGAGTCAGATCGTTACAAACACAGACTTATGAGGTCTTTAAACGTGTTTGCCTGCTCTGATACCAATTGAAAAAGTGGGGGTACAACGACCTCACCCAATAATTCGCTTAGCAATCTGTATGGACTAACTCCAATATACTTTTAAGAGAATCAACTAGACAGTCAGACTCAATCTTAATAAAAAGTATATCAAGGAGTTATATATCAATTTCTCGATTCAATATACTTACTCAAGCAAATAGAAATTTGTGAGTCTAATTGAATACAACAAAATATATTGCGGAAAAAAAAAAACAAAGACACCAGAAGTTTTGTTAACGAGGAAACCGCAAATGCAAAAAAAACCCGGGACCTAGTCCAGATTGAACACACACTGTATTAAGCCACTACATACACTAGCCTACTATAAACTAACTTCGGTCTGGACTGTAGTTGAACCCCAATCAATCTCATACTGATCCAAGGTACAGTTGCGCTCCTTATGTCTGATCCTAGCAGGATACTACACACTTTATTCCCTTAGCTGATCTCACCCACAACTAAGAGTTGCTATGACCCAAAGTCGAAGACTTTAATAAACAAATCTGTATCACACAGAAAAGTCTACAGTAATAGATAAATTTGTCTCCCACAGAAATACCTACGAGTTTTGTTCCGTCTTTTGATAAATCAAGGTGAACAGGAACCAATCGATAACCCGGATTTATATTCCCGAAGAACAGCCTAGAATTATCAATCACCTCACAATAATCTTAATCGACTAGCGAAACAAGATATTGCGGAATCACAAACGATGAGACGAAGATGTTTGTGACTATTTTTCTATCTTGCCTATCGGAGAAATTAATCCCTAGCTAATCTTATGATTGTACTCAAATACGATAGAAACAGCAAGATCAAATCACGCAACTACAAAGAAAATAGTTGGGTCTGGCTTCACAATCCCAATGAAGTCTTTAAGTCATTAACCTATAGGGTCTCGATAGAAACCTAAGGTTAAAGGAGAATCGACTCTAGCATATACAACTAGTATCACACAGGAGGTGTGGGGATTAGGTTTCGCAGTTGCTAGAGTTCTCCTTTATATAGTCTCCAAATCAGGGTTTGCAATCTAAGTTACCTTGGTAACAAAGCATTCAATATTCACCGTTAGATGAAAACCTGATTAGATTCAAGCTAATATCTTTTAACCGTTAGATCGAACTTAGTTTGTTATACACAAATGAAATGCACGTTCATTTAGGTTTGTGTAACCGTACCTAAACGTGTACACCTAGGTTGTTCAACAGTAGTTAACCAAATGGTTAGCCATATGAGCACTTTCATATCAACCTTATTCATCTTCACCTTAACTAGTTCAAATGACTCAAAAGAACTAGTTAGAGAGTTGTTCAATTGCTTAGATCTCATAGAAGTATACAAGACACAATCGAAGCAAAAACGATTTTGATTCACTCGAATCAATTCATGAACTTTATATCCACAGTTTGCAAATATGTATTCCTTAGTTTATATATAAGTTTAAGTTCACAAATAAACCGTTTTTAGAAAATAACCCACTCAAGTACGCATACCGGTACGCATACTTAAGTATCTGGTATGAGTTTGTTTTCAATTCACAAACTCCAGCAGAAATTCACGGGATGTGAACTTCAGGCAGTACGCGTACGGGTACGCGGACTTAGACACCCTGAACCAGTAAAGTACGCATACTTTCGTTCAAGGATTTTGGCTTACACAAGTATGAATTCACATACAATGTTTATATCCATTCGAGGTTATATATTCTAAACTCTCATTTCAATCATTGAAACTTTCTTAGAGGATGTTAAAATAGTTGTTATCCACAGACTATTTTCATCAAAGCGATTTTCAAGTTATTGAAATAATCAACATGACTTTCGTCACTAGTAAAGATGAACTTGGCCAAAGCGAAAGCTTACCAACACATATTTCGAGAAATAGATAAACGAGATAAACTCGGCTCGAAATAACAAATGTGTATAATCGAAGTCTATATAGCAATACGACTTTTGTCTCAAGATAGGAGATAGAGTAGATAGACTTTTGAGTGATAGATAAGTTCAAGTCTCCACATACCTTTTAGTCGATGAAGTTCCACCAGTTCCTTGAGTATTTATTCGTCTTTGCATGATGAACGTCGTGGAGTCTAGAGCTCAACTACACTTTCTATCCTAGTCCGAGACTTAGCTATAAGTAGACTAGAAATCAAGACTTATAGTTTTGGCAAATAAACTTGACAAACAAGCTTGAGATAGCAACGCTTGCGAGTTCGACCGAGCAGTGTTCTAACACCTATAATATAGTACTTCCAAAGTTTGTTGTTATCGACTAGGTAAGATTTCATCAGTAACAAGATGTCTACCTTAACTCAGGTTCAGAGAACGTTGAAGATGATTGGTAAGATGAGATACATCACCATGCCAAGGAGCATACATGGTGATACAACCAAAATCACGTCTAGAAAGCTACTGGCTATTAGGTGTTTTGTAAAGACAGTAAAAGGGTTAGAAAATTGTAAGACAAATAGAACGAGATGCAAAACGCAGCACGAACCAAGTCCATTATCACAGAGTTTAAATAGGAGAAAATTAGGGATTGTAACTTGCGACAGGAACATCCGACGGAGAAACCCAAGAGAAATTTTTTGTTATCACAATAATGATTATCAAAAAATTATTTAGAAAACAAATTTGACAAGAGTTTGGGGAAGAAAGGCTCCAGATGTAGAAATTAAGAGAAGGTGATGGAAAAATGCAAAATTAAAAATTGCAATAATTAAACCAACAAGCAATCAGATAACAAAACTGAGTGAGTTGAAATCGCATAATCTTGAATCCAAAATCTAATTATTACCTGACTCCTTTGTCTTCTTTATATGTTTAAGACTTGCATAAAACCCTAAAAGAATCCCATTTTATGAGAATACATCCATACCCTCTATTAAATTCGCAGTATATCTAAAAACCTATGTACATTTTAACCATCAGAGCCTATGAGACGACGAATTAGACGCTCATGGCCGGAAAGAAACATCCATTTGGAGAAAAAAAAATGGTTTCTAGTGGAAAGCGAAGAGCCAGAGAGCTTCCCGATCTTCTACTCACTTTACTTCCTCCATTTCAATAACACAGGCATATTCAGTATAGATGGGGAAGTTAGAAATCCAATCACACAAATTCTTATATGGGCAACTCGGGTGGGAACATTTTATATCCATAAGTTGTGATCATGGACTTGTGGATTTAAAATTTCTATCATGGGAGATAAAAATATCTATAAACCAAGAAGATCCACAGAATACTCTCACACTTTAGGATACTTGAGTTTATGGATAGTCCATCTTGTTGACCAAATTCTTCTTTTTTTTTCCTTTTTCTTTTCTCATAAAAATCACAACTGATCCCATGAACCAGATGAGATACTTTACATATAGTTTAACATCATAGATCCTACTTAAAAAAAAATTCTTATAATTAAAAAAATTCAATATAGATTATATTTACTATATTAAAAGTAATTTTTATTGTTTAATATTCGTTTTAACTATATTTACTGTATTCAAGACATAAAACACTTTACAATATATAGCTTATTACCGGGTGTCCAACCACATTTTACTTCCATAGCCCAACGCAACACATTATATAAGTAGTTTCCTAAAATCAGTAAACCGAAATTACCTTGAGTGAGATGGTGGGAACGGCAGAAAAAGCAAAATCCCGGTCTAAATATTAAAGGAAAACCGAAAATTTAAAATCTTGCTCCAGAAAGAAAAAGAAAAAAAACAAAAAAAAAAACTAATTATCCCATCAAAAATAAAGAAAAAATCCAATTAAATCAATCAAAATTTGATTTCATATAATTTGAACATTGATATCCGGATGGGTGGAAAACAGGGGCGTAGCCAAGGGTTGACTAACCCTGGCTCTAGCCCCCCCTAAAATCAGTAAAACCATAAAATCACCCTTATAGTGCGTTCGTTTCAAGATTTTGAACACCCAGGAATTGGATTATGGGGTAATTTGATTCCTAGAATTCAATTCCAAAGGAATTGATTCCTTAATCAAAAAATCTGTGTTTGATTGAGATAATTGGATTCCATAGTAATCCAAATCTATAGGAATACCAAAATACCCCAATAACCTGTCAACACCTAAAACAAAACAAGCACAGTTTTAAATCAATCAACAAATACTCTTCTACAGCTTCCCAATTCCTTTGCCTCTGTGTAATTTAAATCCGAGATACACCCATCACTCTTTGTCTGACTTGAATTCAAAACCACTTCTAACCCTTTCGTTCACATCCCAAATCCATGGCAGTCAAAATAAACACAGTTTTAGAATCAATCAAACAAAACAACCCCAATTGAAGATCTCCATCTCTCGCTGTTCAAAAAAAAAGATCTCCATCTCTCGCTGTTCAAAAAAAAGATCTCCATCTCTCACTGTTTCTAGGGTTCTATTTTCTTTCCCCGTCGATTTTAAGAGATAAAAAGATTATGAGGGGGTAACATAGTCATTTGCTTCAATTCCCGTGTTTTTCCTCCGGATTTGAATTCTTTTCCATCGGACCAGCGCTGGAAAGGAAATGGAGAATTTTGAGGGAATCGGATTCCCTCAAAATCAAATTCTAGATATTTGATGACTGTTCGGTTTGGGTAATTGGGATGATTCCCTCGGAATCCATTTCCGAGACCCCAAAAAACTTGAAACGAACACGCTGTTAGTTTTATCATGTAATTTGAATTTAGTCCACCTAATTCTTAATGTTTAGTCCACAAATGTCCAATTTTTTTACTTTAGTCCCCTCATTTTTAAACTCTGGCTCCGCCGCTAGTGGAAAAGAAATAGATTTATATATGAGATAAATTTGGTTGGAGGGGTTACTCCATAATGCATGTGGTGGAGTATTGGACACACAGTACTTAAGACAATTAGTTGGATCCTTTCATATGCCTGCATGGGCTGAGCCCCCACCACTATATATATATACCTTTTCCCTTACTAGCAAATCTGGATGGATGAGCGATGAGAACATGCATATATTATTTCTTCCAGATTTCTAATTTTTTCTCCATATAAAACTTCCACAGTGTACACACCTAAACTTTTGACTTTCAAACATTTTTTGTGTGTACGTACCAGTCGTGCAAGATGGTTCAAACTCTGCATTTAGCAAAGAAACAATGTTGATGCAAATAGTCTAGCTCTTAATTGCAAGATTCTTGCCGCCTACAGGTTATCAATCCGATAGATCCAACAATTAAATCCGATAGATCCAACAATTAAAATTACAGGCAAATTTTTTATTAAAGGTAGTTACGTGGTTAAAAGAAAATATTTTATCAAGCGTTTTCATAATAAGTGACTGCAAAGCGTTGGCAAACAATATAAACAAGGTAAGCTCAGATTCTTCGTGGACAGCGGAAAACACCTTGCAAGAAATAAGGATAATCTTGGGAGACCTACCTCAAGCTAAAGTGAAATATATTAAGAGGAAGAATAACTCAGCAGCGGATTACATTGCCAAGGAGGCAAGGATTAAAAAGCTACAACACATGTCGGATAGCCTGTACCAAAAAGTTCATAAATCTAGCATAGATTCTAATGTTTTTGATAAAAATGATTTTGTAAATCTTTTGTACTATATTTGCTAGTTAATATATGATCTTTTCCCATCAAAAAAAAAAACAATTAAAATTAAAGTTTATATGGTTGTGGTAACTCCCGTGGAATTTGATAACCTGTAACATCCTAGTTTTAATCAAACGAAAAGATAAGAACCGAAAGATCTATGACTGTCAAAAAGATCTGCGATTTTTGGTAGAATAACAGGTTAAATATTTGGAAATTGGCTAGTGCTCATTGTGCCATTAGTACCGCGCGCATGTTGTAAAGGAACTTAATTTGGCGCTACTTCATAGATGCTCTCGGGATCTACTGGGTATCCACTCTTACACTACGACAAGACTCTCAAAAGTAACACACGAGTTCTCTACCAGCAGCAGCATACTGCCAACTGAAGCAACAGCCATCACGAAAAGAAAGAAAGAAGCCAGTACATGCAATAATGTTCCATATGTTGTCTTTAAGAAAAAAAACTTTGAACCATCGATTCTAAGAGGCGACACCTGATGAGATCCATACAACCTAGGTGTATGACTGTAACCATGATATTGATAGATGTGGAAGGAATTTGCAAGAAAAAAGCTAAACATTTCATATCAATTAATGGGGTAGGGACTACAAACCATTCATACATATTTATGCATCGTGCAAATCAGCTCAAGCTAAAGTGACATCAACCCGACGGGCGGCGTTCATTATGTAACAGTACGTTACCCGTCCATCGTCCAACAGTGTAGTGTTGTCTCGACTCGGCTTCGCCAGAAGTAAAAAGAAAAGAAAGGCTTTGCGAGAAGGAAAAAGAAGAAAAAAAACTAAGAAACTGCCGATGTCACACTAATTGAAAAAGAAACAAAAAACAAACAATATAGGCGGATGTCATTGTAGTAATACATGAAGCTACTGTATAGTACCAAAGAGGGGAGTTTGAAGCCTGCCATCACCAAAAAAATTGTAAATAAAAAAATTAAAACTGAGTTCAAAACTCGCCAGCACTAAATTCTTCATTAATTGGAAAAAATAATAAAAAATTTAAATAAAATCAAAATTTAAACAGAGATTACCCTCCATGAGAGTAAACATCTCGAAGCTCTCCTAACTTTATGAAAACACTAATCGGTTACTACTGTCATAACTAACTCTTTAGCGCAGATCCTGTAATATGAATGTTGTAACATCCCCAAGTAAGTTAATATCAGGATACGTACATGGGCAGTGGTTTTTCCTTTTCCATTTTTTTTTTACTTTTTTTTTCCACAAAATTGGTTGAATAATTCTCAGAAATTTTCTTAGGTCTAATAGACATGTAAAATAATATATTGTTCTAATATCCTAGAATCTAAAAGATAATGTTTAAATATCCTAAATTGGGTGTTTAACCCAAAATTTTATTTTATAATAAATATAACTTCATTGCAACCGACTAAAACGCCCCTTTTTTTATCTAACTGTTTAACAAAACTCTATAGAGTTGCTATCATTGTCGTCTTCTTATTCGTTGTTATTATCACACCCACCAAATTATAACCTGAATAATTTAATTATTTACTTGGTCGAATGGAAACGTAGGTTTATGAAGCCATGGATCTCAGGAGTTCCAATAATGTTCATTGAAGGCAATCATAATATTGACACTCAGTTTGTTGGAATCTCTTTCAAATCATAATAAATTATGAGTATCAAGGGATTATCGATCAAAGAGAAAATAAAATGAGATAGAGACTTTAACGTGGCTCGGTCAACTCGATCTATGTCGACAAGCAACCTTGTAGGGAGAATAATATTATTGATCATCATAACATTCTGAGATAATTTGCAATTACAATAACACTCTTTATTTATAGAGTGAATAGAAAATATAATTAAGATATTATATTATTATTGATAATATATCTTAATAGACTAGAATATATGATAATTAACTAGAATATATAAAAAATAAAAAATAAACTAGATACTTGCCCAATCTTGAAAACTACCTAAATTACAATGAATCGCGGTGCCAAAAACGAAATCGAGAAAGAGAAAAGTCTAGCATATAACTTATAATTTTGTGACCAGTAATTAAAGATGGAATCAGTTGACCGAAGAACAAAATACAAACTTTCCGTAATCAAACTGATAACTTTTTGTAAACTAAAAATTTGGGTTATAATCCAACTGTTAGCAGAGAAACATTCTTTGATGTAAAACAAATCGAAAGAATGAAGAATAAAGAAGGGTTACTTGATGATAACTCTAACGAGATTTATTTTTATAATAATCACCGATCCATAAAGAAAAACAGACTACTATTGCAGATTAGCCCGAGCAAAATCCATGAAAATAATATGCGGAAGCAGTTTGAGCAGATTTCCCCGCTATGATACTATAATAAATTATGAGTATCAAGGGATCATCGATCAAAGAGAAAATAAAATGAGACGGAGATTTTTACGTGGTTCGGTCAACTCGACCTACGTCCATAAGCAACCTTGTAGGGAGAATAATATTATTGATCATCAGGACATTCTGAGATAATTTGCAATTACAATAACGCTCTTTATTTATAGAGTGGATAGAAAATATAATTAAGATATTATATTATTCTTGATAATATATCTTAATAGACTAAAATATATTCTAATTAACTAGGATATGTAAAATATTGGAAATAAACTAGATACTTGCCCTATCTGGAAAACTACCTAAAATACACAAGATATTTTATTCTTGGAAACTCGGCTTGATCTCCATCGATCTTCCTTAATACCTAATCTTCGTCGATCGTTTGATAACTAGACTGAGTCATGAGTCTTGACCATGATCTTGAGCTTGATCACCTCGATATTCATCCCAGTGTATATATTCTAACAAATCATATTCAACATGGTTTGTTGTTTGTCTGGCTCGAAAAGCAATTTTTACTAAGATGTTGGTAGCTAATGTTGACTCTATTTGCTAAAATTATTTTATCATGGGTCACTAACTTTTTCAATTTCCTAATAATCACGGGAGTTCAAATAAGAGTTTCATATTCTATACCAATCTCGTTCTTTCCATCGAACCTCCTTATTTATTATTTGCAATAATCCTAGTTACATATATATTTTTTGTCATAGGTGCCCAATACAAATGGCTAATATATGAAACAATTCGACCACAAAGTGGCTAGTTGATGCATGACATCCACCTTGATATAATAACTATTTATCATGTTAGCAGAAGTTTGATGTACGAGACAAGAAATGGAAGGACTTCTATATTAATTTAGTGATTTTTTTTTTCTGATCATGTAAGCCACAAATTTAATTAGCTCGTCGTATATATGACTCTTAGTTGATTTCCAGTAATGCTCTATGGCAGGATGATTTGTGCATGTATATTCTGGTAATCAAATTTTGGGAGGGCTGAAACCAATTTCATCCTGCATATTCTGACAAAAAGATATATTCATCCTGCAGAATATGACAATTTTTTATTTATTTTTGGCTAGGATGAAACCATCCTGCATATTCAGACAACAAAAAATATTTTTTTCGTCAAGATGTATATGGTTTCATCTTGCACATTCTGACAGGATTACTTAAATTATCAACAAATTACCCATTGTAGGCTAATTTAAGCATTTTTTTTTTCTTCATATTAACAGGCCTGCAATTAAGATATATACATTCTTAGACGAGTCCAAGTTCATTAATGTAAGCAAATTAACATAGATCTTTACAAACAAAAAGCTTAAACTTAAACTACATCAATAGATTTTTTGTAGCGACTATTGCTCAACAACCTAATGAAACGACGACCATAGTTCTTGTTCAACTTCCAGCAACTACGTTCATCATTGAGTATTTTATGTACGAGATCTACTCGTTTTGTGCTCATTTTATTCCTTAAAATTGCTTCGTCTTCAAAGGTGTAACTATTATTCATCACCCATATCATGAAGTAGAGACCATACATTCCAGAGTCATGCATCTGCAAAGCCAAGTCTTGATTAATTAGTATTTTATAAATGAAAAAAACTAGTCATGCATCTGCAAATCTAAGTCGTGATTTAGTTAGTATTTTATAAATGAAAAAAACTACAATACAAATGTGGACACATGATGAAACATGGACTAAACCGGGCTCATCTAATGGCAACACATGATAAAACCAGTTCAATCAGTAATTACATAGGATGTAAAAAGGTTTATTTCAATGAAAACACATCATGAGACCAGTTTCATCCTTGTTTAAACTTTAATGAAAACAATTTCAGCTCAATCCAAAATAGGATGAAACCAATTCTATCGTAGTATAAGTGTGTATAAAATTAAAACAATTTCAAAACTGACAATTCCAATACTTCGTTAGCTCTATGGAAACCATAAACAACATATCCACTTCAACACTTGAGTTTCTTTTGATACTTACAATGAGAGTTGGGGAAAAACTTGGGCTAATCAATTATAGATTGCATCAAAATTCCAGCAAAGACCATTTTACGCAAGCAAAACCCCCTTATACAACGTGTAATAAGTGAACAAGAAACGATAAATGTAAACAATGGACATCAACCAATTGACCTTGTTTATATATTTGCTTGACATCTTATAAAACGAAAAATTCAAAATTTCAATTACATAGATACTTTAAGTATTTAAGCGAAGTAAAACAAAGGAAAATTAGAGTCAATAATATCAAAATTTGACCACCGCCGACTGACCATTTTATCAAGCAAACCCTTCCCACCAAATATAACCTAAAACCACATAACATCATTAGGTGTTACTTAGTTATATACTTTGAGCATACATGTATTTTGTTAATTAATAATTTTTTATCTAAAATAGGATGGAACCAATTTCATCCTTGTTTAAACTTTAATGAAAGCAATTTCAGCTCAATCCAGAACAGAATGAAACCAGTTTCATGTAAACCAAATTCAGTGAATTTCAAACCATACTTTAAATAAGTTAAACCTAAATGAAACCAGTTTCATTTCAACCAAATTCAATCAATATTTTAAGCTTGATTTTATATGTCAATGCAAGGCGCTTAGATAATTAAATTAAATATAAAATTAGGGTTAGGAGACTTACATGTTTTAGGATTATCAAAATCCAATCCATATTGTTGAGTTCCCATTTTGTGAATTGATTGATTCAAAACCTAATTTAGCTTCTTGAACTTATGATATGATGAAATTGGAAAATTTTAACGAAATTAGGACAGTAATAATCTTTAATGGTGGTGGAGTTTTATGTCAGTGTGGTGTTTTCATCAAGTTGGAGTTGGTTTTTTGTGGTGGTGATGGTAGTTAATGGTGGTGTTAATAGTGAAATTTGGACGTTAATGGTGTTAATGTGCGATGTCGTTGATGATTAGGTAATCAACTGAAATCTCGAGTTTAATGGTGTCGATGGTGATGTTTTCTGTTAGGGGGGAAGATCATGGTGGAGACAGTAGATTTTTTTCTTCTTTTATGTTTGTAATAAAAAGATATGGTGGAGATAGTATAGAAAGAGAAAATATTTTCGATGATTTCGAAGCGGTGCGATAGAAGTAAATATGGGTCAAGGATACAATACTCACTTTTATGTTTAGTTTTATCCGTCTATTTCACCCAACACAATAATTTACTCGTCTATCTGAACCGAGAATTACACTTTTATGAGCAAATGGCCCAATTTCTTTCTCTCTTTTTTTAAAAATTTTTTTTTCCACATTTTTTGATGTGATTTAGTACTAAAAGGAGTTTCGTACTACTGAACTATATTATTAAGTTTGCGAAACGAATAAAGTTTTCGGAACCAAGACTTTTGCTTTTGAAACCAAGTTATGATTTGGAAATATAGAATGAGCCCTTGTTTATCTTCTAATTATTTCACTCTCTCGTATTTACTAATGGAGAGCTAAGAAAATTAACTAAGGTTATTTGATATGCTTTACATATATCTTATGAATTTGTTTAATTTGTGTTTCTAATCGGAAATTTGTGTTAGTAAGCATATGCTTAATGGTTTTAGCTTGTATCATTTTTGGTGGTCGCCAGAATATATGATAACCTTTCTTTAGAAAGGTAGTTGTTTTTCTTTCAAAGTTTGGAGAATGACACTAAATAGGGAATAGTTTTTCATAAACTTATGATTGATGATAATATATATACATATATATATATATATGTGGTTGTGGTTGTGGATTTTTGGGAGGGATTTTATTTTTAATAATATCTTTACAAGTGAGAAACTAATATGTTTAGGAAACCTAGTAAGTTCACTTACCGGTATGTTCATACATTGGTCTTGATATCATCTTTTAAAAGCGAATCAAGTTCTTATGAACTTGAGTTTTTTAAATACCCTACATTAAGCTTTGTCACAATTGGGAAAAGAATATTAGGTATGCTAGACATGTAACATTCGCGACGTATTTATATATTTTGCAAAAAATGAGAGAATTATATATAGACCAAGGGAAGAAACATATCATATGCAGCATTATTACTGACGTTTTTGTGAAATACCACTGAGAGAAAATAACAACTGGCATGCAGAGTAAATATCATCCATGTTAACTATAAGGGAAAGTTGTTAGAGCATTCTCGGCTGGCCTAAAAGTATTGATATGTCAAGATGTTGTCAACGTTAGATGACCAAAATAATTTCTTGATTTACAGTCTACTAAAGTCAGGCTCGGATTAGGGTTAGATTTAGGTAGTTGAGTATCATAAATCGTCTAATACCCCTCGAAAATTGAAGACAAAAAAACAACAACGACATCTGTGAGAAATTCATCAACAAAGGTATGTGAAGAATGACTATTTTATTTACTCATTATTTCTACCATTTTATCTTATGAGACAATGTCATGACTCTGGTACATATGATGAATTACTAAGAAGAAGTTTTGAGTTCAAGCTAGTACTTGACTAATCTCGAAACACGAACTCAAGCATTGAATGTTCACTGGACTTACCGCTTTTGAGGTTAATAACAATTTTTATCATCCAAAAAAATATGTATGCGAAAGAAGATCCTAAAAACATCAAATTGCATTATTGTTCACGAACTGACTTTTTAGTTCACTAACTATGCATAAACTTGATGTTACTGAACTCCAAGGTGCATAAGAGTTCACGAAATGATTTTCCTAGTCTGCGAACTATACAATTTCATGATGTTCTTGGAACTTTTGAAATCTGCTCTTATGTTGACAAATTAAAATTTCAGTTTGCGAACTATGCACTTTTGGGTAATGTTCCCGGACACTTCAAACATATTGAGTTCGCAAGTATGTTTTTTCGTGAGCTAAATTTTGTTCACAGTCTTTAATCGATAAATACACGGGTGTACATTCTTTTTTTGTATTACAGGGAAAACTTCTCGCACTCTTACATGGTATACGTCATTTGGAATCAATCTATATTGAAAGTTAAATTTTGTCTGGGATCAAAGTGATTCGTAAACAAGGAAGCTAGTTCACGAATGCAAGTAACAGTTGATTAAACTTTAGGAAACCTAGCATAATAATAGTTGCTATGTGTATTCCCTAACACCACAACTACCGATAGAAGAAAAAATGAGAATTACAAGTACTTTGCCTATATAGATTTTCAATACATCAGATGTGGATGGCCACTTATAACTCTATAAAGTTAACTAAATTGACACATATTGTAACATGTATATGCCCAGATGGCTATACAGAAAACATTCATGGATTACATGTTTATCCATGCTTGCTTCAAAAAAAAAAAATGTTTATCCATTAGCATTTTTAACTATAAACATATTTCGCCATATTTTTAAAGGCGAGTACCGGAATTGGTAGGGAGATCTAGTTTTAGTGATAACGGTCCTGATCAGATTTTATCTTTTTGTCTTATATAAAATGGTATTCCCTCGTTTAAATTGATATCAACCTCTAGCAATCATGTATTTATCTTTTAGGAGATAATGTTGGCCGTTAAGTGGTGGTAAGCCACCTAGAGAGTTCGATTCTCAGCAACATAGAGGTTTACTGCAAGTCTAAATTAGATTTTCTCTAAGACTTTTTGTAGTCCATGCCATCATTTCTACGTATATGATCTAATAATTGGATATGAAATTTCTCTAAATGGGTATCTAAAATCCTACATTATATTTCATATGAAACTACAAGACTTTTAAAATTGTTGCAAATACTCTTAGAGCAAGGGTTATGGGATATAAGGTGTTCAAACCATTTATCTCTTTCAAAATGAAACAAAGAGGAGTTAAAATAATGTTTTTGCCACTATAAGAAGTAGGAGAGGAGCATACTAGATGACGGATTCATTCAAGGGATGTAAACTAGTCTCAGGGATGAACGTCAGTCCTGAAGGAGCCGAAGGTACTGCACTTGTGAAGGCTGCTAAATGAATTAAAGAGAAGAATTTTCAAGATATTTACTTAATTAGTGATGCCAAAAATGTTATGGCTAATCTAAATAATTGCAAAGGCCAAACTAGTTGGACCTCTTACTCTGTCTTAGATGATTGCTTATTTCTATTACAGGATACCAACATTCTCAGTTTTAAATATTTAACAAGAAACCTGAATGGGCTAGCTGATATAGTAACTAAGCATAGTAGGGTTCTTAATGTAACAAGAGAATGAGATGAGAATAATTGTCCCTGCTTTCTCTAGAATGCAGTAAACTCTCACTAATGCAAAGAAATTTTATTCTTAACCTGGCAAAAAAAAGAAAGACGACGGATTCATTGTCGTCCACTATTTAGTTTTATTTCTTTTTACTTGGGCAACACTTTAGTTGCCACCCGTATGGAAAATTCTACTAGAAATGCACTTTGAGTGCAACCCATGATTTTGTTCTCTTTAATAAAACAACGGTTTGTATTTTGCATCTAGTCCACTTGATATTTATATTCAGCCCACGAATGTCCATATTTTCATATTATTATATTTTTTATTTAGGGGTGGGACTTGGGTTGTTTAACCTGTCCAAACCATGTCCAGCCCAAACGGGCATGGGAAATGTAATTCAAAATGTTGGGTGGGCATGTCCAAAAAATTTACCAACCCAACCCAAACAACCTTCCCAACCCGAAAAACTATAGCATAATTATCTAAATTACTTTTATATATGGCATCTTTTATCATTTAGAATAATTCTAACTTTTTTTTAATCATAAAAGCAAATTCATTACCCAAAGAAAACAAATTACACAGAGTTATCCTTTTCAAGGATTGAGAGGATACGTCGTGGTGGTATCTCAGCCCACACTTGATTACATTTATATTTTTTGTCATATTTGGCTAGCCCATCATCCGCTTCATTACCAGTCCTATGAAAGAAAACACACTTGATATTACTAGTAGATTATATTATCCTACTAATATCTGAAAGAAGATCATGGTCCTTCCAGCTAGAGTTACCAAAATTTGAAGTCACAACTTCAATGACAGTCTTACAATCTCCTTCAATGATAACATTTTTCCAACTCCTACCTTTTATCCATTCCATAGCTTCTAGGAGAGCTAAGCCTTCTCCCTGATCAGCATCTCTAGCATTTGTCACTTTCACCATGGCCTCCAGATATCTCCCTACACAATCTCTTAAAATTAGACCAATACCACAGGTTTTGTAATCTTTGTTAAAATTTCATCAAAATTTTACTTCCACCAGTTTTCAGGAGGTTTCTCCCATTTTTTCTTATTTTTACTGACTTGATTCCTGCATATAGAGTTAGTATCACAACCTAGAATGTTACATTTTGTGCAGAAATTTCTAATGCTCATGATAATGTTGTTGGGGTGTGAAGTTTTTCCTTCAAAGACTGTTATGCATCTATGTTTCCAGATTTGCCACATTGTAACTGTTGCTAAAAGGATACTTTTATCTTTTTTAAAATAGATGATGCTTTGGTCCTGACTCCAAGATTTAATCCAGTATTGCAGGGAATTGAAGTGTTGTTGAGAGTGCATAGCTTCTGGTAGGATAATGAACCATATTACTTTTGCTAAATCACAATGTAAGATGATAAGGGTGTCTGTTTCTGGAGTTTGTTTGCAGAAGGGACAAGTATAATCCTCTAGCTGAATGTGCTTTCCCACTCTGGTTCTAGTTTGCATAATGTCTTTTAAGCATCTCCATAGAAAAAGATTGAGCTTGTAAGGAAGCTTTAAATCCCATATCTTCAACCAGAAATTTTGTTCCTCTCTACTGATGTAGTTTCCATTGGTTTCTTGAATCAAAGTTTTATAAGTAGATTGAACAATAAAGGTGCCATTTCTTGTTAAACTCCAGTTGATGGTGTCTCTGGCATTTCCTGAAATTCTTATTTCTTGAATTTTCTTGCTCTCTGAGTGGTTGAACATTTGATTTATTCTTTGAATATTACATTGTTTAGTATCTTGCTGGATCAAACTCTAAATTGTATCATTATTTCTTGAGTAATGAGTTGCATTTGAGAGTTGTGTGTGATGAGTATTTGCAATCCAGTTATGTCTCCAGATTTTTATTCTTGAACCATCACCAACACTCCACACAAAATACTTCTTTACTATTTTGCAAACCTTTGTAAATGCTTTTCCATATCCATGATCCATGTGAATTAATTTCATCATATAATGGGTCTTTATTGTAGAAGTATTTTTCCCTCAGAATTCTAGCACAGAGAGAGTTGTGATCTGTAATCATCCTCCAAGACAATTTTGCAAGCAGAGCATCATTAAATTTTGTGGTATTCTTGAAGCCTATTCCCCCAATCCTTTTTGGTTTGCACAAAGAGCACCAAGAAATTGGGTTCATGCCTTTCTTATTATATTTTCTCCACCAGTATCTTATTTGAACTCTGTCAAGAGACTCAGTCACATACTTTGGCATTTTGAAACAACCCATCTGATAGTTAGCATAATACTTAGAACTGACTGCACTTGAGTTGATCTTCCATCTTGGTCAATTATTTTTCCTAGCCATGTACTTAACTTGCTCTGAACTTTTTCTTTTATTGGTTTAAAACTTTCTTTCTTGTTTTTACCCAAAAAGAGAGGCAATCCAAGATAGTTTTCATTTAAACCCGTAGTTTTCATTTTAAGTAATCCTATTATGTGGGAACATCTGTGAGGTTGCATGTGTTTATTGAAGAACACACTGGATTTATTGAAGTTTATAACTTGGGATGAAGCAGAACTGAACTTGTTGATGATGTCCAGAAAATTCAAAATTTCTTGATCTTTGCTTTTGCAGAAGAGGAGACAATCATCTGCAAAGAGCAGATGATTAATGCTTGGGATGTTCCGACTTGGTTTGATGCCTTGAATTTTCTTTAGATTTTCTGCTTTACATAACATCCTTGAGAAGCCTTCCATACAAAGAATGAATAAATATGGTGAGATTGGGTCTCCTTGCCGTAATCCTCTTGATGGAGTGAAATGATGGCATGAAGAACCATTAAGAAGAACAAACACTGAAGTGGTTCCAATGCATGGTTAATCATGTGGCGCCATTTGTTACAGAAACTAAGTTGTTTCATGATATCCATTAAGAACTTTCATTCAATCCTGTCGAAAGCTTTCGACATATCCAGCTTGATACCAACTTCACCAAATTTATTCCTACTTTTTTTCCATATGATCAACAATTTCATGAGCTATTATTGTGTTATCTGAGATGTTTCTGTTTGGGACATAAGCTGCTTGAAAAGGAGAGACTATTTTCTGTAGAATAGGTTTGAGTCTGTTGGCAAGGATTTTTGAGATAATTTTGTAGTTTATGTTGCAAAGGCTTATGGGTCTGTAATCTGAAGGATTTCGTGGACATTCGACTTTTGGTATCAGGGTTTGAAAAGTATAATTGAGTTCCTTAAGTAGGTAACCATTTCAAAAAAAATTGTGTCATGAGAGTAACATCATTACCTACTATGTTCCAGCATCGTTGATAGAACCCTGCTTGAACTCCATTCGGTCCCGGTGCTGCCCAAGGTTTGATTTGAAAAATTGTATTTTTGATTTCTTCCATATCTGGTATTCTTGTTAAACTTGCATTGTCTTCTGTTGTTATGCATGGACTAATGAGACTTAAGATTTCTTCATTTCTTTGTGGGGTTGAAGTAGTTGTAATGGTGCTGAAATGACTATTGAGAAGTTGCTCTATCTCCTTTCTTTCTGAATGCCACAAACCCAAATCATCTTTAAGTGAGTTTATGTGATTCATTCTTCTCCTGTAATTAGCCTTTGAGTGAAAATACTTGGTATTTCTGCTTTCTTTCTTCAATAAATTTTCTTTAGAGTTTTGATATTTCATGTATGAGTCCATTTTGTACCAGAATCTCAGCTCTTGTTGTAGATTATCCATTCCACTGTTATTATTGAACTTTTGATTTGCTTGAGCATTTTGGATTTTCTTTTCCACCTCCTTGATGTGTTGGTTCACATTGCCAAAGACTTCATAGTTCCATTTCTTGATTTCTTTTTTGGTGAGCTTTAATCTTGATACTGTTTGAAAGGCTGCAGATCCTTTTTGTGGTTGACTCCAAGATTTAGCAATTACTTCTTTGCAAGAGTCTTGTTGAATCCAATTTTCATAGACTCTAAATGGTTTCTTGAAATCTCTCAAAAAAATTAACTTAATTTCTTGTTGGGTTGTGTTTGTGTATTGTTGTTCGACTGATGGTAGTGGTGGTGTTGTTGGATTTTATAGATATAAAGTTCTTCAAATGTTGAATTTGTGGTGTAATGGTAGCATGACTGACTCCACGTCAGATGGTGCGTGTTTGACTCACGCCAAATTCACTAATTCATATATGTCATTTTTTGTTTTTTGTGTCAAACTTTGGTTGTTGATTCCATTTACTTGGATCAACTTCCATCGTTGATTCAACTGGATTAGAAATTTTTTTCAGTTATTTGTGTTAAATTTGGTTGTTCACTCTATCCACTGGGATTAGCTTCCATTGTTGACGCAAAAAAGCTGGAGTATTTTTTCAGTTATTGTGTCAACTTTGGTTGTTGACCCCATTCATTGGGATCAACTTCTATTGTTGACACAACTGACTGGAATGTTTTTTTGTTATTTGTATCAATTTTGGTTGTTAACTCCATTCACTGGGATCAACTTCGATTGTTGACACAAAAAAAACTGGAATATGTATTAGTAAAGTTTTTTTATAACTAATAATTTTTGGATCAACTTCGGTTGTTGACACCAAATTTTGGTGGCGGTGGGGGTGGTGTCGGCGGCGGTGATAGCTTCAAAAGTGGTGGTGGTGGAATATTAGTGGTGGTTGTAGTTAGTAAGTGGTGGCGGCGGCGGTGCTGGTGGTAGTAGAATGGTGGTGGTAGTTGCTGTGAAATAATAGAGAAAGAAATTTGTTAATGAATAAGGTTTGTAAATGAAAAATAATTGTAAGTGAGGGTATTAAGGTAATCTATTTTTTAATGAATAAGGTTTTTAAATGATAGAGGTATATTTATTGTTATAAAAAGGTATATTTGTTGGGTGTTAAAACTAAAATTATTTAATTAATATAACCATAAAAATAGTCATACCAGCTTGTCCATTCGGTCGATCAAAACCGAGTCAAAACTCGCCTTCGGATACCCTTCCACAGGGTTACCCTCAAAGTTTGACACACAGAAGACACAACTTTGACTGACCACGTTTCCCCAAGCACATCCTCTACATTTCCTCCTCACATAATTTTGAATTTCGTACTCAAAAAATTAATTGTTATAATTACAAAGTACAGAAACCCGAAAAAAAAATTACAAAATGAAAAGAAAAATTAGAAAATTGAAACCCATCATTTTGATTATAAAAACTGAAAAAGAAAGAGAGAAAAATAAGCTGCAAAATAATAATAATGGCGGTTGATTTTTTGAGTGAGTAGAAGAAGAGAGTGTGTGAAAGAGAAAGAGACAGCAACAGCAGCTGCTACAATCAATCATGTTACTACTACTGTTACTATTCCTAGAATAGAAAGCAGCTAACTTTAAGAAAGGATCAGGTTTGTGTTGAGATTTTTCTAGTGTTTTTTACTTTTCTTCTTCCTCCTCCTCAAAGTTTTCATTTTTAAGAAGAGAGGTTTAGTGTCAGAACTCAGAAGTAAAGATCTGCAAATCAGAAATTTATTACTAGTATTTTGTTTTGCTTTTAAAGTTTATTCTCCCTTCCTTCTTCTTCTTCTGTACCTTTCTTTCTAAGATTAGGGTTTTTGCACTTCTGCCCCTTCATCAATGTCTTGTTCTTTTTTCAGTTTCAAGAAATGTAAGCTGAGATCCATTTATTTATAGTTAAAGATTCTCTCTGTCTCCCCCTTTTACATCATTTTGTTCTTAATTTTATTTATTTTTCTTCAGGTGAAAGGGATTTTGATGTATGAAGAAGATTTAGGGGTTTTGTGAGTTGGAATTCGTGGGTTTTGAAGTGATTAATTAAGGGTTTGGGTTTAAGAAGATCTGCTCATAAATGAGGTTAAAAACTATAATTTCGTCTAGTAGTACAGGTTTTGGTTGAAAAGATTGGTTTTTGAGAAGGGGGGGTTTAGCTGCGGATGAAGGTTTTGGTGGAATCATTATCTGTTTTCTTCTATTCTCTTGTGGATTGGTGTCGGTGATAAGTATCCATTTTCACCAGATTAAAGGAATTATTAATCAAGGGTGGAGGGAAAAATGGGTCTTTTACGAAATGGGGTTTTCTGATTAGCAAGTTTTTGGTGTTTGTTATTTATCTTGTTGAAAAGTTTGCATCAAATGAGGATGTCGTCATCTGGTTTCGGTCAGCAGCAGACACAGGAAGGAGGTAAAGCAAATTTGCTACCCAACATTTGGCATATTTGAAAATTCTTCATGGGTATCTTTTATCTTCTGGAGTTTTGTACATAATTTGAAATAAATTTGCTTCTTATGAAGTCTTAAAGACGAAAAAAGGGTCACTGCAAGAGTTATAAACGGATATCCATGTCATAATACTTCTTTGTTTGGGATTTTTTTATTGCTGTTAAAAGCATGTTTTTTGCAATTGATCTTCATTTCAGGGGAGAAGAGATGTCTGAATTCTGAACTATGGCATGCATGTGCGGGACCTCTTGTATCTTTACCTGCTCTTGGAAGCCGGGTGGTTTACTTCCCCCAGGGACATAGTGAGCAGGTTTGTGTGCATTTGTCGGTGATGTGGTGTAATTGATAAGCCTTTGTTCTTGACATGATTTTGCTACCGGAGAATTCTGTATTGGTATAAGTTGTAATATGCCTGTACAAGGACTCCGGCTAATCAATTACATCACATTATCTTATGGCTGAAGTGGATCTAACAAGATAGTTGCACTAATTAATGTTTGTTGCTCTTGTTTAGATTGCAGCATCAACCAACAAGGAAATTGAGTCTCATATCCCTAACTACCCAAGTTTGCCTCCACAACTGATCTGTCAGCTTCACAATGTCACTATGCATGTAATGTTCAACCTAATTAATCTTCGTCTGGTCTTTCTTTTCCTTTGTAAAGGTTCCTAAGTATTGATTTTTGACTAAGTTCAGGCGGACGTGGAGACAGATGAAGTTTATGCACAAATGACCTTGCAACCGTTGAGCACGGTAATTTTGATTTCCTTAAATGTAGTTCTTAAGTTTATTGCTCGTGTGTGATTATCTCCTTCTGATTCTGTCAACCTTTCTGTAGCAAGAGCAAAAGGACTCATTTTTACCTGTAGAGTTGGGTTGCCCAAGCAAGCAGCCAACCAATTATTTCTGTAAAACATTGACTGCAAGTGACACGAGCACTCATGGAGGTTTTTCTGTTCCTCGCCGAGCAGCTGAAAAAGTCTTTCCTCCTTTGGTAGGTCATGCTAATCAGTAGCTTCACCCTCCACGTGCTTCATGTCATGTGTTCTTGTATGGCTGTGTGGTATAGCCTCTTACTTTTCTTTTCTTCTTCTCTAGGACTTCTCCCAGCAGCCTCCTGCCCAGGAATTGATTGCTAGAGACCTTCATGGTAATGAATGGAAATTCAGACACATTTTCCGGGGTATGTGTACCTTTTACTTTCTTCATAGTTTTGGTATTTTTTAGCTTATGTACCTCCCTCTCTCTGGTTTATTCTGTGACTTATCCTTAAGAATCCAAAGGCCAAGGTCGTCCATGATTTTGTAGCACTCCATTATCTAGTCTTGGTTATTCATGTTAGCAATCCATAATTTTGTCTATGTAGATTAATCTGTTATTTCATGTTAAGTTGAATTAGTTTATTAGGCTATACTATTTTTTTCATTACTGTGCCACCAATTGTCATTAGTTGTATGTGTGCGGTGGTTTCACAGTACTGCTCTGCTTTCGCCCACACAATTTTGATTTCCAATTAAATTGCTCTGCTTATTTAGGTTTTTATCTTCAAACTGGCGCCTGGCTCATTCAGCAAGTGTCGTCAGTGAAACACATCCTTATAATTGTTAATCTGTTATTGTAGATTTCTTTATCCTATATTATCAAATAGGTATGACCTTTTAACATTGAATCATCTAAAGATGCCAAAGACACCCTGGGATCAATTTTGCATGGAGAATGGTCCTTTACTTGTGATCAGCTACAAGGATAAATTACCACTATGAGTAGTAAGTTCTGACTAGTTTATTCCTTTCTGATTGCAGGTCAACCCAAGAGGCATCTTCTAACCACTGGGTGGAGTGTCTTTGTAAGTGCAAAAAGACTTGTCGCAGGGGATTCAGTACTTTTTATCTGGTAGGAATATTTAGAATCCTGGTCTCCTTATATTGCCCCTGTTTCTTTTATTCCCTCTCACAAGGAGTGGGGCAAGCTTTACCAAATTTAAGTCATTGCTTGTTCACCTCAGACCAACCTTTTTATTCTTGCAACAGGAATGAAAAAAACCAGTTGCTTCTTGGGATTCGCCGTGCCAGTCGACCACAAACGGTGATGCCCTCATCTGTTTTATCAAGTGACAGTATGCACATTGGTCTTCTTGCTGCAGCAGCTCATGCGGCTGCGACTAACAGTCGCTTTACTATATTTTATAACCCCAGGTAGAAAGTCGTAGTCAGAGAATGATATCTATTTTCTTTCTTCAGTTTGTGTGATATATAGAATAGAGTCGTACTCATGATAACACTTATCCGCTTTCAGGGCTAGTCCAACCGAGTTTGTTATTCCTCTGACCAAGTATGCCAAAGCAGTATATCACACCCGCGTTTCTGTTGGTATGCGCTTCCGGATGCTATTTGAGACAGAAGAATCCAGTGTTCGTCGGTAAGTCTTGCTTGTTTGTTGCATGAGTTTAAGTGTGTTCTTTGGGTATAAGACCAAGGCTTGATTTGGGTGGAACACCCATTCTGCTGCCTGCTTCTACTTTGGATCACTATGGTAAAAAATTAGTCGTGGGCCGATACTGCAGAACATCCGCAATTTCTTTCTGACTTTCAAGAAAAGGTGTAATTGAGAAAATCTACAATTGTAGTCTAGCCATCATGTTACCATTGAGTTTTTTTTCTTTTTCTTTCCAAAGGGGTATCCTTTGGAAGGTTAAAGCACTACTATGTTGCTCCAAGTATCAAGCTCAAGCTGACCACATACTTGTGGATATGGTGTGCGAGGGTATAAGCATTGTGTTTAAGTTGTAAGGGGTCTGTGATTTTCTGTAAGTTTTTCATCCTTTGCACAGATCAGCGCTCTAATCCCGCGGTTACTTTACGAACAGGTATATGGGCACAATTACTGGAATAAGTGACTTACACCCCACTCGATGGCCGAATTCCCATTGGCGGTCTGTAAAGGTCTGTAGACACCTTATGTATGTTCAGGACATCCAGCGGGATTTTGCTAAGTGGATCTATATAAGAGATCTTACATCTTCTTAAAATTTCACCTCTGTCAATGTAGGTTGGATGGGATGAGTCAACTGCAGGGGAGAGGCAACCTAGAGTATCACTGTGGGAGATTGAACCTTTAACAACTTTCCCTATGTATCCGTCGTCATTCCCGCTCAGACTTAAGCGTCCATGGCCGGCAGGTCTACCTAATCCTCTTGGTAAGCTTGTTTATTGTGAGGCTTGAAAATCAAACACATTTTTGTTGTTGTCCCTTATTGGGATCATTCTTAACTTGGCAGGAAGAAAATGTTAATCCTCGTGACATAACTTTTATTTTCACAGGTGGTAGAGATGACGACATGGGACTTAATTCTCCACTTATGTGGTACAGAGGAGACACTGGAGACAAGGGAATGGAATCTTTGAATTTCCAAGGGATTGGTGTGACACCATGGATACAGCCAAGACTTGATGCTTCCCTTTTGGGTCTGCAACCCGACATGTACCAGGCAATGGCTGCTGCTGCCCTTCAGGAAATGAGAACAATGGATCCCTCTAAACAGGTTGCAGAATCTCTTATGCAATTCTCACAATCCCAGAATGTCCCTGGTTCTGCTTTAATGCAGAGGCAGATGTTGCAACCATCTCAACCGCAGCATAACTTTGTCCAAGGAATACAGGAAAACCAGTTCCATACTCAGGCTCAGATGCAAGCCCTACTTCAGCAACAACTACTTCAGAGCCGCTCATTTAATGATCAGCAGCAGCAGCAGCAACAACAGCAGCAGCAGCAGCAACAACAACAGCAACAGCAACAACAACAGCAGCAGCAGCAGCAGCAACAGCAACTTCAGCAGCCACAGCAGCAGCAGCAACAACAGTATCCTTCCCCACAACAACAGATCCCTAATGTTGTGTCTTCCCTATCTCATCTAGTCTCGTCTCCTCAATCTCAGGCATCGATGCAGACCATCCGTTCAGTTTGCCAACAGCCAAATTATTCAGGCTTCACTGGGAATCCGATAGCCACAACTAGTTTATCTCCCCTACACAGTCTTTTGGGTTCATTCTCCCAAACCGAAGCATCCCAACTTCTTAACATGCCAATTTCTAACCCTTTACCACCTTCTGCTGCTACTTGGTTGCCGAGACAAGCTTCTGCTGAATCTTTGGTCCGTTCTGGAGCGGCAACTCAGTGTGATTTACCCCAGGTGGATCAGTTAGGAACACAGCAGGGGAACACCTTGAACCATCCACTCTCGTTGCCGCCATTCTCTGATAGAGATAGTTCTGTGGACCAAGAAGGAAGTACAGATCCCCAAAACAATCTTCTGTTTGGAGTTAATATAGATTCGTCGTCTCTCCTTGCGCATAATGGGATGTCAAGCCTCAGAGGAGTTGGTAGTGAGTGTGAATCGACAAATGTGCCTTTTGCTGCTGCCAATTTCTTGAACACTACAAACACGGATTACCCTCTTAATCCGGATATGACTCCGTCCAGCTGTATAGATGAATCGGATTTTCTTCCTTCTCCAGAGAATGGGGATCAAGGGAACCCCCAGAGAACTTTTGTTAAGGTAAGCAGATTATTATGTTTAATCATAAAATGTCACAGCATAGTGCCAACCCATTGGCCCTGTCTGAGTGATTCTGAAACATACTGGCTTGCAGGATCAAGATCAGCTCTTTTAATTGCCTCAATTCATTTTAGTTATTCTTTCTGACGTGTACAGGTTCATAAGTCGGGGTCCTTTGGGAGGTCGTTGGACATTACTAGGTTCAGCAGCTACTATGAGTTGCGAAGTGAACTTGCGTCCATGTTCAGCCTTGAAGGCCAGTTAGAGGACCCCCTGAGATCAGGCTGGCAGCTTGTATTTGTTGACCGGGAGAACGATGTTCTTCTGCTTGGCGATGACCCGTGGCAGTAAGTATTCTCTTCACCTTTTCCTTCAGATTTTTGTCTCTGTTCTTATTCACCTTTTTGTTTACATATGAACATTATATAGCTTCTAGGAACTTTTTGTAGAGAACTACCGATCCTACAATTACTCATTAACAGTTTTGGATAAGCTCCTGCTTGCATTTGTATGTTAAGACTGCATGCCTTAATCCTTAATAATATGCTTTTTTATTATTTCCAGGGAATTTGTAGATAGTGTTTGGTGTATCAAGATACTCTCGCCACAAGAGGTTCACCAGTTGGGCAGACAAGGCTTTGAAGTTCTGAACTTAGCCCAGAACTCGGTCCAGAAGCTAACCAGTGGTAATTGTGATGATCACGTAAGCTGACAAGATCCTAGAAATACTGGCAGCGGAATTACAGCTGTCGGATCATTAGACTACTAGAAGGAGAACAGCTTCCAACAAGATTTACCGGCAATGAACGTTCAATACAAGCCTATTCTCCTTTGTATTATTTAGGATTTCGTCCAACCCACTCTGCAGAATGGCAGGTGTATGAAGTAAGTCTTGCTTAATGCTTTTATATATAAGCTATATTTACTGTAATTATGATATCCGAGAACCACTGTTAACATCTGTATACAAATGACATATCATCTTAGGACTACGTTTGTACTGCTCAACTCATTTAATTTTTAGTTTTACATATTATCTTTATCTTATACATTCCGACAGTGATCTGAAGCATACAAGATCTCAGTTGCTTTCTTAGCAGACTTAGCAGAGAACCATTAGGTCCATATACCATTCCATCAACACCCTCATTATCTCTGTTTTTGCAACTTGTCTGGTGCATTTTCTTGAGTATCTAGCTTCGTCAAGCTGCGGCAAAATTTTCACAATGTTATTGTTTACTTTAGTTCGACTGTAAAGTCATCTATCTAGTCTTCAAATCTGTAATTTCCTTCTCATGAGCTGTTGCCAATGAACTTTGGGACCCAATTAGGTCCTTCAAATTAGGTTTACATTGAAGTTATTGCACATTTGAATGATGCAACTTTAAATACCATGTGAAAGAAGGTGGCATTCTTGCTTCCTCTCTCATATGATTTTTGTTTGGTTAGCACTTATTAGATGTCACTTGTTGTAAGGATCTTGCTTGAGGTCAAGTCTTTGCCAGTAGCTGGGTGGAAGAATGTTAGGTGCTCACCAAATGTATGGCAATCTACTTTCCATTTTTGCATGAAATGTGATCTTGCTTTATTTCTCTTTTTTAACTTATATTGATTGAGTGAGATATCTCTCCATATCTATGTGTCGTTTTCTTGCAATCAACTTTCTTTTTCAATCTTTGAAATACACTTTTTTCTAAATCCTCAATTATTCTGTCGGTCCCGACTCCCAACGCACATGGAATTGGAAGTAAGGAGGAGTGTAATGGACCATTAAGTCATGTTTTTTTCCTCATCTTCCTTTTTGTTTTGGCCATTTTTAGGTTATTTACCCCAAATATTTTAACCCTAAAGTAATTTTTACCAAGCACTAGTTGACCACTCAACTCTAGACTTTTTCTCTAAAGTTCGAGTGGGTGTTCGATAGCCAGAAATAGAAGTGTTTATGCTTCTCATGAATTCTCAAGAAATATAAAAACTCACCATTTGCATAAAAATTATATACTCCGTATGTTATTTTCTAAAGTTGGAGTGGGTGTTCGATAGCCAAAATAGAAGTGTTTCCGTTTCTCATGAATTCTCAAGAACTCTTAGAAGTTCCGGAGGCACAAACATCTGCACAAAAATTATATACTACTGTATGTTTGTTTTGCTTTTAATAGTCATTCTTAAATTGATCTCCGTAATTTTCAACTGTATCTAAATTGAATTATTTTTACATGTAGTCAAATGAGAATTTGAAGGATTTTTAGAGAGTTCTCTAATCTATTGTTAGTCGATAGAGATCGTAAGTAAGAGAGTCTCCTAATTTTCTATATTATTGATTTAAATTTACAAGTCACAGGGTTGTTGATTTTAGAGACTTTGAAGGACTTTTGTAAGAACATAGGCATGACAAAAATCTCTCATAAATATGTGAGATTTTTGGAAACTTTGAAATTTGATTTATGTTCTCGTAAGCATCAAATTCACATACAAATTTTCTTTTTATTTATTTTACAATAGTCTAGCACCTAGACTCTAGTTGTTTTACATTCATTTTGCACTTATTCCCTTTCATTTGTGTCGTGTGACCAAGAGAAGAAAAAATTGGTAGAAAAATAAGAAAAGAAAACATATTTTTTAAGTCACAAAGAAAATAGAAAAATAAGAAACATAAGGTGTGATACATTTTTTTTTTTGACAATCGACACATCGTTTATGATTTATTCATCGTACTGTTATTAACGCTCTAACTTTCATAATAAAAAAATTGGTAGATATCTTGAATTTTTGATTAGATATTATACATTTTTGTCTTTACAAATCACAAAATCTCTCTAAATATCCCCTAAATTTGTATTTGTAAGTCACAAAGACTCTCTGTAATCCTCTCATAAAATCACTAGAAATCTCTTGATTTCCAGAGAATTTCCAGGACTGCTCAAATAAAAAATTTATGTCTATAAAAAATCAATAATACCTCCCTGTTATGTGATATCCAAACACCCTAAAAGACTCCAAGTTTTATAGCCATCCAAAATAAGAGGGTAGATAACAAAATATACCATCTACCAACAACTGACAGTTGATCATAGACCGAGCTACTAACGAAGTAAAGTCTGGGTGTATCATGACATCACCTCCAGGTATACACGAGTGGTCTCCATTAGACATGCTTTTAGCGTGATTCGTACATCATGTAATTGTATATAAGCCCAAGAAGGCTCACTTTGTAATCCAAGACATATCATTCAGCCTAACTTGATCAATTTCTCTATTCTCTCTCCTACTTTCCTTTAGAACTCAACCGTGATTACTGAATTAGAGATAACTCGATAATCATCAATTGGACATAAAACTGAGTAATCTACAAACGAAGATCGATAATCAAATCACGTCAGGAGATATATTCAGACCAATAACCACATCTCAATCTCGTGTAGGTACGTCTTCCCACGATAGGAAAATATGCATGTTCATTGAGCACAAGCGTTTCAAGCTCGTGTTCTAGAATTTGTTTTATGACGCTTGACCCCCCAAGTTTTCCAAATCATTCCAAATTTTTCATCGTGTTCTAAACTGATTCAGAAAATACTTGTGCGCTACCAAATTATTCGTTATATGTACAAATTGTGAATGGGCCTTAACATTGCAACTCCAAATTGCACATTGACTTAGTATTTTCTCGTTGACCGAAAAATTTCCTCGTAAACGGAATCTTCTTTATTTCCCCAAAGTATATCTCGCAAACGGAATCTTCTTTACTTCCCCAAAGTATGTCTCGCAACCAAAATTTTCTCTGGGACACAGAATGTGCAGTGTGAACTCAAATCTACAAGATGATTCTCCACTCTTCCTTGTGATCCAAAATTAATACCGCAACCCTAAAATGATCCCCATTAACTGAACTATATTTTCCGGTCAAAATGTGAATCATGATTTAAGGTATACAAGAAAATTCCAAGGCATACTGAAAAAAGCCGAAATATGGTCATTTGGTAGTAAAACGAAAAACTCCTTACCATTTTTTTTAAATGACAACAATAACCCTACCTGATTAGTGTTAATGGTAATGATTAGCGGTTAATATAAATGATTAGTGGTTCATGGTATTAGTGTTAGTTTTAAAGAGTTATAAGATTTTTTGAGAGATAGTTAGGGTTTGTTGAAGAAGAAGAAGAAGAAAAAGAAGGCGAAAAACTTGTTTTTTAAGATTATTGTGATTCTTGTTACCAAAATGTGTGATTCAAATGAGAAAGACGAATCTTCATCTCGTAAAGCTCAGAAATACACACCAACTACAATGAAGATCCGGATATGGCTGATTATTTGGATTATGAGAATGATTTTACCCAAACTCAAACTCAACCTCAAGCTCAAGATGATGATTTTTATGATTCAAATCCATAAGATGAATACATGGATTTGATGAATCTTATGCTAATAATACACAAGTATACTTCTAAATGATGTTAATGTCCTTTGTGTGGGTTAAATTCTTCAAAAAATTGATTTTTTACAAAGTAGTTTGGCGCACCAGAGATAGGTTCGGCTCATATATGATGTTATACTACTCTTTTTTTTCCCGTACAAGTAGGTCCAGAAATTCGAAAGACCAAGTTGAGAAAAGCAGTCCGGCTTAAAGATTACTAGCCAAACCCCACTGTATGACACATAAATAAGCAATTCGGAGAATTCGAAACACAATAATGGTTATCCATTCCTTGAACTTGTAAATTTTGCGTCAACAAACAACTTACAAGTTCAACTAATAACATGTGTAATTTAACCAAACGAACATTCTTATTTGTGACTTACAGTGAAATTTTCGGCTAACTATGATAATATCCGAACTTGATAGTTAGTTTTGAAAAAAACACAAGTTAAAGGTTCGGCTGAACAACTACATATCAGTATCAACCGGAATATTAGAAGTTGAAGGTTCAACTTATAACTTAAATATCGAGTCAACCGAACCCTTCATAAATTTATCTTTTTTGTTATATAACCTCTTAATATTCTTATAGATCGTTCCTGCACTTGCACTAATGGACAATCAACCTACCCCTGTTGACATCAGTGTTGGTCTTTTGTTGACCACTTGGTTACTTATTTCTCTTTTGTACTTACTCCTCTGACCATGTTTCTTTGAAAATTTCACTTCTTCGCATTCTTTATTCTTTTCTTTTCTTCTTCGTACTTTGCATCATGGTACTCAACCTTAGATGGATCCCTTTGGGTGATGATTGTCTTTGCCTCATCGGTTATTTTAGTATGTTTTCGTGTAAGTTTGTTAGTAGTCAGTCTATATAAATATGAACATCTAGTCATAACACGTAAAACTTATTATATAATTCTTTGACTCTCCTTCTAGTATATATGTAGTTCAATGGACCATAGAAGGACCATATTTTTATAAAGGAAAAAGGAAAACAAGAAAGGTAAGAAACAACCTAATCACCATAAAAATTTAAACAACCTTGTTGTGTCATATGGGGACACTAGTGGTGAGTCTTATACTCACCCCATCACTGCTTAAGTGTAGTAATGTGTGCAACCTTAAATTTTAACTTGAAAATATGAGGTTTGCGCAAAACATCAAGAAAACCATGTTTTCTGATGCCGAGGTTGCTCAAGTATCTCTGTTATGATTAAATTGTTTATCTTCGTTATCATGGGATCCAATCATGTCTGGGACTTAATTCTCCTTAAAAATGAAGACATTTTTCTTCTTCGTTTGTCTATTAAGTCTTGCTCCAATAAATTGAACTACTTTAACACTGGTCACGTAACCAACTATGTGTATTTTGACTCCCTATGCATAGTACAATCATCAATGTCTTCTCGCACCTCTAATTTAGTCAAATTTGACTAGGTGCCATACCACATCACTGATAGTCAGTCAAAAAAGTAATTGACTAGATGTTGGTATCAACCTATTTTATGTTATTACGTAGAGTTCTCCCTACTTATCTGACTTTTAATTAAGTGAGAGACGAGAACAAGATCCATGTGAACTTCTACCTAACAAGCTAAGATGGATTTTGGGCTCTTAGATTTATCCAATTCATAAAGTTCATATTTAAACTTAAAAAGGATTTCAAGTGAAAATTTAACTCATATCTATGGATGTACATCTAGCATCTAGTAAAACTTGATAATCATGAAAGAATATCTCATACTGGTACATGAACGGACCGGCTTACGCCTACCCGTATCATACTGGTTCACGAACTCTTACATGGGATGTTTTGAAAAGACCAGTTTCCTTATTTGCATGGACTTCATTTCTTGATGATTCTTATATATATATATATTCTAACTCCTTGGAAAGAAGTATATAGAATTATGGCTCCCACAAATAAAGGTGTTACAAAGAGAGATGACGTGGAGGTTGTGAACAAGCGGGGGTCTAACAACCTCACCCAATATTTTGCTTAGCAATCTGTATGGACTAACTCCAATATACTTTTAAGAGAATCAACTAGACAGTACTCAATCTTAATAAAAAGTATATCAAAGAGTTATATCTCAATTTCTCGATTCAATCCCAACTCAAACAAATAGAAATCTGCGAGTCTGATTGAATACAAGAGAAATAAACTTGAACGGTACCAAAGACCAATGTTCAAGGATCAATCAATTTCAATCAACAACCAAAGATTAGATTTAACAATTGATCGATTCAAATGCACAACCTGTGATATTTCAATTATATAACAAAATATAAGGCGGAAAAGAAATAACACAGACACCAAAAGTTTTGTTAACGAGGAAACCGCAAATGCATAAAAACCACGGGACCTAGTCCAGATTGAACACCACACTGTATTAATCCGCTTCAGACACTAGCCTACTACAAACTAACTTCGGTCTGGACTGTAGTTGAACCCCAATCAATCTCACATTGATTCAAGGTACAGTTGCGCTCCTTACGTCTCTGATCCTAGCAGGATACTACACACTTGATTCCCTTAGCTGATCTCACCCACAACTAAGAGTTGCTACGGCCCAAAGTCAAAGACTTTAATAAACAAATTTGTATCACACAGAAAAGTCTATAGTAATAGATAAATCTGTCTCCCACAGAAATACCTACGAGTTTTGTTCCATCTTTTGATAAATCAAGGTGAACAGGAACCAATCGATAACCCGAACTTATATTCCCGAAGAACAACCTAGAATTATCAATCACCTCACAATAATCTTAATCGACTAGCGAAACAAGATATTGCGGAATTAATGATGAGACAAAGATGTTTGTGACTATTTTTCTATCTTGCCTATCGGAGAAATTAATCGCAAGCCAATCTTTCGATTGCACTCAATCACGATAGAAACAACAAGATCAGATCACGCAACTACAAAGAAAATAGTTGGGTCTGGATTTACAATCCCAATGAAGTCTTTAAGTCATTAACCTACAGGGTCTCGGTAGAAACCTAAGGTTAAAGGAGAATCGACTCTAGCTTATACAACTAGTATCACACAAGAGGTGTGGGGATTAGGTTTCCCAGTTGCTAGAGTTCTCCTTTATATAGTCTCCAAATTAGGGTTTGCAATCTAAGTTACCTTGGTAACAAAGCATTCAATATTCACCGTTAGATGAAAACCTGATTAGATTCAAGCTAATATCTTTCAACCGTTAGATCGAACTTAGCTTGTTATACACAAATGAAATATACGTCATTTAGGTTTGAGTAACCGTACCTAAACGTGTACACCTAGTTGGTTCAACAGTAGTTAACCAATGGTTAGCCATATGAGCAATTTCATATCAACCTTATTCATCTTCACCATAACCAGTCCAAATGACTCAAATGAACTAGTTCGAGAGGTATTCAATTGCTTAGATCTTATAGAAGTATACAAGACACAATCGAAGCAAAATCGGTTTTGATTCACTCGAATCGATTCATGAACATTATAGCCACGGTTTGCAAATTGCATTCCTTAATATATAAATGTTTTAGTTCATGAACAAACCAATTTTAGAAAGTAACACACTTAAGTATGCGTACGGGTATGCGTACTTAAGTAACCGGATTTGAGTTTGTTTTGGTTTCTAAACTCAGCAGAAATTTACGGACGTGAACTGTCCGCCAGTATGCGTACGGGTATGCATACTTAGGTAACCAAATTGAGTTGGTTTTGATTTCCAAACTCAGCAGAAATTCACGGTCGTGAACTTCCGCCAGTATGCGTACGGGTACGCATACTTACCCAGTCTCCATCAACCATTTAGTACACACACAAGTATGCATACATTTGGTTCCCGGTTTTGGACTTATACACTAATGAGCGAACACATTATATGCTTATTTCCAAAGATGGTTACATGTTCTAAACTCTTTATTTCAATCATTGAAACATTCTTAGAGGATGTTAAATAGAGGTTATTCACACACTATTTTTCATCAAAGCAATTTTCAAGATATTGAAATAATCAACATGACTTCCGTCACTTTTAAAGATGAACTTGGCCAAAGCGAAAGCTTACCAACACATATTTCGAGAAATAGATAGGCGAGATAAACTCGGCTCGAAATAGCAAATATGTATAATCGAAGTCTATATAGCAATACAACTTTTGTCTCAAGATAGGAGATAGAGTAGATAGACTTTTGAGTGATAGATAAGTTCAAGTCTCCACATACCTTTTTGTCGATGAAGATCCACCAGTTCCTTGAGTAGTTCTTCGTATTTGCATGATGAACACCATGGAGTCTAGAGCTCAACTACACTTTCTATCCTAGTCCGAGACTTAGGTATGAGTAGACTAGAAATCAAAACTTATAGTTTTGGAAACTAAACTTGACAACAAGCTTGAGATAGCAACGCTTGCGAGTTCGACCGAGCAATGCTCTAACAGGTTGTCAATGTTTTTTGTGTGTGAAGAAATAAGGTCATCAAGAATCAAAAAGGAGAAAAAAAACTAGAGATGTAGAAGCCTCTTTAGCTTTATGTCTCCTGTTACCTTGTCACCATGACAAGCACTTTGGATCTACTGTGGAAGATTTTATGACTCGAAGGAATACTCTAAAGTTTCAGATATGCCACATCCTAATGGAGGTTACTCACTATGAAAGGAAGTATAACCAGTAGATGAATGTGTTATGTGATCTTAGGGTAAAATTAAGCGAGTTGACTGACATCTCTGAAAATCTTGAAAAATTGAATGATCCCATCATCAGTGAATTCTTCAACATTGTGAATGAATTCTCCGCTCAAGCTCTTAAGAGCGATTTGATGCGTTTCTAGTTAGCTCCTTGTAAGAATTTATTTTTATTGTTTTAAGGAGGAAAAACCATCTTTTGAAGTAGTTTATTTATGTTTCTACATCAACTACTTCAGATTTATCATTTATCAGTTATTAAAGTTTATTTAGTTAAATTTTATTTTGATGATGATCACAATACCTAATCTTTATCGATTATCTATGCATATTGCTTGTTTTATGAGATTTGTTCTTTGTTATTATATTTCTGGTGATTAGAAAATATATCCGATATGTTCTCATAGGTTAAGCTCTTAACTCTTTTTGTTCGTAATTGACTAAATGAGGAGTAAACTATTTTGAGAATTGCAATATTGATCTTCCCACCATTACACTTTGTAAATATATTGCAGGGATTTCATAAGATGGTCTTAACCAATGTTTTATCTCTCTGAATCCATAATCGGCTGGGAATATAATTGAGACTTTAATCTCTACGTCCATACATGGGGGAAGATGTAATTGTTATTTGAGTCATATCGCTCAAATTATGCTCTTTGTTTGTAACTTTCCTATAAACTAATTTTTGTCGATGTTTCTTTTTTTCACGAAAGTTATGTTTCTTGATGCCTCTAACATTAGGATCATTATTTTTAACTTCTTTGTTCATAAGAAGATAGAAAAATATTTTGGGATAAAATGGGAGAGATTTCAATTTTTGGGAGAGAAAGGTCGCTCATGTTGTTCTCTTGAGAATAACATAAAATGGGAAAGAGTTTAATTTTTGAACTTGTGCATAATTGCCATATCTTTGTGGGGAGTACGCGGCTGTGGAATTATAGGAGTTGACTGTACCTTTATCTTTCCTTGATGAAGATATAAATTGCGAAACTTAGTGGAATCGTCTTAAAAACTTGGTATGTTATCTTTAGCCTCGGAAACTCTTTTGTGCAGTTCATTAAGATCCTTTTTCTTTCACCTTTTCCAATTTTTTGACAAAAATTGGGAGAATTATTTAGTAGTATTCAACTACAACATATGGAATCTTGTAGCATTATGTAAGGGGGGTGATTTGAGAGTGTATAAGTTTTACTTATCAAGAAAAAGGGACAAGTGAAGACTAAGGGGTAGAACATATCACCGTAGTATTGCTTTGGTACAATGAACTTTGAAGTAAATAAAAAATACTATGCACAGATATAACAACCATTGAGTAGATTGACTTTTCATTTAAGTAAAACTTAATTGATTATTCTCATATGTTGTTATACACTACGGACATATGCAGAAAATTTAAGTACAGAGAATTCAAGCAAATGTTGAAGATTCAAGAAATCAAGTATTATGGAAATTGAGCTGAAAGATTTATTTTATTGAATCCATATGTATTGATATTTTTGTCAAAAAATTGACAAAGGAGAAGATTGTTAAAGAATCGCTCGGTTGAATTCGAAAGTTTTGCTATCTAAAGCTTGTTATCAATGTTAGATGTACAAAACTATATCTTGATTTCTAGTCTACTAAAGTCAAGTCTCGGACTAGGATTAGAGCATGTAGTTGAATATCAGATATCACTGAATAACCCTCAAATATCGAAGACTGAAAAATGAACGAAGACAATTACGAGAACTTCATCAACAAAGAGGTATCTGAAGACCGACCTATCCTATTTATTAATTGTATCTACCATTCCATCTTAATAAATTTAATATTGCAAAAAATAAATTTCGAGTTCAAGCTTGTCTGGGTTAAACTCTTGAAAAATGATTCTAAAAATAGATATTCATATATCTTTAGCAATCTTAGTTAGAACAATTTATTGTTCACAAACTATTTTTGTTCAAGTAGATCATTTGAAAATTGCCCTAGAAAATAGTGCAAACTGTCTATGAATATTGGGAATTTTTCGAATTTGAATATTTGAGGATTATAGAAACTGCTTGGACAGGTACGCATACCCAGTATGCATACCTTTTGGATATGAATGCGAACTACATATAGGTATGCATTCCTGGTTTGCATACCTACCCATTTTCAGATATAAAAAGCTCACGAATTTCTTGTATGACTAAGTTCGCTTTTGCTAAAACTCTCACAGACACTTCTAAGACAACTTTATTCACAAAATCACTTGGGTTTATGGATCATTGTTTAGTCTTGAGTGTTATTGAACACTATAATTGCTTCTAAGTTCACATGATAACTTAGCCGGAATGGACTTTCATTGTACACGGTTCCATAACAATCCGAACCGTAGTGAATATTTTTTTGTGTAATTTCAATGAGGACTTTTCTCATGCTTACATGAATTACTAGCTAGGAATTTCATCTAAACTTAGAAAGTGTTTGCATGAATCTCAAGCTAATATAAATAGAGAGACTCTTGTAGCTGAATATCTCAATCCCTGGCACTCTTGTGTTCTAGTTGCAAAGCTAGAGTCATCCTACATAAACTAAGTTTTTTAATTACAGAACTGAATTAGGTTACGACTGTGAAGACTTCACTTATGGATTCATAAAGGTCGGTCAGATTATCTTTTTACCTGATAGTTCTGGTATTCGGATCTTGTTTTACTAGATGTTGAAATTTACGAACTTTAAATTAGGAACAAGATAGATAGAAATCACAAATTTCTCTTCGTCTCAGAATTTTTGATTCCTCAAGATATATATCTAAACTTTATTTTGATTTGTTTGAATTGTTCTTGGGAGGTGGTTAGTGATTTAGAATTCTCTTTGATAAGAGTGTAAGAGTTCAGGATCTGTGAGGTTTGCTAGTCTTGTCTACTGCAAACAAATTTCCAAACCTAGATTGGAACATATCAAAAGCGAAATCAATTCTTTGTGAGGTATTCGGGTATCGAAAGTCTTCACTGAGGTTGAAGCAACCCTTAGGTTGTAAAGGACGTCATCTAAGGGAATCAAGTGCGTAGAATCTTGCGAGATTTAAGAGATGTAAGGAGCACGACTGAAGCTGGACGAGGTCCCGAGGTTTTCTGCCAGTGCTATTTCCACGTTAATAAAATTCTGGTGTCTTGTGTTATTATTTCCTTTTTCGCATTATATTGTTTATGTTTATAATAGGAATATCATAATTGAAGTCCTTGTTAACAAAATTAGTACGTAACCAATCTAGATAGTTTAAGTCCTTATCTTTTGAAATCAAACCAAGACTTGTTATTGTTGAATTCATATCTTGAAAAATAGATTACAAGTTTTATGCTTGTTAGAATTCAGATCTTAATAATTAGGATACAACTAGATTGATCTAGGATATTGATTTTTAAGATCGTCCAAGAACTCTTCTACATAACTAAGCACACAGAACTTTGGTCTATACATATGAGTTGCGAAAAAGATAGAGAAAAACTGTATATACAATCTGATTCAAGGGACTTTAGTTTGACCTACTTGTGGTTGTATTAGGTTTTGTCCATACAGGTTGCCCAACGAAAAAGTTGGTGGTATACTTGGCACCCTCTCCTTTTCAACATCATACATTTATTTATCAATCTTCACTGCTTCCCTCCCTTAAGATCAACCGATCGTTTCGAACTTTGTGGCCGAAGCAAGACGTGAATGTCTTTTCTTTGTTTAGGCTCATCTTGTACAATTTTGATTTCTCAAACTTAAAAAGAACTTTTACAGTACATTTTTACCCTAAAATAATTTGGCTACCACATCAGGAGATCAACCTCTCGGTTACAAACTCAATTCTTAAAATTGTTCAGAATAGTTGATTTTATGTGAGGATCAGTAATTTCTACTCACAATATCCCAATTTCGGTAATACTAGTGGTAGTGGACCCAAGATCACTCCTCTTACCACCACCTTTAGTACCAACACCTCTCCCAGTATCATCAATCATCCTCCCACTGGTAATGCTCCTGAAGGTACCAAAAACACCCAAGCTCCGCCCAACATAGCTGATCTGATGCAGAAACAAGAAAACCTTGCCAAGATGCGTGCGGATATGACTACCAATCGTAAGGAGGTTCTCACTTACCTTAAGACTTTGACGGAATAACTTTCATAGAAGGAACACCAATGTCGTTAAACGTAAAAAACACAAGAATGCTTCTATCTAAGTCCACCACTGATGCTAGCACTTCAAGGGTTCACATTCGGGAGATGATGAAGTCCGCGCAGTCATTCATCGTGTGAAAAAATGTATTCAACAACCTAACTTCATCACCCATGAATATTTGGAAAGGTTCTTGCAAAATCGTGGAGATGAGGGCTCGTCTTCACTTCACCAACACCAACCTCTTTATACAATAGAAATCTAAAGAATCTCTTTGCCAAGAGGATATTTCTAACTTCTCTTCTCACTATATGATGAGAAATGAAACACTTGAGAACATGTCTCTCGGTTCATGGAATCACTATGAGAGCATGTGTATAATTCGATGTTACGTCTTAAGGAATTCTCTAAGTTTCTTACCAGGAGGGCAAACATATGGTAAAACAATATCGCTCCCGGAAACATTTTCCAACTGGTATGAGATGGTCAGTGCATTTTATAATGAAATATTTCTTTATCTCCGAACAAATCATTCTGTCAGATTTGGGGAGAATGTTTAAGAGAAACAAAGAACACCCTAATGATTACGTGAAGCGATTCAGAATTCAGGATCTCAACTATCACGATCTGGTAACTTAACTGCAATTGGTAGAACTTTACATCAATGGTATGATTCCCGTCTAACATGCCTTGCTAGAGAATTCGCATCTTCAGATCTTCTCTGAACTCCATGAGGCTACCAAATAATCTTCAATAACGGCCCCTGCCTTATTGGAAAGACAAAGGCTTGATCGAGAAGGAGGTCGTGGAGATAGCCATGGAAGCAAGATTCTAATGAAAAAATAATACAATATCCAACTATCCATAGGTGATGTCAGCAACAAATAAGGCAAGAGTAAAGATTCATCTCAGCAAGTGCCAAAGACTAAGGCCATCCCCAACTCCAGATCCAGTCTTTTCTCCAATACCTTCCCAAGAACAAGCTTCATTCCAGGGTCCATCCAAATCTACACGACATCAACAGCCAAATCCAACTCCAATGTTCCCATATTTCTGCTTTCCCATGGAAGAGGTTATTGAGCCGCTGGAGGTATGGATACAAGATTGCGCTATCAAGTTAGGACACCCCCCCCCTAAAATTTCCCAAGAGATTGCGGATTCCACGTACCGATGCTTTCATAGGTTCGTCAATCATCCAACCAGTGAATGCAATAGTTTGAAGCGTATCTTTGAAGAAAAGATAGAATCATACGAATTACACTTGGGAATGAAGGTATACACAACAACCCTCTTCCTTCCAGGAACTCCACCTTCTCTGGAGGACCTATTAACCGAATATTCCAGCACATGTAGAAGATCCTCTACTTCTTCAAGACACAACACAAGGGCATCTTCATCGCCCTCAATTACATCGTGTCCAGTAAACACTTGTCTTTTACTAATAAAACCGAAAAGCATCCCAGTCATGCTGAATGTGGCTGAACGATTATCAACACTCCCACTACGAGATATATATGAAGAGGATGTGAGAGACATAGATGAACAATTTGAAGGACGACCACATACTGGTGAACTTGGTGAAGAGTCCGAAGCTGATTACAACAAACTTGATGAGGAAGTGGACAATAAGCGTGAAGTAGCACAAGTCTCCTCCAATAGTTTGAATCAACCTCAAGTAAGCTTCTTCATTTGTTTTGGATCCATAAAGCGCATACATACTTCATGAATATCCGAATGGATAGAATCATGTATGAATTTGTGAAAAACTTTAGTGAGAAAATTCAGATACAAGAAACTTTGGTAAAAATGTTCATACGCTGTCCGTTTTTGATGGTTGACCCATAATTTTTTATCGCTAGAGGCCCATTTATCTTTATATATGTAAGTTTTTTTTTTGGGATTTCGAGCTTGTCTGATGGCTTAAAACAGTTTAATTGTAAATTTTCATATTTCAAACTTGTCTTGTTGTTCAAAACAACTAAACACCAAAATTCAAGGAAAATTTCAGGATTTTTCAGTTGCGATATAGTTGAATATATTAGCCATATCTCTTAGCTCACTTATTCGATTGATGTGCAATTTTAGTATGTTGTAATAAACACATAGACATAAGTTTTAGTATATAACTAATGCTTATATTCCTTACCAATTTCTGTAAGATTCTGACTTTGTAGAAGGTAGTGTAGAATTCATTCTTATGTCATCATTGACCACATTGTTCCTAGCGAGATTTTGTAAAACGTTTTGTAGTAGCTCACGACCATATATTACCATCAAGAACACTTTATAATGAATACTTATGTTATCATTGATCACATATTCTGAGTTTTATGATCCATGCTTGAATTCTTTATGTTTGAAGTACTCTGACTCATTATACCAGGTATATTACTACTTTTAAGAGGAAATCTGACGAAACAAAGAGATGAAATTGCTGATAAGATAGAGGATGTAGATTACCGTAGATGGGGATGCTGATGTCGTCCTCTCTTAAATTCAAAATCACGAGGACACCACCTCAAGTGCTATTATTGAGGTTACCATTCCGAGTGATAACCACATTCCAGATGACCAGGTGATGGAGACTGCTTCGGCAGAATACCCCAATGCGGGTATCAACTTTGAATTTCAGTTTAGTAGAATCCTCTCTGGATATGTTTGTGTTGGGGGTTTTAGCGTTCCATATTCTTATGTTATTTTTTATACTAAAATTTGAAAGATGTTTGGTCACTTCTTTATATGTAATATGGAAAAATGTCGTGCCTTAGAGAGAGTCGTGTCAAGGTTATTTTCACAGTAGAAGAAATGATCACTCTTTCTAAGAAAAATATCTCCGAAGTTGTACTTGAAGAGTGGGGAGAATCCTTGGAGAAGTTACAGTGCGACCACTATGGGGAAGAAGATCATTAAAAAAAATTGTCCGCGGAAAATTATTGGATGCTCAAACCCTAGTTGTAATAGTTATATGCCCATCCACACTTCTACAAAAAAAGACACATATGAAAAGCATTTCTAGAATTGTCATGTGTGTTTTATGTTGGAGTGGACTGATTAAGTGTATGAAGAGGTTTAATCAATGAAAATGTATTTGTATCTAATTTGAACCTCTCTTTTTTAAATTAAACTACATTGGATTAAAGAAAACTTCAAATATATAAAATACTTTCTTAACATAAGACGAATCTATCATTGAATTAAAAATAAATTATAAATCTCGTTAATTGACAAATCTACCATTCAATTAAAACTAAATTATAAAACTCGTTAATTAACGTCCTCACTCAGCGTCCGAGTGGTGGAGCATCTAGGAAGAAAAAGAGGTTGAATATGTGAAGATCTCTAAGGATGTTGAAACAAACTTTGTAACTAAAAGGTTTGCCGTTAGATAGCTACCACGTCGCTAGAGTTCTTTGTAGCACGTCATAAGCGGTTTCACCGTTCAATCTATGGTGGTTAATGTGCATTACTAGAGCTGTAAATTGCGTGTGTTCATGATTAATCATTTGAAAACGACTCAACAATCCTCAAGCATCACGCATCACACATTTTCGGGTTCCCCGTTTCTTCTGCAAACATTGCAAAAATATTGTGTCAAAAACCCAGATTCAACACTACTTCATCACTATGGATAGTTCAACGCTCACGGATTTCATCATGTAGGTAGATAGTTTATATATAGTGAACGTTTTGTATTTATAACTTCAGTCAAGTGTACTACTTGCAACATTGCAGTCGATACTTTAAATTTCTTAGAAACTTTTTAGAAATGGTCTTGCAAGCATGCACCAACATAGGAAAATGATGCAGGTTATTCAGTTTTAAGTACGATATTAAGAGCCTAGATGTAGAAGAGCGGAACAATATTTGGCTTGAATGGATCAAGAGTATTTCTCGAGTAACTATATAATCCATTCTTAAACAAATGCCTTTCTTTCTTAAACGGGTAGCTAGCTCAGTTGGTTATCCCCGTTCCTCAAAGGTTTGATGCGTTCAGGAGGTCCCAAGTTCGAGTCCTCGATGACGCAATATTGTAGAATTTGACATGGAAGATAGAGTTAGCTTGCCCCTCTTGCGACATAATCAGCCTCCCTATCCGATTCGGCTCCCTTGGCTGGTTTTTCATGAGTCTCGCTGGTAGGCTAGCACGGCAACCTGTTGAACTAATGTAGTAGTACGCTGTTGTAACTTAACTTGTTAGGCTTCCAACTAGGTTCTTGTAATAATACTATTTATTCAATAATAACAATAATTTAATAATAATAATAGAAAAATAAAAGGTTACTTATTCTTATGACACTAAAAATTATGGGTCTTACTCTTACTGTCTTGGCCTCAGGGTCATAAAAATAAATGGGTTATTTGGTTTTTGACACTCAGGTTTTGACCAAAACCCGGGTTTGGCCTAACATTTATCCAACCTCCGTGTTTGGTCTAAAGACCAACATTGATCCGCATGGACTCGGTAAGATTTTGACTTCAGTTTAATAATTATTAAAAAAGTTAAATAAAATCTAATTCATATTCTAATTTACTGCTATACCCTTTCACTTCTGTCCGTTCCAGAAAACCGACAGCCCAATCCTCTGCTCCATTCAAAGCAACAGTAACAACAACTCCCATCACCATAAATTGCAGCTGTAACATCCATTTTCCTAACTCCATTGTTCTGCACCACCGACAACAGCTCCATCTCCTGTAATTGCTTCAACTTCAGCTGCATCACCCTCAAGAGCTCAACCCCAACATAACTTGGTCTGAAACCCAGAAACCAGTCCTTGCTTCAGTTCAAGACCACCATTCTTTCCTGTAACTTCCAATTTCTTCCCCTTAACAACAAATTCTTCTCAAGCAGCAACATCATCTGGTCTTGCACCTGCTTCACAAAACTAGCACCACCAACACATTACAACTTCACCTGACTATTGCATAACCACCTCTACTTCCCTGAATTCAAACTAAGTGATGTAGCTTCTATCACCAACATCACTTCCAACTTCTTCTTTCTTTTCTGCACCACCATTCATTGCAACAAAACAACAAACCACTGAATCAAATTCATCTATTGCACTCCATTCCTGCAATTGCAACTCTCTCTTCTTTCTTGTATCCTTGACAAACATGATTGCAAATACGCCATTACTGCACCCAGCAACACACCCATATCTCCATTTGCAGCATCACAACACTCATGGACACAACCAACAACTAATTTAACCTAAATCCACTCTTTATTTCATAACCAGCTTCCGAATCTTCATCTCCATAATCAAACCGAACCCAATCACAGCAATATCGGTTTCTCCATTCTCTGAATCTTCACCAGCAACTCCTTCCGAACCTTTAAATGAACACCCATCTTCAATTTCATATCCGATTCAACCTCAATCACCTCCTACCACTATGATTTAATCTTCTCTCCGTTCAGCAGCATCATCTTCTCAAACCCTAGATTCAGAATCAGGAAACCTTACACTAAATCGAGAGTATAACATCTTCAATTAGCAGCATCAGTTCCGCTCTCGAGCTAATTTTCTTCTAATTTGGAATCAACTCAAATCCATGAAAATCAATAGCAGCAGAGAAACAGAGAAGGAAAGGGGAAGGAATGCATTTTTCTCGACCTAATTTAGGGGTAAAAGTAGGTATACATCGGGATCGTAGGCTAATATCTTGCTATAGTAACCGTCGGATCCTAGAACCAATTCAGGGGTACATCAGTAATTCAGTATTTTATAATATTGGTCTTTAGACCAAACGCAAAGGCTGGATAAATGTTAGACCAAACCCAGTACCAAAAACTAAATAACCCAAAGCAAAATTGTCCTCATAATTCTAGCCGATCTCAAAAATAATTCTAATCGTAACAAGGCTAAAATAACCTCATATAACGTTATATGTCTTTTTCCCATGGCCCTAGAGTCATGAAAATAAATATATGTAAATTATTCCCATGACCCTTGATCATTTTATAAGCAACCCTAATTGTAATAAGACTAATAATTTTCTAACATAACCGTTTTTCCTCTCCCAAGACCAGTTTTTAGTGAGTGTTTTATCCACGTTAACATTTTGTGTGTGCAGCCATTATGCACAGTTTTTTCATATGGTTGTTTATGGTGTGCAAACACTATTAATTATATTTAAAAACCCACATAAAGCATTTAAAGAATCAAAAGAGAGTTTTTTGGCTCCCATAATGATGTACATACTATACAATAAACAGTTATTAACACCGTGAATAATAGTTGCACTCTAAAATAACAATATGGATAATAGCCGCATTTTATAAAAAACTATGGGTAATAGCCGCACTCTAAAGAACTCTGTGGATAATAGCTGCACTCGAAGAAAATTAAGAAGAACATTTAGGTAATATAGAAAAACGAAAATTTGATATTCGTATTTACGCTTATTGTGTAACTATAAAATTTGTCAAATTCTTACATATGATTTGTAAAATATGTTATATTTAAGTTGGTTTGACAATTATATTCCTGAAAAATAGAGTTTATACACATACGGATAATCATGCCATTCAATTCATTTATTTAATAATATCAAATATCTTATTCATATCTCCTTCTTTTTTATGGGGCATTTTAATAAAGTACTGTATGTTACAGATTTATTTAATGAATATCAAAAGTGGAAATTGAATCTATACCACCCACTTTCAGGAATTTTCGTAATTTTTCTAAAGTTTTTAGGGTCTAGTTTTTAACACATCACAATGTTATATTAAGTCAATTAAATCTTCCTCGGAGGTTGAGTTTACGTTTTCACGCGTCATGAACATACTAGTTTAATTTCATTATCCTAAAAGATATTAGTTTAGTTTCATCATCCACTTAAAATACATCCTTAAAGGTACTTTTATAATGTATTCACTCCTCTTTACCATTATTTTACTTCTCTCTTTTCAAGGCACCTGCCTCAGTGATAAAAATTCTAAATAAGAAGATGAGAGACTTCTTATGGGATCATGGTTCAGTCTCAAATACTTCACATCTTATCAAGTGGGAGATAATTTATGCTCCTATTGAGAAAGGCGGTCTTGGTGTGTGTAATCTGAAGCTCATCAACTTAGCTATGTTGGCTAAATGGTGTCGGAGATTTGGAGTTGAAAGAAACATACTTTGGTGCAAGATAATTTCAGATAAATATGGTGCTCGTTTTTCTTGTTGGATTCCAAATTTAGTTAAAACTTCTTATGGTGTTTCATGTTGGAGAGATATTGCAGACACAAGCAATCTCATATCTGCAAATTGATTGTTCACTCTGGAAGACAAATTGCATTCTGGAATGATCATTGGTTGAGCAGCAACTTTTTTAACATTATACTTCCCAGTCTTTACAAAGTGATCAAAAACAAGAATTCTACAATTACTAATATGGTAACCATGGATGGTAACTGGTACTTTGATTTTAAAAGAATTTTATCTGACACAAAAAATTTGGACTTGGCAGCTCTTCTCATGCAGATTGGTAACTATCCTCCAACTCTAGATACACTTTCTGATACTAGAAGATGGTCTCTGAATGTTTCTGGCATTTTCAATGTGAAGTCCTTGTACTCTAATATGATTGCAGATGTTGGTGTTGAGAATTTTCCTTTTTCTTTCATTTTGAAAGCAGAAATCCCTCCTAAAGTTAAATTCCTGGTTTGATATGCAACTCATGGAAATCTTAATACTTTAGATAATATCAACAATAAGGGTCTAGATATTTACAACAGCTGCATTCTCTGTGGTGATGATGTAGAATCACATGAGCACTTATTCATTCACTGTAAGGTTGCAAGAAAACTTTGGGACTCGCTCACCCCAAATGACAGTTGGACATGGGTGTTTCCTAACATTGTCTACTCTTTAGCTCAATGTTGGGATCACAAAATCATTTTTTTTGGTGAGGGAAGTTTTGTTTGGGGTTTTACTCCAGCAACCATCATTTGGGTAATCTGGAGGGAAAGAAACTGCCGGACTTTTGAGAAAGATTACTCCTTCAAAACAGATCATGATCTGGTAATTGATGCTAAATCTTTAATTCTCAGTTGGGAAACAATAACAGGAAAAAGGGTGCATCTGAATTACGCTAGTACAGTTCACAACAATTGGGATGCAATCTTTATGTAACTATCATTTTTTTTTCTTCTTCTCTTTCTTTTGGCCACCTCTGGTAGCTACTTTGTAAATTCCTTATTCTAATAAAATTCGTCTCTTTCGATCAAAAAAATAAATAAAATAATCCTCTTCAAATAAAACCCAAAGCCGTTTCAGTGAGTAAGAAAGAATGAGGACATTCTCAAACACTTAATTTCCAAACTGAAGGTAGGGGTTCGAACCTCGCATAGAAATCACTGTTTTACCTATAAAAAAAAAACTTAGTTTCCACAAAGTAAAATAAGTAAACACACTCATTTTAAATATTTATTTTTACAATTACAAGAAAGTTTCCAAAACCTTAGTATATATTCTCATTTCCCACATACCGAGAAACAAAAGCTCAATATTAAACATATGAAAAATAAAACCAAATCAAATCAAATCTATGCACTTTTCATTCGCCCTTTTTAAAGTTCCTCCATGTTTTATGCATAATTTTGTTTTTGTTATTTTCTTCAAATTCGTAATGTTGGGGAAAAAAACCAATAACATTAATTATACTCGGTTTAAATAGACAGTAAACAAACCAAATCACCTTTTCCCGAGATCGATTGAAAACCTTTAATTGTTGAAGACTCTAAGCATGAGATGGGGTGGCTCTGTTTGTGGTGCCAGAGGCGTATTTGCCACCGCGTTCTTTCCTAGCATTAGCGGCGAACTTCATTGCATTGACATGCAAATTAGCACTTTGTTCCTCCTTAGTCCATTCACTTGCGTAGTAGTACTCTTCTTTGGACTTCTCGGCATGTTTTGAAGCTGGGAAGAACATACTTCCCCATTGAGGGAAGTGTATGAAAGCTGTTGGGACGGTACACGCCACAATCATAATTCCCATGTAAGTGAGTCCATTTGCAGTTGAGAAGTTTGAACTTGTAAAGAACAAGAATTGGGTTAATCCTGAACCAAAGTTACCACCGGCACCTGTTAGACCTGAAATGATACCCAGTGACCGCCGAGAAACAAAGGGTACGACGCCGAATGTAGCTCCACATGCAGCTTGAGCACAAATAGAGAAAAGGATCATAGCCACGATAGCGAGAGTAAGTGAATTGGAAAGACCAAGCCATATGCAGAAGAGACCTCCCGCTGTTTGGAGGATCCACAGGTTCCATAATCTTGCCCTCATTCCCCATCTATGGGCACCGATATCTGAGAGATATCCACCTATTGGACGAGCGAAGAAATTTGCCATACCAAAAGCAGCAGCGATCATACCAGCTGTGTGCAGCTTTAGATCAAACCTGTCAAAAAAGTACTCAGCGATGACATTGTCGGTTGATAACTCTACACCCATCGAGTAACCATAAAGCAGAACAAAAATCCATGTCCTGTAATTTGTTACGCCGTACCAAAGTACCTATAAAAAGGAGATGATAAAATTTATAAGGTCAACGGCTCAGCTCACGATAAAAAAAACTACACAAACTTGGTCAATTAACCCAATAACGATAATTCATGGCTGAAAAAGACATGTAAAATTTAATACTGTTTAAATGGACGAGAATGTAAAAATAGTCAGGATGTAAACGGTTGCATCCTACCCATTTTCAAATACTTTTTCTTATTTTTAATTTACATCAGGATGCATCCAGTTTCACCCTCACTATTTTTTAAATTTAAGCCTGGATGAATCCAGATTCATTCTTGCTATTTTTTTGGTTCCCATTTCACCCATACTAATTTTTACTCGTCCATTAGAACCATGTTTTAAAAATATTTAGGCAATTGACCTAATTTCTCAAAAAAACTAGGACTTGGAATTGCGAGATATATAAATTGGGCGGGAACAAAAATCCATGTTCCTCTATACACATTACGCGGGAATAATTCATGCTTTTAGAAAAGGGAACTAATTGCATGGTTTAAGTACTTGAGGAGATGAAAGGAACGAAAAAAAACCTTGGAGAACTTGTCTTTGGCAACGATTCCCGCATTTCGATTTCCATCAGGAAGATCTTGTCCAAGAACCAAAACAAGAAACCCCGTAATTATATGCATCCAACCAGGGATGAAGAAGGCAATACGCCAGGCTGAGAATGGAGTTGCGCCGAATTTTCTGATTATCTCGTAAAGCACAGGCATTATAAGTTGAGTTGCACCACCCCCCATGTTTCCCCACCCTGCAGCAAGACCATTTACTGTCCCAATGATATCACTATTGAACATAGTACTCATCCAGTACTGGCAAGAAACAAATGTAGCAAGCGAAAATCCGATCATAAATCGGACAGCTACATACCCACCAGGAGATTCAACTAATGCCATGCAGAACACAGTTGGTGCGGAGAGCATCATCAAAAACGCACAACCGTATCTTGGCCCTAGTAAATCACAAACAGCTCCCATGACAAGCCTGGAAAAGATACTGCCGGAGACAGAAGCAACTCCAGCATTACCCACATCACCTTTTACCAAGTTAAGATTGTCCCTAATAATAGGAACAAGGGGAGCAGCCGCAAATGTTGAGACGAAACAGGTAAAGAAAGATATCCATGAGAGATGGAAAGTTCTCATATGCGGATTAGCAAATGAAAAAAGCTTAAATTGTGTTGCTTTGTGTTCATTGTCTACAAGTAAGTCGAACTCAGGCAACTTTTCACCAGCCATTAAAACAGACTTACAAGTGTTTTCTTCTCACAAATTTGGAGAGATTTATGAGAGAACAAAACTTGTCAAGTTTGTTGGTTTCGAACAGGAGTCAAGTGTTATGAAGATATTGAAAAAATGAGAACACGGGCTTGTATTTGTATGTGAAAACCTTTGACACATTCTGCACACGTTGTTGGTGGCAAAACTAGAAAGATTCCGATCTGGTCATTGGTTATTTGAGACAGTAATATAATGTGATACCCAAGTTGTCTTATGTCCCTTGGCTGCGATATATATAGTGCTAGTTGTTATAAATAATGCGATACCAAACTGGCGTATGTCCCTTGGCTGCGATTATTTGCGATAAATACTAGTTGCTACATATACATAATGTGATAACCAAATGGTCGTCGACTGTCCCCTTCTGTTTCTTGACTTGAGAAAGATTCCAAGCCGTGAAAAGTTCAGACAATATTCCTTCCGTGACAAGATACCTAGGTAGCTAGAAATGTTGAGAAACTATCTCATTAACTGTTCATGTCTTTCAAACTCTAAGAATTGCTATTTGAAATTAAACTCAAAAAATATATTAATAATGATGGGTCTCCCGGTATCTCTGAAGTGTTAAAAAATGTAAGTCCGGAGCCGTGCAGATGTTACCACCTTCCCACCTAAATTATGACCAATTACGTGGTGGTGACTTAACGGAATCAAATAAACTAATTTTGCTATGTCAAAAATCAAATAAACTAGTTCTACCTTTTAGCCTTTTAAATTCATAAAGACAACAGTATTTGACTTTTTCTCCTTAAAAAGGAAACTTCTTTCTTTTGGTGGAAAATGGGCAGCAGATTGTGGATAACAGGCAGAATAACTAGATTAAAATTATGTTGTAATTTGATTCGCCTAACCAAATCAAAAATGTAATTTCATGATTAATTTTTTTTCTACTTCTCCGTCCGTCATTACTATAAAGGCGGAATGTTGTATATTCTTATTAGGAATAATGAGTTTTGTCAAAGTCAATTAGTCAATGGACTTTGACTATTAGAGGTCAATAGTCTTGTTTCTTAGACACATTAAATATGTCCGAACAGTTCTATTTTCTGTATCCAATTATTACACAATAATATTGTTCTTGGTTTTCTTGCTCATCTTCTTCAACATTGTAATTTTCTTTAATCTTTCAGTACTGTGAGAACATATCAATTCTCATGGTATCAGATTAGGTTACGATCCTACATCAATCATTCATCAAAGCTTAACAATTTTTCTCAATAATTTTCAGCTTTTTGGGTAATACATATTCAATAAAAAAAAATTCCCAATTCAATTTTAGGGTTCATCTTCTGAACTTTTATGGTCACTACAAGAAAAGGTTCTTATCAACGTAATCGAAATCGTAATAATATCAACAATCGCAACAACAACAACAACAACAACAACAACAACATCAATACTAGTCCTCAATTTGATTCTCAAATAATGTCGACTTCCGCTGGATCTGGTACTTTTTCTTGTCTTCCTTTTACAAATATCACCAATTTTGTTTCCATGAAATTAGATGGATCAAATTACTTGTTATGGCGTGACCAATTTGAAGGGGTTTTGATCTCTACTGATCTTTTTGGGTATGTTAATGGTGAGTTAGTAGAACCATCACAGAAGATAATTGTTAATGGGGTTGAGACTGTAAATCAAGAATGGATTTCTTGGAGAAAGCTAGACAGATTTGTTTCCACATGTCTTACAGCAACATTTACTGAAACTATTAGTGGTGATGTTCTTGGTCTGAGTACATCAAAAGAAATATGGGATTTTCTACAAAATAGTTTTAGAACTCAATATCTTGCTAGGAAAAAATATGTTGAGAACTCAGTTACATGGAATTAAAAAGGGTAATCAGTCAATTGTGATATATCTTCAAAAGATCAAAACTATAGCTGATTCTCTAGCTGCTATTGGAGGGAAAAATGAGTGATGAAGACTTAATGATGTTTATCATGAATGGTTTAAGTAGTGATTATGATATTTTTGTGGTCTCTTCACAAAATAGGGAAAAATCATATACTTTTGGTGAATTAAAAGAAAAATTGCTATCCCATGAACAATTTATGGTTGAGAGACAACAACAGAATCATAATGTATATGATGAACAGTCTGCTATGTATGCAAGAAATTGTTCAAATGGTTATAATAACAATAGAAGAAATGGTAATAGTGGAAATGGAGGTAATAACAGAAATAGTCAATATCAGCATGGGTCTTCTTCTGGTTCAAATGGTTCAAATGGTTTTAATTCAAATTCAAGTGGAAGATCTCATATAGACTACTCCAAAATGTTTTGTTTTGTAAGAAAAAGGGTCATCTAGCAATAAGATGTTTTTTCAGATATCACCCTCCACCAACTGGGTCATCAAACAATAACAATCAAGCACATTATGCAAATGTTGATAGTGGAGCAACTTTTTCAACTGGTGCAGTAAATGGTTCACATGCTACACAACAAGCTTTTACATGAATGAATGTTCAGAATGCTGCAATTAATGATGATCCTTCTTCTTCTGGGAGTGTATGGATTTCAGATAGTGGAGCATCAACACATATGACTGGAGATAGGACATTACTTCAAAATACTTCTAACTACAAAGGCAAGGATGCTGTCATGATTGGTAATGGCAAGAAATTATCCATTTCTCTTACTGGAAGTACTACTATAATGTCCTTCTTGTGCCAGATATGAAACATAATTTGCTCTCTGTTGCTAAGTTTACTAAAGAAAATAAGTGTTATGTTATTTTTGACCCTTTTGGCTATGAGATAAGAAGTTTAGTTGATCATGCATTGCTAGCTCAGGGAAAAATGGTTAATAACTTGTATCCCATCACTTTTACTATGATGCAATTTTCTTTTTCTTCTCTTGTTGCTTCTCCTGATGTTTGGCATAACAGGCTAGGGCATCCATCATTCAAAATTATTCAATCTCTTCATCTTAATAAAAATATTGTTCTTAAGTCATCAAAATCTTCTTCTTTATGTCATTCATGTCAACTTGCCAAGAGCAAAAGACTTCCTTTTCAATTATCATCTTCTCATGCTTCTTCTCCACTTGTACTGATTCATTGTGATGAGTGGGGTCCTGCTCCTGTTACTTCATTAGAAGGACATAGATATTATATACTTTTTGTTGATGACTTTAGTAGATTTCATTGGATATATCCAATGCAAATCAAGAGTGAAGCTTTACAGTGTTTTCAACATTTAAAAAAATTGACTGAAAATCTGTTTAAAACAAAAAAAAATAGTTTTTCAAACTGATGGTGCAAGTGAATTGGTTAAAGGTATTTTTAAATCTTTTATCGAGTCCTCTGGAATTCAAATAAGGATTTCTTGTCTAAAACCCCCAGAGCAGAATGGTCTTGCTGAGAGAAAGCATAGACACATTACTGAATGGATAATACTTTGCTTTTTAATCCTTCTTGTCCTAAAGAGTACTGGTATGATGCATTCTTAGCAGCTACTTATTTGATAAATAGAACTCCTACTTCAATTCTTAATGATCAATCTCCTTATCAAGTCTTGTACAATGAATGTCCAGGTTATTCCTTTTTAAGAGTTTTTGGATGTATTTGCTATCCCTTCTTGGGACATTCTAGAGAAGATAAGCTATCTCCCAAATCTGTAAAATGCATTTTTATTGGGTATAGTACTTTACATAAGGGTTACAAGTGTTATAATCTTGTTACTAAAAGAACTTATATTTCTAGACATGTTATTTTCTCTGAAAATGAATTTTATTTTTATTCAAACTCTTTATCTAGTTCTGTTATCATAAGTGAACTTCCTTCATCTTCAAGTACTTCTGTTCCTTTTTCTTCTGTTGTTACAAGGTCTCAAAGAGGAATTACGAAACCTAAACCTTTTCCTGATCATATTTTAAATCATTCTGTTAAACATCCTCTATCTACAACTTTTACTTCTTTACTTGATATCCCTTCTGAGCCAAAAAGTTTTAAGCTAGCAATGCAAGATCCAAAGTGGTTAATCTCTATGAAAGATGAAAATGAAGCTTTAAACAGAAATGGTACTTGGGATTTAGTTGATCCAGAACCTCATATGAATGTTCTAGGTTGAAAGTGGGTGTATAGAGTTAAATTAAACTCAGATGGTACTATTGATAAGCTCAAACCTAGATTGGTAGCTCAAGGGTATAATCAACAGGATGGAGTTGACTATGGTGAAACCTTTAGTCCTGTAGTCAAATCCACAACAGTTAGAGTGGTATTATGTATTGATGTTACTAGAGGATGGTCTATCAGATAATTAGATGTGTCAAATGCATTTCTTCATGGTGATTTATCTGAGAATGTTTATATGAAGCAGCCACCAGGTTTTGTTAGAGAAGAATTTCCTAATAAGGTTTGTCATTTGAAGAAAAGCTTGTATGGTTTTGTTAGAACATTGTCAGATTTTTCATTATTTGTTTATGTTGCTGGTTCAGAAATGACGGTTCTCTTGTTATATGTAGATGATATCATTTTAACTGGTTCTTCACATGCTTTGCTTGATCATTTGGTAAAATATTTGAGTTCTTCTTTTGCAATGAAACAATTGCGTGATTTGAGTTATTTCTTAGGAATAGAAGCTGTGAGAATATCTGATGATATTAAGCTGACTCAAAAGAAGTATACAATTGAGCTATTACAAAAAGCTAACATGGTTGAGTGTAATCCATGTAGTACTCCTATAGCTAAAGGACCAAGAATTTCTATTAATGAGGTACTTTGCTGTCAAATGTTTCTGAAGATAGAACTATAGTTGGTATGCTCCAGTATTTATGTTTGACAAGACCTGACATTTGTTTTGGAGTTAACTATGTAAGTCAATTCATTCATGCTCCAACAGATGCCCATATGCTGTTAGTTAAGAGAATACTTAGATATCTTTAAGGTACAATTGGTTATGGTGTAATCTTAAGGAAATGAGATATTGAACAATTAACAGCATACACAGATTCAGATTCGGGGAGTTGTCCTGAGACTGCAAGATCAACAGGGGGTTATGCTGTATTTTTGGGTAATTCATTAATTTCTTAGTCAAGTAAAAAGCAACCAATTGTCTCAAGATCTACAGCTGAAGCAGAGTATAAATGTTTATCTACTGCTACTGCAGAATTGGAATGGCTATCTTCTTTATTCAGTGAACTGCATATTTCCTTAAAATTGCCAATTACTTTGTATTGTGATAATACAAGTGCAATCTATTTATCTGCTAATCCTGTTTCTCATTACAGGACAAAACATATAAAGATACATTATCATGTTGTGAAAGAATTGATTGCAGATGGTTTTCTAAATGTTCAACATATAGCTTCTGAACATCAGCTGGAAGATTTATTCACAAAAGGTTTATGTGCTCCTGTGTTTACTTCTCTGCTTCAACAGTTACTTGGTCTTTCTCTGCCTGCAACAAGTAGTGATGGTGCTTCTACTAAAATATGTACTACAGATGGTGCTTCTACTGGAATATGTACTGCAGCTCTTTCTGCAAATTTGTCAGCTTGTTGTGTCTGACAGTTTTACTTCACCAACTGTTGGTTTTTAGTTTATACTTATGTTTGTAATTTTTTTGTTTGTTGTCAGGCATATCTGTTCAAACATTGTTTGTAAACTTCAAACTGATTGAGTCTGTGACTATCAGTTTGAGGGGGGCTATTAAGAATAATGAGTTTTGTCAAAGTCAATCAGTCAATTGACTTTGACTATTAGAGGTCAATAGTCTTGTTTCTTAGACACATTAAATATGTCTGAACAGTTCTATTTTTTGTATCCAATTATTACATAATAATATTGTTCTTGGTTTTCTTGCTCATCTTCTTCAACACTGTAATTTTCTTTAATCTTTCAGTACTGTGAGAACATATCAATTCTCAATTCTTGTCACACTAAATTGGCGGACTCTCACTTCCAAGATGTTGTTTGACATAAATTTCAGAAGAACGCGCAATTAGGGATATGGAAAATCAATGTGGATATAGGAAAATGACAAAAACAAGATATAAATAGTAAATCACCCCTTATTCAGGTATTTTAGATAATTCCTAATCTATCCCCTTAATAATAATGTTTAGTGATTACTCATAATTAGGTCGGTTGATATATTATTTTGATAATGATACAGTAAAAATTCCATATACTAATAAACTCTATATATTAATAAAAAATCATAGTCCCACCTTGGGCCAGTTATAAATAGTAATAACCTCCATATTTTAATATTAATAGATTTTTCCATTCCGACCATAAGGAATTTACCTCTATATATTAATATAATCGTCATTATTGAAAACTCATATATCTTGTTACATTGAAATTTAAGATGAAATGAAATACTCATTTATAGTTGTTTGAGGAAAGGATGTAACTCTTTGAATTGTTAACGCATCTTTTGATTTGTGGATGTGTAAAACCTCATTACCATGGGAATCTTTTTGTTGAAACCAAAACATTTCCAACTTGTCGAGCATAGTTAAAGCTTTTTGGCATGAAAATTTTGGTATCTTCATACCATCATCATCAGAACTATCTCCCTCTGCTTCTTGTCTAATTATTCCATCGATGATTTCTTCTTCGGTTAAAGCATATACGACTTGTTGCTTATTTGCATGATTAATGAAGACATCCATATTCATTATCATTTACATAATTTGGATGATATCAGTAGCTTCCAAAGTATTCCACAAAATATTCTGTCTGCATGGTCCTCTACAAATACCTACAGATATCAGTAGCTTCCAAAGTTAAATGTCGGTGTTGTCATTTATTTTTCGAGCACGCTGGCTTATATTACCGGCATTGTCCTTTATTTACTGAGCATGCTGGCACAGTCGTTTCCGACGTTTTTTTTTCAGTGAGTGTTTTATGCCTGCATGTTTCAAATTTGTAGATAATGTTCACTTCATTTCTCTCATATGTCGGCATTGGAGGTAGAATTTCGAACATGCAAGAACTGTTGGCTGGCATAGATGTGTATGTTTTTTCTAGCTTGTTTATAGTATTTTTTAAATAATTTTCTTCTCATTCGTTTCTTAGATTGTGCCATATGATAAGGAAACACTTGAAAACCGTTGGGTCGGGATACGTCGGATTATTATAAAATTCCTCCGTTTAGTTAACAAAAAGTTAGATCACCAAGTAATTTGACGTGTTTGGAACTTTACTCAGGGATTCCATATAATTTTCCGTGTTTGTCCTTATGTAGGGAATAAAATATAAACAAGATGTAATTAATTGGTCTTTGGAAACGGGTCGTAGGAATATGTGTGTACTAGTGAGGAACACCCAAGGTTCAAAAATTTGGTTTGAGATGGTTTGCGAGAGAAGTGGGTCGTACAAGGAAAAGAATAGCCACAAGAGAAAGGAATATTTATATCCAAAGAAGATTACTAGGGTATACAAGACTCGTACGAGAAAGGATGAATGCCCTTTAAGCTTGTATTCCATATGGGAGACAGTGAATGTAAATGTACGGTGTAGTTCGGCCGCCATAACCACAAGGATCCGAAAACTTTTGTTGGTCACTCCATGGTTGCAAAGCTAAAACCCCATGAAATGGCGGAAGTAAAGTTATTAGCCAAAGCATGCATCAAACCAAGAAAAATTCTCAACGGCTTCAAGGAATAAGATCCGACGAACGTTTCTTCTTTAAAAATAATTTATAGTGCACAAGCAACTATTAGAAGGACAAAATGGGAAGGTATGACTGTTATGAAATAATTTGAGAAGTTGTCATTCGATTACAACTACACACGCATCATTAAAATAGGGCCGAACGGTAAGTTTTAGAGCATTGCTCGGTCGAACTCGCAAGCGTTGCTATCTCAAGCTTGTTTGTCAAGTTTAGTTGATCAAAACTATAAGTCTTGATTTCTAGTCTACTTATAGCTATGTCTCGGATTAGGATAGAATGTGTAGCTGAGCTTTAGACTTCACGGCGTTCATCGATTGAAGATGAAGATCTACTGAGGAGAGCTTGGAAGAACTTCATCAACAAAAGGTATGTGGAGACTAAAACTTATCTACCACTCAGAAGTCTATTCTATTCTATCTCCTAATGAGACTAAGTCGTATATCTATATAGACTTTTATATTATACACGTTTGATATTTCAAGTCGAGTTTATCTCGTATCTAATTCTCGAAATACGAGTTGAAAGCTTTTTGCTTTAGCTACGTTCATCGTATTCTTGACGAGTTTAGTTGGAAACAATTTATTTGTTGCAAAACTAAATATTAAGTCATAAGATGATCATGTGGAAATTGCCTTGAAACATCTTACATGATTTGTGTGAGACAATCATTTGATGTCAACTTGGAAAGTTTCATATTGATCATTCGATTACTTGAGAATTACTTGAAGCTAATAGTTTGTGTGAGACAGCTATTGTAGTCTTCTAAGGATGTTTCAATGATTGAAATGAGAGTTTAGAACAAAAAACCTTTGTCTGGATACAGCACAGTATGCATACCTAGTATGCAAACTGTTTTGGTATGATTCAGGTCCGGGAACTGTTAAGTCTGGGAACCTTGTTTGCGTACCAGTATGCGAACGATTTTACCTGAGTTAGGTCTGGGACGGCTGTTTGCGTACCCATTTGTAAATGGGTGGACAAGACCAAAGTCCGGATGCTATAGTTTGCGTACCTGTTTGCAAACTTAGTGGTTAAAGTTCTAAAATCAGTTAAGTATGTTTTTCATGCCCATGAATAAATACATTTATGAATTAAAGAATGCAATCTTTGCAAATCGTGGCTTAATGTTCATGAATTAATTATTGTATAAGTACTTTGTACGATTACGAATCAAAGGGTTTTGCTAATAAACAGAAAGTAATACTTCTAACTGAATGAGTCGAGAATCATGTGTATGAATGCAAGGCGTTGCAATAAAATAGGAAAATTGTATAAAAGGGGTAAAGTACTTAAGCCGTGGTAGCTTTAAGCCACTTGTCATGTATGATTACTTCTGTGGGTTTGTAGGTGTTGATGAATTTATAATATCCTCCTAATATAGTTTTTATAACTAAATAGGGTTTTTATCCAGAGGAGGTGATTTTCTCAACCGTATCACCGGGTTGGACATGGTTGGTTTTAGAGCATTGCTCGGTCGAACTCGCAAGCGTTGCAATCTCAAGCTTGTTTGTCAATGTTAGTGATCAAAACTATAAGTCTTGATTTATAGTCTACTTATAGTAATGTCTCATACTAGGATAGATTGTGTAGTTGAGCATTATACTTCACGGCGATCATCAATTGAAGACGAAGAACTACTAAGGCGATTTTGTGGAACTTCATCAACAAAAGGTATGTGGAGACTAAAACTCATCTATCACTTGGAAAGTCTATTTCTACTCTATATCCAATATTGAGACAAACGTCGTATTACTATATAGTTGTCGATTATATTCATTTGAGATTTCGAGCTGAGTTTAACTCGCTTACATATTTATCGGAATATGTGTTGGTAAGCTTTCGCTTCAACCAAGTTCATCTTATATTCTTGATGAAAGTCAAAAGATGATCATGTGAAAATCGCCGAGTAACATCTTACATGGTTTGTGTGATACAATCATTTGATGTAGACTTAGAATGTTTCGTTATGATTATTTCAATATCTTGAAAATTGCTTTGATGCTAATAGTGTGTGAAAACGTCTATTGTCATCATCTAAGAAAGTTTCAATGATTGAAATAGAGTTTAGAATACTTAACCATCATTGGATTATAAATATAGTGTGCATTCTTGTATGTATGTGATCCATGACCGGAACTAAAGTATGCATACCCATATGCGTACTTGTAGTTGTGAAATTCCGTGTACCAAGTACACATACCGGTACGCATACTTGCGTAAGGTATAGGTCCGGGAATTTATGCTGGGTTTTGGAAGTGTACTTAGGTATGCGTACCCGTTCGTATACTGGCGAACCCAAACTCAGACCGGCTACTTAAGTATGCGTACCCGTTTGCATACTTGAGTGGTTAAAGTTTTAGAATTGGTTTGTTCATGAACTAATACATTTATATAATAAGGAATGCATTCTTTGCAAACCATGGCTATAATGTTCATGAATTGATTCGAGTAAATCAAACCAATTTTGCTTCGATTGTGTTCTTGTATACTTCTATGAGAATATAGCAATTGAACAACTTAACTAGTTTCATTTGAGTCATTTGAACTAGTTATGGTTAAGATGAATATGGTTGATATGAGAGTGTTCATATAGCTAACCTCGGTTAACTACGGTTGAGCTAACATGGTGTACACGTTTAGTTACGGTTACATAAACCTAAATAAGGGTACATTTCATTTGTGTATAACAAGCTAAGTTCGATCTAACGGTTGAAAGATATTATCTTGAATCTAATCAGGTTTTCATCTGACGGTGAATATTGAATGCTTTGTTACCAAAGTAACTTAGATTGCAAACCCTGATTTGAAAACTATATAAAGGAGAACTCTAGCAACTGGGAAACGTAATACCCACACCTCCTGTGTGATGCTAGTTGTATAAGCTAGAGTCGATTCTCCTTTAACCTTAGGTTTTTCAAGAAACCCTGTAGGTTAACGACTTAAAGACTTCATTGGAATTGTGAAGCCAGACCTAACTATTATCTCTATAGTTGCGTGTTCTGATCTTGCTATTTCTATCGTATTGAGTACTATCTTCTCTAATATTTTCTTGAGATTTATTCTCCGATAGGCAAGATAAAAAGTAGTCACAAACATCTTCGTCTCATCGTTTGTGATTCCACAATATCTTGTTTCGCTACCATACGATTAAGATTATTGTGAGATGATTGATAATACTAGGATATTCTTCGGGAATATAAGTCCGGTTTATCAATTGGTACATGTGCACCTTGATTTATCAAAAGACAGAACAAAATTCGTAGGTATTTCTGTGGGAGACAGATTTATCTATTCTAATATACTTTTCTGTGTGAGACAGATTTGTTTATCAAGTCTTCGACTTTGGGTCGTAGCAACTCTTAGAGGTGGGTGAGATCAGCTACGGGAATCAAGTGCGTAGTATCCTGCTGGGATCAGAGACGTAAGGAGCGCAAATGTACCTTGAATCAGTGTGAGATTGATTAGGGTTCAACTACAGTCCAGTCTGAAGTTCATTAGTAGTAGGTTAGTGTCTGTAGCGGCTTAATACAGTGTGGTGTTCAAATCTGGACTAGGTCCCGGGGGTTTTCTGCATTTGTGGTTTCCTCGTCAACAAAATTTTGGTGTCTGTGTTATTTCTTTTCCGCATTATATTTTGTTATATAACTGAAATATCACAGGTTGTGCGTTGAATCGATCAATTGGGAAATCCAATCTTTGGTTGTTGATTGAAATTGATTGATCCTTGAACATTGGTCTTTGGTACCGTTCAAGTTATTTCTCTTATATCAATCGGGCTCGCAAATTCCTATTTGCTGATTGCAGATTGAATTGAGAGATAGAGATATAAAAATCTTTGATATACTTTTCTCTAGATTGAGTCTTACTGTCTAGTTGATTCTCTTGAAATTATATTGGAGTTTGTCTATTAAGATTGCCAAACGAAATATTGGGTGTGGTTGTTGTGCCCCCGCTTTTTCAGTTGAGTCTCGGTATCTCATATTGGAATGCCTTCAGAATAATTGGGCTACCAGTTTCTTTGCCTTTGATAGAAACAAATCCTAACCCCTTAATAAACTTACGAAAAGGATCAACTTCCCATTCATATCGTCGAGTCAAAGTGGGATTGATATCCCGGTCAAGTCCCTAGGTCTTGACTAGTTGCGGGATAGCTGGTTGCGATGAGATCTGTGAGGTATGACTTACTTGCGTTTCTGATCCGAGAGTGCATAGCTCTATTTTTGTTGGTTCTGCATCCAGATCTGCTTCCTGCGGAGATGAGTCGCTGGTGGGTCCCTTTGTTTCATCGGCATTACAGGATGGGTCCTTAAACGACTTCTATTGTAGGAGTGTGTCGAACTTTCACTTTCTGGCGTGAATCCACGGGCCACCAAGAACCACATCGTAATCTATGTCTTCTCTGATAATCTGGAGCACAACATATGTTGCAATATTACCCAGCTCAACTCCCATGGTAATATGACCATATGCGCTTCGGGATCTTTAATCATAACAGGCGCGTGTACGACTTTGTGTCGAGAGATTCCTGCGGCTCGTAGGGCTTTGATTGTGATTATGTTAACATATGATCCGGTACCGATTAGTGTTTTCTCGAATCCAACTTGACTGATGTGGGCGATTGTAAGAAGTCCCCAGTTGGGATTCTTGTCATTTCTGTCGATTCTGGTCTCAGGGGCTTGCATAGATTCGCCTCGTTTTCGACAAAGAGTAGACACTTACCAGAAATAACTTGGTTGAGAACCATAGAGATGTCTTTGCGCTGGCCTTTTGATAAGTACAAAATTTTGCACATTCGCTCTATCAGAGTCTGCACTGTTTGGTTCTCCGGAAAGAGTGAACTTCTGAAATGGAGTGGTTCAGTATCTAGGTGTAATTCTCCTAAGTATATCTTTTTCTTAAAGACGCGCTTCAAACCGTTGTATTCGCTAGTAGGGTGGTTGACGAACCTATGGAAACGACAATATTCCGGATCTAACGTATCTTGCTCACTCGACGGACGTCGCACAGGAGGTAATTTGACAGCTTTATCTTGTATCCAGATCTCCAGTAAGTCGAGAACCTTTTCCATAGGGAATGGAAAATCTGAGAATATTTGATTCTCCTTCGCCTGTTGTTCTGGTTATCGTCGTGAAGCTTTGAGCATACCTTGGCGTTGAGCATTGGATTTTTGAGGGGAGGATTTTCTCTTGACACCTTATTTGGTGACGGCACCTGAGTATTGATCGTCGATTATCCATTTATTTCCACGGTTGTCTCCACGCCTTTCTCCCATGACAGACTTTGCTCTTTTCAATACGAGTGGAGCATTTACCACGAACTGCTGGAAAGGAGTTGGAAAATATAAGTTTTCCGACAAAATTTTATTGACTGATATTTTGCTCTCACCGTAAGGATGTTGGTCGAATCGCGGCAGATTCGTCACGTCTTCTTCTTTATCCTGAGAGGGTTGTTCCAAATCTTCATAAGGAGCAAAGTCAGGTTGATTATTCCTTTCATGTTCTCGTTCAACATGGGTGTATACTTCGTCTTCGTCGTCGCGGTCGGAGACATGGAGTCTAGAAGAAGAATCAGCACTATCGGTATTAACCCGAGAGTCAGTAGTATTTCCCTTTCAATTAATACTTGTTGACTCCCTTGAAAAATGATCTGTAAGAATTCCCAAAATAGGAAACATCTCGTTCAAGATCCTAAAAATGTCAGCTTGATTTGTAATGATATAATTTAGAGTTCCCATGAAATCAGCTATGGTGGTTGGGATTTGAGCATCCGTAGCTTCCAACAGATTTTGCACGGGCATGGCGAGTTTTGTTCCCTCATATACGGTAGAAGACACGTATTATTTCGGTGAGGCGGTCTTCTGGATCTCCCCCAGATACGACAATTGATGTTGGTAGAATGAAGTCAAACCTTCTTTTCCTTGATTTTGCAGGAGCTTTTCCAAGTCTTCATGGGTGAAGAAATTTGGTTGTTGAGTCTTTTTCGTTACAGTGAAGCGGATTCTGTCATCTCCTTGATAGACATCTTTTAATGTGTCGGCTCCAGCATATTTATAGGCGTTCCAGATTTGCTCCGTATGATATTGACGCCGCTCTGGATTCAATTGTGTCGTTAGAGTTTTGAGACATGAAAGAATTTCTGCTTGGGCAATAGCCATGTTTTCTTGTGTTTCGGCTAGATCTTCCTTCCTCCGCGTCAAATTAGCTACGCTCAGAAGTGCTCTCTTATTTCTGATGTCTTCGATATTTATGACATCTTCAGCAGCAGTGGTAGCACGAGTAGCGTTGTTTGCAGGGATGGTGTTGTGAAGAGTGCTTTCAAAATCCCCACCGTTGATGTTACTAGAACTAGGACTGATTATCGCACTGCCTCTAAGATCTACCATTTTTTCAAAAGGTTGAAGAACTGATTTTCAACTGGATGAAGAATCTGATTTCATGACCGAGAGGTTGATCTTCGTCTATGGTCGCCAATTGTCAGTACCTAAAAATTAATTCCACGTAAAAAAAATGCACCACTGTGGTACTTTTTGTTTAGGTTCGAAAATCAAAATCGAACAGGACAAGCCTAAACCAAGATAGCAGCCGTTCCGTCCTGCTTCGATCACGATGGAGAGGAAGATGGGTTGATCTTAGGGAAGGGAAGCAGGAAAGTTTGAGAAAATGGCAATGGTATTGAATTGTGTGTGTTGGGTATTGAAAACTTGGAAGAATACATAGATTTTTGATGATAAAGCTTGTTCTGTTTTCTGAATAGGCTAAGTGACTTATTTATATTAGTTTAGAATATGCAATGCCAATCTCATAAGTAGCGGAGGTAGTGAGGTTGTGGAGAGATGGATAATATGGGAACGTGTAAACTAGGGAAGTTTCTGGAAACTCCTTTTCTCACGAATCTGTAATCTCTCTAACCGTTTGCAACTGTCACCACTACTCTAACTTTTCATATGGGGTGTTGCCACACCGCATGTTGCCGTAGACCACTAGACCAATACCTCATGAAGAATCCCCCCATGTGATGTATTTTGATATTTCTTAGGTGTTTTTGATGAATCATAGATCTCATCTTAATTAGGCTAAATCGTAGCCATTGATAACATGCCATTTGTTTAGAGCGCAATTGTGGCTTGTTATGGCATAGGCTTTCTTGGCTGAAAATAGTGCATAGAGTCTTGCCATGGCCTTGGCCTCAGGGTACAACTGTTCAACACTTAGAGCTTACTGCAGTCAGAGTTTGATAATGAAACCTTGATATGTTGTTCAACACTTTAGTTCGTGAGAAAAGGATTTTTTTGTGTTTTGTGTTAGGATGGTTTCAGTTGGTACAATTTTTTCAAGATAATGGGGGGTATCATATAGAAGGTAACTCCAACGGTTCATGAGTATACATGGGGCACTGCTTACTTGGAACATTTTTGACATAGATGCGTAGAGCTTCTAAGGCGAATACTAGCCAATTTGCTGGGAATTTCACTCTGCTTCAGGTAATGTTATCTGAGTTATTCTATAAATGTTGTTATTAATTTTGTTTGTTTGAAAAAACAAGAATTTGTTTTTTATACATTTCATTGTATCTTGGAATATGTGTGGGCACATGAACACATGCTAACATTATTTACGACCAAAAAATCGTTGACCCAAAATGGAGATTGGCAACCACAACAGCCTCTAGCTCGGAGATACTAGTTCAACAATACTCCAAAGCCTGGTATCAGGTGTCGATTGGTAGATATGATATTGGATTTGGATGTGATGACTCCGAAGGAGGTTGTGTTTGACCCATACAAGAATGATAGAGGAGTTCACTTTGTAAGGCGTGACAACGTTACATTTTACAATGGACCATTGTTTCATCAAAAAAGATATGTTATAAACTATCCTCGCCATGTAATGCGACAACTTGGGTATACTCAAAAGTGTGTTGTTATAAACAATAAGTTCATATTTCTCTCTTATGATGTTTTGAAACATTCCCATGTGACGAATTATATGCATGAGGGATTTTCAATTGATACACAAATTAATTCATAGAGTTAACATTGTTAAAATACTGAACATCTAATCACTAATCCATATTTTGAGATTTTTCACAAGACAAGCTTGACTCAAAACCTTCTTCTTTGTAACTCTACTATAATTCATACGACATAGTCTCAACAGATAGAACGATGGTATAATGACTAAAATAGAATGGTTCAGTCTTCACGTACCTGATACAGAAGTTCTCCAAATATCTTTGTCGATTTTCAATCTTCAAGGGTGATCTCTGATACTCAACTACAATTATAACCTAGTCCGAGACTTGACTTAGTAGAGTAGAAATCAAGATATAGTTTTGATCATCTAATATTGACAACAAGCATGGGATAGCAAAACTTGTAGGTTCAACCAAGCAATGATATAACACATCTACCATTATATCTGTTGAGACTATGTTGTGTGAGTTCTAGTAGATTTACAAAGAAGAAATTTCGAGTCATGCTTGTCTTGTTAAAAATCTTGAAAAATGATTCTAGCATAGATGTTCAACGATCTTTAACAATATTAGTTCGTGTTAGAGCACTGCTCGGTCGAACTCGCAAGCGTTGCTATCTCAAGCTTGTTTGTAAAGTTTAGTTATCAAAACTATAAGTCTTGATCTCTAGTCTACTTATAGCTAAGTCTCGGATTATGATAGAATGTGTAGTTGAGCTTTAGTCTTCACGGCTTTCATCGATTGATGACGAAGAACTACTAAGGGGAGATTGTGGAACTTCATCAACAAAAGATATGTGGAGACTTAAACTCATCTATCACTCAAAAGTCTATTTCTACTCTATCTCCTATTTGAGACAAAAGTCGTATAGCTATATAGACTTCGTTTATACACATTTGATATTTCAAGCTGAGTTTAACTCGCTTATATATTTCTCGAAATATGTGTTGATAAGATTTCGTTTTAACCAAGTTCATCTTATATGAGAGGGAACCATCTTTCAGGACAAATGTTGGATGAGATTGGTGAATATTCATCCCTGCAAACCCTGTAAGTATTATTTGGTTTATAGGGGTGACTAGATACTTCCTTGTATTAACTGACTGTCAATTTTTCATGCCAGAGATTTATCTTTCAATGAGATACCCATTGATGAGTTTATGGGTGACATACCCATTTTCAGCATCAAAGTTGAAAGAATTAGAAATGTTGTAAGCTTCTACTGCCATTGAGTGGTCCTAATTTGTATTCTATTGTTCTGCGATTTTATCTAACATTGAAATTCTTTGGCAGGATTTCGAAAATCAATCAGCTAAATTGGACCCATTCCATCTACTTTGTCAGAGACTCCAAACTTGAAAATCTTGTGAGTTTCACTAAACTTTCACTTCTTCCCAATCTTATCTTCTCGTTTTTGTTATGTAATAGAATTTTTTTTTTGTTGTAGGGACTTGGCTGAAAATAAACTTGCTGGTGAGATACCTAGACTTATCTACCGGAATGAGGTTATACAATATCTGTAAGTTTAAATATGAATGCGCGTTATTTGAGTGTTCATTTCACTTTTGAGTTACAATTAAATCCTTTGCTTGTTGCCATTATTTTTCGTGCAATTGTTTGCAGGCAAGGGTATAACTGTTTCAGGATTGTCTTGTAATGCAGTGGATTGCGTGAGAACAAATTTGGTGGGGAGCCTCTCTTCTGGTATCTACCAATTAACAGGCTTGTGGTTTTTGTAAGTTTATATGCTTTCTACAATAGTTAATGTCTATTTCTCTACACCTTCTAGAGAAGATCTTTGTTTATTGGTTTCATCGAGTTTTACCTATCGCAGTGATGGAAGAAATAACAGTCTTACAGGTAGCATAATTATGAACATTGGAAACTGCAGGTTCTAGGTCTTGTACGTATCAACAAGCTCAATCACATATTTCTCATGAACATAAAGTTGTTGTTTCTAACTAGTCCCCGACTTTCTCTTTCTTTGTTTCATAGGGATTTGTCCTACAACCAGCTTACTGGGAGCCGTTTAACATTGGCTTTTACAAGTGGCCACTCTGTATGTAGTCCTTATTTTTCTTTCTTTTCTTCATTCAAAAATAGATTTTAAGGGTGTATCTTAGCTGATAACACCTACATTTTGTTGTTTTTTTGAATGGAAGGAAATGGACTTATCGGGAAAATTCCATCTGTGGTTGGTCTGATGCAGGCACTTGTTGTTCTGTAAGCACTTTTGACTTAGCCATAGTTAAAGCTAAAATCTCAAGATTTTGTGATTACCTCATGTTCATCGTTAATGACCTGTTTAGTACTATACATTAACTGCAGAGATCCTAGCTGCAACTTGTTAAGTGGACCAATTCCTTCAATCTTGGGAAATTTGACTTATACCGAGAAACTGTAAGTTTAGTTTCTTAGTTTACCATATTGATTAAAAATGCTGCTAATGTTTATGTATTCGTACGTCTAGGAATTTCATACATTATGCAGGGTGCACACCTGCGTATTTTAATTGGTACGGCTTTGTTATTTAAGGTACTTGCACAGTAACAACCTTACAGGAAGCATTCCACCCAAGTTGGGAAACATGACTAGGATCTGTGAGTAGACTTTTTCGTTTGACATCTGATAGCTGCAAACTAATTGTTTCTCCAAAGTAACACTTCAATTTTGCACTCTAGGGAGTTGAATGATATTCAACTAAGTGTAGTCTCTGCAGTAACACTTCCATTTTGCACTTCAGAGAAGGTTGGCTTTGTCTCTTGGGTCATGTCTAATCCTTCCTAACATAAGTAAGTTACTGCCATAATCAATGTCGTGATTAGATCTATGGACTATAATATTATAGTCTGAACTTTTCGTATGGAATAGTTAAATCAATATGCTCTCTGTGCGTTTTAGAATTAGGATTGCATTTTTACATGAGCATTATTTTTATGCTTTGTGTACTGCCTTAACTGGTTCAACTGTTTTGTCTTTTTTTTATAGGAAGGGTACTGGTTCAACTGTTATATATCCTCAGCTTAATTTCCTGTTTATAGCTATGAGTGAATCTAGTCTAGTAGATTTGTTCGTTATCCAAAATAAATCATCCCCCTCACTAAGTGACCTGTAGATGTTTAACTAGTAAAATCTGAGAGTTGCTTTGTTTTCGATAATGAGGGACTTCAAAAGTTTTCATTTCTACTACATGGTTGGTAATTAAAAATATAATAAAGGATTAAAGCTATGGAATTCAAGATTGCATAATTTCAAGGCTTTAAAACTTCAATTTTTTGATTGTCAGTAGCATATAAACTCACGCTTAGATATTCTTCCACTGACTACTAGTTGTCATCATGATTATAGTTGCAGTATTGGTGGTAGAGGCATCACTCCTGAACACACATGCAAAGTAGGAGAGCTAGCTAAGAAGCATGGGGTACTGAAGCTCCACATTCATGGGGGCAACGCATCTTTAACTCATCAACTGTAAGTAAATATTGCTTGTTTATTCTATCAACTTTCTGCCATGAGATGCTATATTTGTGATTTTACTTTGGTTTGAGGTTGTAATTACATTAGTAGGTACATCATCTTTATGTGGCCTAGTTTCCTTGGCATATATCCTTTGTTTTCTTCCATGTTAACTGTTTGTACTTGGGATACAGGTTTATGTACAAGTTCTTTTACCTCAGCCTTTTTTCTGTCCATTTTTTGGATTCACAATCGAGTAGCGTGTTCTTTGCAGTTTATAAGTAGTCTATTAATTACTAAGAGTGTTTCATGTGCATTCTTTTAGTCTGTCTAGTCATAGACTCATAGTTCTCTAGCTCTTGAAAAAATTTACTGTATATTAAATCTTCATTTCCCTAAAAAGTTTTGTGAACTTATCACAGGTTTACATAGTTACATATTTATATTTAGCAAATTGTTGCTCTCCTGAATTGGGACCTGTAGGACTTCATCCTTGTTTAATTTAGTTCATTGACGAACCAAGAATGTATATCAGCTGTTGCTGACTTACTTTAATTCACGTCTTGTTGAGCCCACTTCGTGTTCAATATCTGACCTCAGTATTAGATTGTCATTTTATAAAAAGGAAACGATGAATAGTTGCAAAGTTAAGTTGGGAAAAATGGAAGTATTTAAGCCTCTTCTCATTGCGTTTTGTTTGCTTGACACAAATACTCTATTGGCAGTTGTCAAGTACATGTAGTCTTAACTTATTTTTATGTTTTGTGTTTGTGTTGAGCAGACTAGTTTACCACGGAGGAACTTGACAGTCGCGCGCGGTCCTGTCTCCATGTAAGGCTTGTATATTTTCAAGGGACATAGTACTATTAGTTGATATCACCTCAGTTGATTTTTTTTATAGGATAACAAAATGCTGATGCTCCATGCTGCCAGTGTCTGTATTTTTTGTTGTTTCAGATGCCGGTATTTTTTTGCTTGTTCTTCTTTCATCATTTAGTGAAAATGTGAAGTTCTCTCCCTATCCACAGAACAGTCTCTGAGTAACGTTAGGCGGGGCATCTGATTTAGTCTGTAACCTTTGTTTGTTGTCATTTCTCCTTTTATATGGTTTTCTACTACCTCAAGAATAATATGCAGGTATAGATACCTATTTATGTAGAATAATAGTGTGTGCAGGTATATATATATACAAAGATGCAGAATCAATATATATTCAGGTACAGAAACCTGCCGGAATTCAAGCCGGAGATTACTTTTTTTAATCGGAAAATCTTTGTGCAACGGATATAACTGTAACCAAACAAATAAAACGTCGACAAAAAACCAAGATGGACCCACAAAGGTGTTTTCTATTAATAATAAGCGTTGCACAAATTAGTGTACACGTTGCACAAATAGCAAAAATAAAACGTTGCATCACCAATGCGCAACGCCGTTTTTCCAACAGTTATTACCGTTGCACAAATTCAGCGCAACGTTAATAAATGTCACAAAAAGGCTGTTTTGGTGTATTGAATGCTTTGTTATCAAGGTAACATTGATTGCAAACCCTAGACCCAACTATTTTCTCTGTAGTTGCGTGTTCTGATCTTGCTTTATTCTATCGTATTGAGTACTATCTTCTCTAAGATTTGCTCGAGATTTAATCTCCGATAGGTAAGATAAAAAGTAGTCACAAACATCTTCGTCTCATCGTTTGTGATTCCACAATATCTTGTTTCGCTACCATACGATTAAGATTATTATGAGGTGATTGATATTATTAGGTTGTTCTTCAGGAATATAATTCCGGTATATCAATTGGTTCCCGTTCACCTTGATTTATCAAAAGACGGAACAAAATTCGTATGTATTTCTGTGGGAGACAGATTTATTTATTCAATAAACTATTCTGTGTGAGACATATTTGAGTCTTCGACTTTGGGCTGTAGCAACTCTTAGTTGTGGGTGAGATCAACTAAGAGAATTAAGTGCGTAGAGTCATGCTGGGATTCAGAGGCGTAAGGAACACGACTATACCTTGATCAATGTGAGATTGGTTAGGGCTCAAGTACATTCCTGTCCGAAGTTAACTTATAGTAGGCTAGTGTCTGTAGCGGCTTAATACAGTGTGGTGTTCAAATCTGGACTAGGTCCCGGGGGTTTTCTGCATTTGCGGTTTCCTCGTTAACAAAATTTATGGTGTCTGTGTTATTTCTTTTCCGCATTATATTTTTATATAATTAAAATATCACAGGTTGTGCTTAGTTCAATCAATTAGATAATCCAACCTTTGGTTGTTGATATAAATTGATTGGCACTTGAACATTGGTCTTTGGTACCGTTCAAGTGGTTTCTCATAACAATCAGGCTCGCGGATTTCTATCTGTTTGATTTGTTGATTACATTGAGAAACAGAGATATAACTCTTGGATATATTTTCCTTGATTGAGTCTAACTGTCTAGTTGATTCTCTTGGAATTATATTGGAGTTTGTCCATACAGATTTCCTAAACGAAATATTGGGTGTGGTTATTAGACCCTCGCTTTTTCAATTGGTATCAGAGCAGGCAAACACGTTTAAGACCTTATAAGTTTGTGTTTGTAGCAATCTGACTCTATGGACAGAAACGTTATCTCTATAAACGTACCACCAGTCTTCGATGGATCGAATTATCCATGGTGGAAAATTGTTATGCATGCCTTTCTTCAAGCGCGTGATTTTCAATCATGGGTTCGTGTAGTTAATGGCTATGAACCTCTGGTTGTTGCAGAAGGCGATGTAACTGTTCCGAAGGATATTGGTGCTTATGATCCTACCGAGATTCTTGATGCAAAGAAAAATTACGATGGATTAAATGTTATCATCCATGCCATTACCCCAGACCTTCAGCACCATGTCACTACGTGCACTAAGTCTAAAGAAGTCTGGGATATCTTAGAAATTGTATTCGAAGGGAATTCCTCTGAGAAAGAAGCTAGGCTTTAAAACCTAAATTCTGATTGGGAAAACCTTCGTATGGCTGATGAAGATTCATTTGATGAATTTAATCACAAAGAGTCTGAAATTGTTAATGCATCTTTTGTGTTGGGTAAGACTATTCCTGAAAAGGACATTGTGATGAAAATTCTCAAATCATTGCCAGCCAAATACGATTCTAAGAATCATGCCATCGTTGAAGGAAATAACCTTAATACCTTATCCAGAAATACTCTTGTTGGGAAGTTAAATATCTTTGATCACGAGCATACATCCAAATCTGGGAAGGATATTGCTTCCAAAGCACAAAAGAACACAAAATTTCTTGACAAAAGTAAATGTGTTGGCAACTTTGTGGTTGATCCTATTGAGATTGATTTTTCAGATGAAGATCTTGACAACTCAATTTCACTGATCACAAGACAGTTTAGGGATCTTCTTTTGAAGAGAAGTAAACGGTTCATCAAAGATAAACCCAGGTCATCAGTCAAATTTTGAGCTGAGTTTAACTCGCTTACATATTTCTCGAAATATGTGTTGGTAAGCTTTCGCTTTAACCAAGTTCATCTTATATTCTTGACGAAAGTCAAAAGATCATATGAAAATCACCTGGTAACATCTTATATGATTTATGTGAGACAGTCATTTGGTGTAGACTCGGAATGTTTCGTATTGATCATTTGATCACTTGAAAATTGCTTTGAAGCTAATAGTTTGTGTGAGACAGCTATTGTCGTCTTCTAAGAATGTTTCAATGATTGAAATGGGAGTTTAGAACAATTAACCATAATTGGATATAACACAGTATGCGTACTTGTATGCTAACTGTTGCAAGTTATTCCAAGTCCGGGAACCATAGTATGCGTACTGGTTTGTTAGTTGAAGTCCGTGAACTTAGTATGCATACCCGTATGCGTACCGGCGTAAATTCAAGTATGGGAATTCAACTGAGTTTGGTGGTGTACGACAGTATGCGTACCCATTCGCATACTGGCGAACCCTGACCAAATCCGGCTACTTAGGTATGCGTACCCGTTTGCATACTTGAGTGGGTTATGTTCTAAAATCGGTTTGTTCATGTACATTTATAAAATAAGGAAGGCAATCTTTTGCAAACCGTGGCTATAATGTTCATTAATTGATTCGAGTGAATAAAAATCGATTTTGCTTCAATTGTGTCTTGTATACTTCTATGAGAATATAAACAATTGAACAACTATATAACTAGTTTCATTTGAGTCATTTGAACTAGTTGTGTTAAGATGAACAAGGTTGTTATGAAAGTGTTCATATGGCTAACTTCGGTTAACTATTGTTGAGCCAACAAGGTGTACACGTTTAGGTACGGTTACCCATATCTAAATGAAGACACTTTTCATTTGTGTGTAATAAGCTAAGTTCGGTCTAACGGTTGAAACATATTAGTTTGAGTATAATCAGGTTTTCATCTAACGGTGAATATTGAATGCTTTGTTACCAAGGTAACATTGATTGCAAACCCTAGACCCAACTATTTTCTCTGTAGTTGCGTGTTCTGATCTTTCTATATTATATCGTATTGAGTACTATCTTCTCTAAGATTTGCTTGAGATTTAATCTCCGATAGGCAAGATAAAAAGTAGTCACAAACATCTTCGTCTCATCGTTTGTGATTCCACAATATCTTGTTTCGCTACCATACGATTAAGATTATTGTGAGGTGATTGACATTACTAGGTTGTTCTTCGAGAATATAAGTCCGGTGTATCAATTGGTTCCCGTTCACCTTGATTTATCAAAAGACGGAACAGAAATCATGGGTATTTCTGTGGGAGACAGATTTATCTATTCAATGGACTTTTCTGTGTGAGACATATTTGTTTATCAAGTCTTCGACTTTGGGTCGTAGCAACTCTTAGTTGTGGGTGAGATCAACTAAGGGAATCAAGTGCGTAGAGTCATGCTGGGATTCAGAGGCGTAAGGAACGCGACTGTACCTTGATCAGTGTGAGATTGGTTAGGGCTCAACTACATTCCAGTCCGAAGTTAACTTGTAGTAGGCTAGTGTCTGTATCGTCTTAATACAGTGTGGTGTTCAAATCTGGACTAGGTCCCTGGGTTTTCATGCATTTGCGGTTTCCTCGTTAACAAAATTTCTTGTGTCTGTGTTATTTCTTTTCCGCATTATATTTTTATATAATTGAAATATCACAGGTTGTGTGTAGTTCAATCAATTAGATAATCCAACCTTTGGTTGTTGATACAAATTGATTGGCACATGAACATTGGTCTTTGGTACCGTTCAAGTGGTTTCTCATAATAATCAGGCTCTTGGATTTCTATCTGTTTGATTTGCTGATTACATTGAGAAACAGAGATATAACTATTGGATATATTTTTCTTGATTGAGTCTGACTGTCTAGTTGATTCTCTTGGAATTATATTGGAGTTTGTCCATACATATTGCCTAAACGAAATATTGGGTGTGGTTATTAGACCCCCGCTTTTTCAGTTCGAAACAGTTTATTGCTCGAGAATAAATTTGTGAATCAACTGAAAATTGTATATAAATTGATTATACCATTTGGGAATGTTTCAAACATTAAAAGAGAAATTCTGAACTTCTAATATTTCTGCTTCGGGTAGGTTGGCGACCCACTTCGCAAACCATAGATATCTGAGTTTCATAAATACAGGGAAGGTTGGCAAACTAGATCACAAACAGTAAGTTCAGTTGGGAACAGTTCACGAACCGTGGCGAACTGAATTTTTATGATGGTATTAAAAGGATAGCGGAGTTGGTGAACCCAGTTCACGAACCTTAGACATATGAGTTCGAGAGTCTTCTAGGGTTGGCGAACCCGGTTCAGAACCGTAACACCCTGACTCATGAACAAGCCTTACGGTTCACAAACCGTTTCACCAACGGTCCCAGTATTATTTAGCAGATGCTCAAATACTTATTTTTTAAAATATATTAAGCATTGCTATGACTCTCTTAAACACTTATAAGACTTCACTGATCACTTAAACAGTTATGTGTGTGTGTCATGATTAAATTCTTAGGTGTTTAAGTGAACATCAATTTTCTTATTGTTCATGGCATATTTACCAAACCGAATAGTCATTATACACGGTTCCGAAATTGGACCATAGTGTATATTCTTTTATTTTATTTTAAGACTATTTTTCACATGTTTAATTGAAACCCGAACCAGTGTTTCATTTAAATAGAGAAATTGTTTACTTGATTCTCAAATTATCTTAGCTTGTATTCTAAGCAACCTTAAGTCTTGAAAAACTCTAGATCATATAGATTCTCTTTCAACTGGGAATTCAATCCCTAACACTTTGTATCCTAGTTAATTTCTAGAGTCGTTCTATATTTACCTAGGTTTCTTATAAGAAACATAATTAGGTCTATGAATAAAAGACTTCGCTTTGGTGATTCGTGAATCCAGGTCCGACTATCTTTACCTTGATAGTTCGTGTATCCTAATTTTGCTTTTTGGTTATCAAGGTTTTTGTAATCTCTTTCAGGCAAGATAGATAGAAATCACAAAGTTCTCTTTGTCTCAAACTTTGTGATTCCTCAAGATAGATATCTGAAAACTGGTCTCAATGGATAAGTTGAAGATTGTTATTGATAGGTCGCAAAAGATCCAGGTTTCTCGTCTAAGTGAGTGTAAGTTTTCCGAATTGTGAGTTTTGCTAGCTTTGCCTATTGCAAAAAGATTTCCAAGCCTTGATCTTTGATCTAACGAAAAACCAAATAGGCTTACTTGTAAAAGGAAGATTGGTATCAAAAGTCTTCACTTAGGTTGAAGTAACTCTTAGGATGTAAAGGACATTAGCTAAGGTAATCAATAGCGTAGATCCTTACGAGGTTCAAGAGATGTAAGGAGCACGACTGTAAATAAATTGCTTGGAAGGTGGATTCGGTTTCGACTACATTCCAGTCCGAAGTCTGATAGTATGCTAGTGTCTATAGCAGCTTAATATAGTTTAGTGTTCAAATATGGAGAGGTCCCAGGGGTTCTCTGCAGTTGCGGTTTCCTCGTTAACAGAACTTCTGGTGTCTTATGTTTTTCCTTTTCCGAAATATATTGTTTATCTTTACAATCGGATTTACACAAGTTGTATGTATTCAATCTTAGAAAACACAGAAAAAAATGTATATTCAGAATAAATGTTTGTACTGTAAAAACTAAAGAAACTAATCTGAAGCAAATTCAATTGGTACTGATGGATCAAACATTGCAAAGGAGCCTTGTTGTGGTGAGCTTTCAAATTACAACTGGTGAAAGAATGTTATTGTCATCGGTATACTCATCAAGCCTGTGATTTAAAAAAAGTCAACAGTATAAATCAATATATAAATATGTAATGCTACCTAAGGTATATATTGATCCTACCTAAGGTATATATTAATATGTAATGCTTGAAACACGTAGCTGTCGTAATTAGGAATCGGAACATTCGTACTAACGGATAAGGTTGCGTGTTTCCTTGTTGTGATGAGTTTTCAAATTACATTTTTATTATTATTGGATAAAGAGTATTACATTAACTAGTTGGAAGCCTAACAAGCTAAGCTCCAACAACATACTACTACATTAATTGAACAGGTTGCTATGCTAGCCTACCAGCGAGCCTCATGGGTAACCTAGCCAAGAGAGCCGAAGCGGATGGGGTGGCCGAGATTGTGTCACAAGGGGGGAAAACTAACTCTACCTTCAACATTAATTTCTGCAATATTACGCCATTGGGGGCTCGAACCTGGGACCTCCTGGAACGCATGAGACTTTGGGGAACGGGGATGACCAGCTGAGCTAATTACAATTTGAATATTTAACGGATTTTCTACTCTTCTCCCATGCACTTTTAATGCGATTCTTCTTTTTCCTTCCTGGTGGATCCCTAATTATAGCTGGTGGAAGAATGGTATCGTCTTCGGTATTACTCATCAGGCCTGTGAGAAATAAGAATTCATCAGTACATATTAATATGTACACAGTATATTCTTGCTTACTCCGTTGTATTGTATGATCATACCTAAAGTACATATTAATATGTACTACTTAAAACACATACCTGTTGTGATTAGGAACAGGTCTAATAGCTATTGAATATGGCTCACGATAAAAGCTAACTTTGAAATACTTATCGATGTGGTCAAGGAACTTTCCTCCACCTGCAGCAATAGCTGCAATACCATGCGAGCATGGGAAACCATATACGACATCTTTGGCAAGTACAACTTTTTGTTGTAGATCTACCATATGAGACATGCACACACAAACCAAACACATTATCTACCGTATATCTACCAATACACATTGATATGTTATTTGCAGTATTACATATAAGATTGTACTGTGACAAAAGAAACTAAATAAAACCCTAACATTACATATAAGATTGTACTGTGACAAAAGAAACTGATACAATCTTGATCTTGTCATCCAGAGCACATGCAGGTAACTTTTTCTTGCGAATAACCCAATTATTAAACGAATCGGCAACACTTGAAGAAGTCTGACCATACCTACTGCCCCATAAAAATGCACTGGATCACTTTTCCCTTGGAATGTTGCGGCATTATTCAGCAAACCAAGGCCAATCCAAATAAACCATTTCTTGAAGACCTTCCTCGGATGTTGCAGGATAAAGCGCATATGTCGCCTTTTGGAAACAATCAATCACTTCTTTATACTTTTCATCATACTTCCCGATTGGTAAGTTATTTTTCAAATGGAATAAGCAATAGCTATGATAAGAATCAGGGAAAACTTCGGGAATATATTTCACCAACCCTTCAGCTCGGTCAGTCATAAAAGTGATGCGACGATCGTCAACAACTTTCTTTAGATTGTCCAAAAACCAACGCCAACTTTCATTATTTTCTGCAGGAACTAATGTATATGCAAGAGGATAAAAATCTGCAAAAGAATTAAAAGGTAAGCAACTAGTTCTGAAGGAAACATACAATACATATCAATATGTAATGGTACATAGAAAACAATACAACGAATATCTGTACCATAAAAATTACTTTATCATTTCATTTTTAGAATTTAGACATGAAAAAACATAAAGGTTATGTTCTACTAGCTATGGATCATATTCCAAAGCAAATAAAAAGTCTATTGAATCTCTTTGTTGCGTCGTTGTAGTCAAAATCAATATATGACTCGGGGTTGGTTTCCCTAACGGAATCCACCCACCATGCAAGATCAGTGTACGACCTTACATCATCACCAAAAATCTTTGATGTGATAACTCTAGTACATGATATGCGTGGTGATACTTGATGTTGACCCCGCCCCCAACTTTCACATAATCTATTATCTCTTGTGGTTTTATGAGAGGGTTTTTCCTGACTCGCTCATGAACTAAATTGTTTATATGCTTTCTCGTAACTATTGGACTCCTCAACCTATAACCAGCACCACAAGTGTGCCTTCCCACATATTTCTTTATCTTTAAAAAAATCAATAGAACTACCAATGGTCGTTGTGTGAAGGTACCAAGAACACCCATCCTTGCTTCATTTCACGGTGAATCTCTCAAGGTCATTCTTCATCTTCAGTTTCTTCACCTCATATCCAATTCTCAAACAGTATTTGTGCCATGCTAAACGTATAGCTTCAACACCATCATAGAAGAGTTGATTTGTATCTTCAAAGATATTCTATCAACCATCTGAAAAAAGGACATTTGGAACCTCTTTACCATTTTTCAAATAACTGTTTTTAGCACTCACAACTAGGTCTGCATTGTTGTCAACATCCATACGCCTAGCAGAACTAGATCCGCCAGCTGAAATAGCATCCACCTGCAAATCAAAGAAAATTGATTTCTTTGCAAAATATAATGCTGCAAGACTTTGGAGCGATACATCGGCAAGAACATGAACTATCACTTCATTTTGAACATAGTTAACAACAATAGTTCATGTTCTTGCCGATGTATCACTTCAAATCTCTAAAGTCGAAGACAATGTAACCAAATATCCAATGTCGTATTGCTTGTGGCATACATGTGAGTAGCATGAAATATATGAATCATGACCAACGGCAGAAATGTTGACTCTGTAAAAAATGATCCAAAATTAACACACACACACACACACACACACACAAAAAAAAAAAAAAAAAAAAGAAGGTGTGCACAGAAAAAATATGTATTATGCAGTTCACACGATACATATTGATATGTACTGTGTCTCTAAAATGGATATGTGCTATACATTTTGATATGTACTACAGGATCATATAAAAAAAAGAGCATGTTATATGCAGTACGTATTGATATGTACTATAGGATAAATATCAACATCGTATACTTGTTGATGCAGTTCACACAATACATATTGATATGTACTATGTCTCTGAATGGATATGTGCTATACATTTTGATATGTACTACAGGATCATATATATATATATATATAAAAGAGCATGCAATATGCAGTACATAACGATATGTACTGTAGGATAAATATCAAACATTGTATATCTACTGATGCCATACAAATACATATTGACATGTACCATGTCTTTAAATGAATATATGCTATACGTTTTGATATGTATTGATATTTACTACAGAATCATATAAAAAAAAAGAGCATGCTAATGAACTGCAGCTATATCAAATAAACAAAAAGTACTACATGATATGTCTAATGAACAAAAATAGCTCCATTACAACACTCATATTTTAAAAAATCATAAAAAATTACTTAAAAGAATATTTTTCTCTAACGAATCTTTATGTATGACTTTTCTGCACTACATGATCATATCAAAACAAACAAAAAACGATGATCACTGAACAAAAATATCTTCATTACAATCACCAAAATTACTTAAAAACGAACAAAAACGGAATTGAATAATGTACATCATAGTAAAATGATTAGTTACTAAGTGAGAAAGAAATTGAACAACATACATCATAGACAAATTATCTGATCATCATGATTTCAAAAAAAAAAAACGGAAAGAAGCAACAGAGATCGAGATGAAGATATACGAAGAGAAGATGATTATAGGTACCTTATTCGGATTTGAGATAAACCTAACAATTGAGAGACACCAGCAGCAGCAGAGATCAAGAAAAGCCAGCAGCAACAAAGAGCGAGAGACTCGGTGAGATGAAAAAAAAAACAGAGCTCGATTTTGAGTTTCTCTCGTTATATATCCTTGTAGAAGGGTAAAATTGGGATATATTTAAAAAATCTTCAGTCACACACACGTGTGCTGGATTAGAGAGTAAAAGATCTTGGACCAACGATTAAAACTGTTTTGATGGTGGATTAAACATTAAACGGGTATTCTCAACTGGATTATCCTAGTTTAGGTTTCCCATGTTGAATTACGTGTTCTCAAAAATAATGTTATTATGTAAAATCGGATTATCTCCCCCCATTTAATGCCAATAAGAGAATATCAAAGCATTACCTTTCATCACCGTTAGATCCCCTATATTAATTCTTAGCCATTAGATTTATGAATATTTCAAAAAAGATTCATGTCACAAAAAGATTCCCTTCACAACATTCTTTATTTACAGAAACGCCATTGTTATAAAAGTAAAGACAAATATTTAAAAACTTCACATCTTACAAATCGTACGTCGGATTTTTATGAACTTTATATATTTGAAAAGCCCTTTCAATTATCTACGCAACGAGCATAAATAACAATACACAAAATTTATTTTATGCTTATCCAAATTTTTACTATATGTTTTCCCTTTAAAAATTAGACATGGCTTAAGGATGAATTTATAAAATTTATACCTTCAAAGAAATTGAAAAAATCTATAAAGAAAATTGAATCAAAAGTACACAAACAACGATCAATTTCGGATAAAAAATATAACATATGGTGTCAAAGCACCACCAAATTATTTGCCAAATAGAAAAGAAAATAGTATTACCGACGTACAACACACTCGCTCACTACTTGTTTTAATAATAATACCTATGAGATGTATTCAAGGGAGTGAAATTTCTAAACAAAAAAATGAATACAAAAGTTAATAAGGTCACATTAAACAGTAATAACAACAACCCAAAAGTCATGGCATAGAGTTAGTTTGAGCAAGGCTGCTAATGGGTACCAATTTGCTCAGCAGTATACCGACCCGCAAACAATTGCTATTTTGTTTTATATGTATATTGGTATGAGCCGCTTTTTTCCTTTTTTTTTTTTATTAGAAAAAGAAATTAGATTAAAAAAAGGAAGAAAAAAAAAAGAATTACATTTGTTCAGCGAGAAAGACTGGAATATGATCAGTCCACTCACCAGTAACTCTGTACCTTCCACGATAGCTAGTTGATATCCACAATTAAAATTCCTACTTAGGTACTCTCCTCCGGAAAAAAAAAACCCAAAACTATTTAAAAAAAGGCATTCACCAGTCCCTCATATTTAATTATCCAAATGTCCAAGTACACTGATTTACTTACATGGATCAAAATATATGACCAACAAAAGGTAAGAGTTCATAAATGAATGAGTACCGCCTAACAGAGATCAGAAAGAAGAAAATTCATCTCATAGGCCGACTCCGAATGATTCGAACTGTATTGATCAGGGAACTAAACTTTCAGAATTATAGAACACAAGGTATATAATCACCCACTCAAACTGTTACAGATATTTGTTGATTCGAATTTTTCTCTTCCCCATTGAACAACTGAATGAAAAACAAATTCAGTTCCTCTGAATCTAGACAGTTCAAGTTCAAAACTCTGGCCATCTCATACTGGTGTCATGAGCTTTTCCCTAGCGGCTTTTAACAGATTATGCATGGTTTATAATGTTCAAATAATGTAAATACAACAATTATCGTATTGGTAAAGGGCACAACTTCTCTGCTCCGGATTGAATGAATACTGCATTTGAAGACTCGACTAAAATTTCCACATCTGCCTACAAACATAATATTAAACAAATGTTAATGTTGAATTTCTTTATGAACGTTGAATTTGTCAAAATACTAGCTTAGCAGGTCCAGTTGTCATTGCTCTTAACCCAAACAGACTGCGAGGAAAAACAATAACCTCGAGAAGAGGTATATATTTGATACTTGAGAACCATTTGACTTACCACATTACAGCTGCATAGGTATTCTGAGACCATCACGAGCAAGTTGGACTGGAATTCCTTCCCTACACACAATCAATTGACAAAATAAATCACTTGCATGAATTGACAAAATGCTACCAATATTTTTTATTTTCCCCTGCTGAGTTGCTTATCGAGAATTTAACTAGGGAAACAAACAAGAGCTCATGTTCATAGGTCCACCTTATCATGTAGCACAAGTTATATGGAAATTAGCCCTTGGCAAGAAGCAGGGGGGGTCCCAGGATGTTAAGGATACTGCCGTCGTTGGTAGTGATGAGGTGAGGTAGGCCGGTTTATGATTAAGGATTCTCATAAAAGTCCAGTTATTAAAAGGTATTGATTCAATCAAGCAAACTGAGCGTAGTACACTTAATATTGTTTAACATCAACTAGTGGGGATTAAAAAAACTGGATAATATTGTACCTTCTGGACCATTCAGCAAGAAATTCATTGTCCTTGTGATGATCAAACTCATGGGTCATGCCAACTAACAAAGCTTGTTTTGGGCATATCCTCTTTATAGCTTCTAGTGTCTGAGAAAACAAAGAAAGAAGAACTTAGCAAAACATCAAGTCTTAAACAAAGTAATTCACTGAAAGCTAGGTTTTTAAAATACTAACCTGAGGGAAGCAAAAGTGTGTATTATGTGATCCACTCTACAAAGAACAAAAAGAGTTGAGTTCAATTTCAAAGACTGAAGAAAACAAATCTAACGGGCAAAAAGACAAAAGATACTTGATGTACAGTAAATATTAAAACTGTTCATAGCATGGAGGAAATCTATGTTCCTAGTTGTATTTGCGAATACAAGACGTAGTTATCCTTCCTAGATCCAGGATAGTAATTCAATAAAGAACAAGTTCTATGTTGTCCGGCTTGCTTTATTATCATCTTCAGCCAATTTTTCAGTTATTTTATTCTATTTAAGATAAACTTTAACAATAATTCCCTGAAAAGCATTACTTTTCAATGATATAATATTTGTGGAGCTAAAATTAAACCAAAAGTCAAACAACCAGATCCTTGAATTCTTTGTGTGAGCCACTAACTGAAGAGATCATATATACCAGCATTTAAACACGTGCGCCAAAAAGCTTCAGCCTCAGCCACTTGAACTTAGTTCTAAGCTACAGTTTCTACTTTTATTGAACAAAGAAAGTTTAGTCTTAGCTTGTCCACATGTGTTGAAGGTAAGTTGTTCAGTTTCATCCAAATACACAATGACATTCAGGTCATGCTGATGTAAACATCAGCTACATGAACCAAACTGTGTGAAAGTCAGTAAGCCCATATCAACTATGTTTCCGGGTCACTTCCAGCCAGGCACTCACTGACTATTTTTATTGTGCAATTCTCGAATTTAATAACTACACATAAAGTTTATATTCCGGAAGCTGTATTTATATTGTTATATTCATCTCATGGAAATTGGCTGGTTTGTTTTTAAAAGTTGACCATGGTTCCTGTTTCTCAAGTTTGTGAAATGGGCAACAGTATACCATCACCAAGTACTCATTTACCTAAGAATTTGGAGCATAATGATTGGACTGGCTGCAGACAGTGTGGAGAAGATAGACTTCATACCACCTAAGTGCATTGAAGCTTAGTTATTCTAGAGGGGAAATAAGAGATCAAGTTGTAACTTATGCCTTCTTACCCTGTATAAAGTGTCCAGAATAAGTAAATCCAATTGTCCAGCTCCAGACTTTGAGATAACTGCAAAAACAATTTCTTTAAGTAAAAAAAGGAAAACTCAAAAGATATACACTGTTACAAACCTAACCACCTAGACAGTCAAATGCTTGATATTCATAGGAAGGACATACTAATATGTACTTATTTTCACCACTTATTCCTCACTATATTGAGGAAAACTTTGAATATCTTCACGCTTGCTTTCTTTTAATCCAAACTCAACTTATGCTATATAACATGCCTATGAAGGCTATGATATTGCCATGGCAATTAAAATAGTACAGCTGAAAAAAATGTATTAGATAAAGAAAAAGAGAGAACCAACCGTGTTCTGTGCTTGGCAGGAATCGTGAAACATCAGATACATATGCAACTCTAGACTTTTCACCAAAAAGAAAGCCTAAGCACACATAGTCCTCTCCATGCATCACCTGAATTCAAACAAATTAATTAAGAAGTTAAAAAACACAATCAATTTTGGAAGAAAAAACGTCAACATTGAAGAGAGAGAATTGGGAAAAGTAACTGGTAAAGGAACAAACTGTAGGCCTGATGTGACAAATGTTTCCTCACAATCCTCTTTAATAGTTTTCCATTCGAGCTGTGCAACCCGCCTTACTTCTTGGCCCTCTTTAAGTTTTTTCTGAACCAAGTAGGGAAATTTTACTTGTATGCTGTTTCAAAGTTTAAAGTACAATGTCAAAGGTGGATATACTACAAAAAAACGCAAACTATCTGGGTTAATGTAAAGAGAAAAACGAGTTGCCATTACTTTTAAGCGGCCATTATCATCATAATGCATGCCTTTTATGCTCAACAGCTAGATTTCTTAAATGCAAAGTGAATACACATTCTATGGTGTTGACAATGCATATCAACTACTTAAAGTACCTCTCCATTTAACTACTTTAAGTACCTCTCCATTGCATACTGGCTTAGGTAAATGGAAGTCGGAGCAATATCATTTGTAGGACTAAATGGTTGGATTGCACGTATATCATCCAGGCCAAGAACTGCATCAGCATGCTCATGGGTCAAAATTATCTGCAATTGGAAGTTAATTCATCATATTTCTTGTAATATAGCAGGTCAAAGTAATAGAGCTGAAAGATGACCACTTCATTTGTGTGATTTTAATAATTTCCCTAACAAAGAACAGCAGAGCCTTGTAAACCAAATTATAATATCATTGCCCCAAAACTAAGTATTATAGAACACAAAGTCCACTACATACTCTAGACGAAGAGCTGGCTCAACATTTTCGGAAAGCAATGAGTCAAGGCTATTCAATAACTTAAGACATAATTGATGGAGTTAATTTTTTAGTATCGGTTAAGTTTTAGATATCCCAATCTAATTAGAATGAAGACATTCACCAAGGAATCGGGTCTTGAATCATTTCCAATGTGCGCTCCACAACTGTGAGTACTTCAGGTTAACCCGTAAAGGAAAGTATTTGTTCAACACTCACATGCTAAATGCGTGAACAATGTCATGCATGACCCAGGGAGAGTCCATGGGTCATCATACACCACACCCAGCTACCAGGAAGATTCAAAATAAGAGGAAAAGCTAAATAACATCTGCTACATTCGTACCCAACAATTTGATCTGTAATAATAATTAACAAGATAGGAAAAAGACCACGAGCAACACGCAAACTATATGTCTTAGATTGAGCACACGTGTTGGTATGAAACTACAGAAGATTTTTTGGGCTTCATCAACATAACAAAGAAATCTTACTCTAAAATTATCAGCCTTTTGATTGTTTGCATGTGATCATAAATGAAGTGTAAAGAACGTGTAAAATACAGTATATGCACAAAGTGGAGCGTGACAGGAACCTTTGAAAAGCTGTGCAAGGAAGTGCCTCAAACAGCTAAGATGCTAATTCAGCCTCATTGAAGAGGCTGGTGGCAGTGTTATGTTAATAGGGACAATTATGCTTCGAGTTTTCCCAGAGGAAATGTGTGGCTGAGCCGAAGGCCACATGGTTGTGATGATGTTACTCAACAGAAGGGGCATGCCAAATATTATGATTGCAGCTAACTTTTGAGAATTATCAACAAGTCATTTCCTTTCCCAAATGAGTTGCATACAAATATAAGAATGGAATCTCGTTTTTTTTCTTTTTTCTTCTTATGAATAAAGCAGGCTCATACTCAGCTAATAATATGCTTATAAGTGGAATTTTCCGATCAATGTAAAAAACATGTGTAAAACCACATATAGAGATGTAAACTCACAGAATCCACACGAGGAATCTTATGATGAGTGAACCACCGAAGTACTTGCTCCCTAAATGTTTTTCCAACATCAATCAATATATACTTGTGTTCACCATCTCGATTGCAGTAATCAATAAGAAGAGACGTGTTGCATCTGTAAAGATAGAAATGATGATGAGTTTCAAACTAGCAAATGCTAACTTAAAAGTATTAATAACAAAAAATGCAGGAACATAAAGAATAAGGATTTAAATTTGTACGGAATAAGCAGATGCAGAAACACCTAAGAAAGTAGATAGGCTAGAATTCTGTGAGCATGTGGTAAGTGGAGACTTTCTTAAAACTCAACACTCAAAAGCCATGGGAAAGTAAAAGGCATCCCAATACAACACTTAGGCGGCTATTAAAACCAAAAGAGAAAAGAAAACTAAAATATATTTAGTAGACTTGCCGTTAGGTTTGCCAAAATATAAGCTTGATATAAAGGCATGATTATTAGTAATAGTAGTTCATGATCAGACCACATTTGTGAAGTTGCTTAGAATTTGTTATCTTCATTTTGATCATAACACCTTCTGTTTTTCGTTAGAATACTTTGAGTAACAAGAGAAAAATCAGATCCAATGCCCTATAAACAAGTCCATAAGATAAAAATAATATCCCCTCTCAATCATCATGTGCCTCGAGGATTCACATTGAATTATAGGAAGCGTGAGGTTAAAATTGTTGCAACTCTTGGTTTAGTTTCATAGATTCTACTTTGTTAACATCAATTATACTTGTCAAAACATCAAAATCCAACAACTCTTGGTTTAGGTTTTCTAGAATCCAAACTCCGCTTTGTGTGAAATTAAAGTAAAGATTAACTAACACCAAACTAAATTACCAGCAATAAACAAAACAGATGCTGATTCTTAATAAAATTTATAATGCAGAAAAAAAATAGATCCAGTAATTCAATAGATCTGCAAATCAAAATGAGCAAAATAAAATGAGAAGTCGAAACCCTAACAAATGAATAAAATGGAGAGAAAAATAAACCTGTAATTAGGATTAAGTTCAGGAGGGATTGAAAGTGATTGAGAACAAACAGCGCAAGGTGGATTTGAAGGTTGAATCAAACACATACAATTCGGAACCGCACTTGAACAACCAGTCCCCAGAAATATCAATGAACTATGATGATCATCATGATCATCAATTTCGTATGAATTTCCATTTTCTCTTGGAATCTCCATTTTTATGCCTTAAAAAGGTTTGGATCGTTTTAAGTCTGGACTGGAGGTATAAAAATGGAGAAAGCGAACGATCCAATTATTAAAATTGTTATATAATAAAGTGGAATCTCACACGTGGAATATTTAACGGTTTATTCAGCCATCAATCTTGGAAAACAATGAAGCCCTTCCCAACACCAGCCCCACAACCAACTGGCATTAGCCCAGTGGGCCAGGGGTTAGACTCCCAACCTATAGGTTGTGGGTTTAATTACTGAGTTGATCGTGTTAAAAAAAAACGTGTATTCCAGAGGAAAAAAAAGGTTCTCTCTGAAGTATGGCTTCAGACACAAAGTGCAATATGCCATTATACAGCTCCACAATTCATTAGACCTGACTCGGCAGCACACATCTGTCAGGATTTTTAACGAATCACTGACAACCGCGGAATAACAGGAACAACCATGCATCTACGGAGTATATGATATTTTTACTGTATACAGGTATGTATTTCTGTAAATTTACTCTCCCGAATGATTTAAAATGTAAACGAGAAAAAGAAGCAGGAGGGATTGAGAGAGTAGTTTATTTGGAGGTACAAACCCAATAAATATATCATTATACAACAATAAATATGTCCCTACTTTTTAATAACCTTATCCATTTAAAATTAGATTACATTAATACCCTCACCCATATAATATTTTTCTTTATTTCAAAATGGAACAAATTTCTTCCTCTACCACTTCATCACCACCACTAGCACCACCACCACCGACATTTAACTACCATTCCACCATCATCGTTCAACAACCACCACCGACACTAATATTCCGCCACCACTCCTTCACCACCACCATTACGCCACCACCAGTCCTCCACCACCACTAGTCCATCGCCACCAGCACCACTAGTCCGCCACCACCGTCGTCGCCGCCGCCACCGCTGGTTCAGATATTTTTGTATCAACAACAGTAGTTGATCCAAACAAAAATAGAACCAAAAGTAGAAGTTGATCCAATTTAGGGGATCAACAACGGTAGTTGATCCAAAAAAAAAGGATCAACAGTAGAAGTTGATCCATATAAATGGAGTGAACTTGGCGTGAGTCGAACACGCATCATCTGACATGGAGTCAGTCATGTTACCATTGCACCACAAGTTCAACATTGGAAGAAATTTACATGATTTAAACTACAAACATGATTATACTAATCCAAGAAAATGTTGTCAACAATAGGAGTTGATTGGATCAACAACTGTAGTTGATCCCATAAAAAATTGGGTCAATAACAGGAGTTCATCCCATAAATGGGATCAACAACCGTAGTTGATCCATAAAAAATTAGGGTTAACAACCGTAGTTGATCCCATAAATGGGATCAACAGCAACAATTGATCCCATAAAAACATATAAACAATAACAAATGATCATCACATGTAGCTTCATAAACTACAACAGCTTCAAGACCATTTTCAGATCTCGACTTCACCACCATTTTCAGATCGATTGCATACTGAATCAACTCCTTCTTCTCTTTATTCAGATCCCAACATCTCGACTTCACCACCATTTTCAGATCGATTGCATGCCGAATCAACTTCTTATTCTCTTTATTCACAGAAACAATGCAAAACCCATCACAATTTTGTACCCAGTTCAACTCGATCTCGAACACAGATTAAAACCCCATTAAAACAGCACCAACAGTTCCCATCACTAACTGTTACCCAAAATCGAACAGATCCTTCATCTTCTTTGCTAATCTAACTCGACCCCAATCGTAATTTCAACTCAGGAACCCTAATTTCACCTTCCGGCCTTCAATCTTTGAGTTTAGATTTAACAGCAGCAGAACATATTAACAAAATTAAAATTTAATAAAAAAAAACATAACCGTAATAGATCTGTTGATAGCGGTGGCGGAGGTAACGGAGGTGGTGGTGCTGGTTGTTGTGGAGGCAGTCGAGATGGTGATGGTGGAGGAGAGATTGAGAAGATGGTGGTGGGAGCGATGCAATTTTGTTCTCTGTTATGAGAAGTGAAGAAGAACAGAGAGATCAGGCTAAATAAGGAATTATAATAATTAGGTTTTTAGAAAAAAAATCAATTTTGCCATCAGGGATATTTGTAAAGAGGCTTAGAGATATTTGTGAAGGCCCATCAGAAGGAGGGACAATAGTTCAATTTCCACTTTATTTGGGAACTACAGTTGCTCTCATAATGAAGCCTATTATTGGGGCGTCACATTCCAATAGAGGGGCTTCACCCATGATTCTAGTGTCTATTTAGTTGGTTAGGGGATGTCCTAAAGGTATTTAAAAAGTCTAAATTACCCTTTCATCTATTTGAACCTAATCAATAAAAAAACTAAAATCAAAATCTTTTTTTTTCCATCTCTTCTCCTAATCGTGATACTAAACAACCCGATTAAACATTGATAATCAATTCAACAAAAAGCTATACGTAAATACACATGATTAACTACAATTTCAAGTTTTTATGAATTAGTTACGGTTGGGTTGTAGTTGCTTTAGGGTTTTAATTACGGTTGGGTTTTAGCTACGGTTAGGTTTATGTTACTTTTGGGTTCTGGTTACGGTTAGGTTTTAGTTACGGTTAGATTTTAGTTATGGTTGGGTTTTAGTTATGGTTGAACTTTAGTTACGGTTGGGTTTTTGTTACTTTTAGGTTTAGTTACGGTTGGGTTTTAGTTACAGTTGGGTTTTAGTTACATGGTTACTATTGGGTTTTAGTTACGGTTGGATACGAGAAATGAAAACTTCAGCCGTAACTTGTCTACGGTTGACCCCGGAAAACTAAAACCCAACCGTAACTAGTTTATGATTAGGTTCTTCCAAATTTTAACCAGTTACGGCTAGGATTTCATCATAACCTAACCGTAAATCGCCCCAAGAAGCTTAAAAAATCCAAATTTTTGACGTATTTCTATCAATTTTTGGCAATAAAAACGACAATTGAGCTGAGTTGAATGTATACCTAATTGTTTTCAATCACTAATTTCTTCACTTTGATGAATCAAAATGTAGGGTTTTGAAAAGAAATCCCCAAAAGAATAATATTCCCTCTACTTTTCTTCCACCAAAACTAACATCTTATTTGATTTAGTTTATTCACTAAGTATATAAGAAATTCATGATCTAATAGCTAATTAAATAATTATCATTAACTAATCAAGGGTAGTTTAGCCATTATAAAAATACTTTAGATAAGGGTTTTTTTAAATTACTAACGGGTGACATGTTTTTGTCCTATTAGTGAAGCCCCTCTATCGGAATGTGACGCCCCAATAATAGGCTTCCTCGTAATACATAATGTGCAATCTAGCTCATGGTTCTCTTCCAAAATAAATGGAAAAAAATTAGCTCTCGCAGTTGATCTAGCAGCACGCATGCCAACCATTTGGAATTTTTTGACGTCACCAAACTATACTTTAACCATAATCTAAACTATAGTAAACTGCACCTAAACTACACTAACCTCCTCTTATCCTACGCTCACAAATGTGTCAAAACTCTACCATTTTGGGTTCTTTTCTTACACTGTCAACTCCATTTCTTCCAACTCTTTCATAATTTTGACCGATATAAATTTGGTATACCACCACCAATTGCATATAAACCGTCACGTTGAAGATCACCAATTTCAATTGGAGTTGTTGGATCTTCACCAGCATACCGAGCATCAATCAATGGATTTGAAGATAATTCTGTAGTTTATGTTCGAGTCCAATCACAATTTTCATACATCAATTCAAAATCTCTACATTCGTTACTTCATGGATTTTAAGAACTCCACCACCATTCACAGTACTTTTGTTATGCCTAGGAAGTTAAAATCAAAAACCGTCAGTGCGTCACTACACAAAAAGATCACATTCAATTAAAATGGAAAAACAAAAATGATGCTGGAACAACACTAAAATTTGTTTCTCGCAAACATTTTTCTTCTCAACCCAAACCCAACAATCCCTGAAAAAAACAAAAAAAGTTCAGGTTACCCAAAATCACAACAAAAAAATATCCAAGTTCGGGTTTCAAGTATGAAGTATAAATCGATGTCTATAATTAACGATCATACATGTGGGATTTTTGATCTGGTTAAATTTTACCTTGAGAATATTTTTAATAATGTATTTCACCATCTATTCATACTGTTAATGATACCATTTTTCACCATTCCGATATGGATGGTGATGTTCCGTGAGTTTTTGAAGATTTATTGATGATGATATTGATAAGCACAATCAAGAATAAGTATCCAATACCTGTCATTGATGAGCTTCTTGATGATCTGAAAGGTGCCAAGGTGTTTTCCAAGATAGATTTAAGAGTTGGGTATCATCAAATAAGAGTTTATCCTGCTGACATTCACAAAACAGACTTCAAGACACACCAAGGACATTATGAATTTTTGGTAATGCCATTTGGGCTTACAAATGCTCCAGCAAGTTTTCAGACTTTAATGAATGATATATTTCATCCTTATTTGAGGAAATTCATTCTAGTGTTCTTTGATGACATACTCATCTATAGTCCTGACATGGAAACTCACATCAAACACTTAACCATCACCTTGGAGTTACTTAAGAAGCATTCCCTCTTTGCCAAGCTCAGCAAATGCTCTTTTGGACAACCACATAATGAATATCTAGGACACATCATATCTGGAGAAGGTGTAGCAGCTGATCCTGAGAAGATTGCCTGCATGGTCAAATGGCCAGTTCCTACTACTATTAGAGATCTCAGAGGATTCTTAGGTCTTACAGGGTACTACAGGAAATTTGTTAAGGATTATGGCCTCATCTGTAAGCCTTTAACTGAGTTACTCAAGAAGAACAAATTTCAGTGGAGTGATTCAGCTGAGTCAGCCCTTCAACAATTGAAGGAAGCAGTCACCACCACCCCTGTGTTGTCCTTGACAGACTTCACCAAACCATTTGAGGTGGCAACAGATGCTTATGATGTTGTAGTTGGAGCTGCATTGATGCAATAGAGGAGACCAATAGACTTCTTCAGCAAAGGTATGGGAAATAGATTCTTGGCTATGTCTACTTATGAAAAAGAAATGATGGCCATAGTGTTAGCTGTCTCAAAGTGAAGAACTTATTTACTGGTAACAAGTTCAGAATATACACAGACCACCAAAGAATTAAATACTTTATGGACCAGAGAATCCATTCAGTGTTACAACAGAATTGGCTCTCAAAACTCTTGGATTATACTTATGAACTTAAATACAGGAAGGGTGCTGATAACTTAGTAGTTGATGCATTATCTAGAGTTAAGTTTAGAGGGGATAGTTCTTGTTAGGCACTGACTCAAGTACATCCATCATGGCTACAAGAAATCCAAGATAGTTACATTAATGATGCCATTGCTCAGAAGTGGATACCTGAACTAACAACTAAGGACCAAGAAACAGGTGATTTTACTTATCAGCAAGGAATCTTGAGGTATAAGAAGAGGATATATATTGGACAGACTGGTGGCTTGAGGAAGATAGTTTTAGATGCCCTACATTCTTCACCTATTGGAGGATATTCAGGGGGACAAGCAACTTATCAGAAGGCCAAACTCTATTTTTATTGGACAGGTATGAAACAACATATCCTTACATATGTCAAAGAGTGGGATGTCTGCCAACAGCATAAGGGTTTCAACACTTCACCAGATGGTGTGCTTCAACCCTTACCCATTCCAAATCAAGCTTGGGAGCACATTTGTATAGACTTAATCACAGGGATGCCAAAATCTGAGGGAAGAGAAGTCATATTGGTGGTGGTAGACAGATTCACCAAATATAGTCATTTCATTGCACTCAGCCACCCATACATAGCTGCTTCAGTGGCTACAAGATTCATAGACACTATTTTCAAATTACATGGCATGCCCAAATCCATAGTGTCTGACAGAGACAGTATCTTCATCAACAATTTTTGGCAGGTACTGTTTGCTAAGGTAGGAACTTCACTACATCTTAGTACTGCTTATCATCCCCAGACAGATGGGCAGACATAAAGAATAAATGCTTGTTTGGAGTCTTATTTGAGGTGTATGACTAGTTCTAGACCTACCAAATGGGTCTCATGGATACCTTTAGCTGAATGGTGGTTTAACACTACTTATCGCACAAGCTTGATGTTAACTCCATTTGAAGCTCTATATGGCTATGCTCCTCCACAGTTTGGTATCCTTTCTTCTCAAGCAGGGATTCATGCTGCAGTTGAAGACTATTTTCACCAGAGACAAGAAATGACTCAAGTTCTCAAGGAGGCATTGGAATCTACTCAACACAGAATTAAGCAGCAAGCAAATAAGAAGAGAACTGAGAGGTCCTTCATGTAGGAGACTGGGTATACTTAAGGTTGCAACCTTATAGGCAATCAACAGTGCAGTTGAGAAGAAATTTGAAACTAGCTGTTAAATTTTATTGGCCCTTATCAGGTTACTGCTAAGGTAGTTACCGTGGCTTATCAGCTGAAGCTACCAGTTGGCTCCAAAATCCATCCAACCTGCCATGTTTCACAACTGAAGCCAAAATTGGGTGCTGGGATAATGGCTCAGACTGTTATACCTACAACTGATGGCGAAGGACAACTCCAAATGATCCATGACAAGATTATGGCTACCAGAAACGTTATGAAGAATCAGCAAGTAATAGCTCAGGTGTTGGTGAAATGGAAGGGCTTAACTGATACTGAAGCAACTTGGGAGGACACACAACTAATGAAAACACAGTTTCCAAAGCTGATCCTTGAGGATAAGGATCTTTTGGAGTAAAGGGTATTTGTCATGTCCCTTTGGTCATGTCTGTTATGGGCTAACCTTCTTTAGCTGGTGCCCTTAGTAAATTCAGTATTGCCTTAGCTGTTAGCGTGTGAATCACACACTAGCCTGGCGAGTGTCGTCCATATACTTGTCTTGTGGCTATTGTTTGAGAACTAACCAGTAAATGAATTATTGATTTCTCTGTCCCGTCTCTACTTCCTCCTCAACCCTAACTTATTTTCATCTTAAATTCTTCTAATTCTCATCTTAATTCTTCTTAACCTAATATCAATAGCTGTTTCTGTATATCAATTGTAGTGGATTCACTACACGATATGCAAATTCGGAGGTATTTTCCCACAAATCCATTACTTTTAATTTGTTTTTGATTGAAAAAATCGATTAGAAATCATCAAATTAGGTTTGAAATGTTAGTTACAAAGTATTATTCGGTTAGGGGTAGTTTAAAAAAACCTTTGTTTTCTAACCGAACTCCCTGAAACATAGAAAACCAAGAACACGTCGGTTAGAACGAAAACTTTCCTTGCAAACCGAACTCATAGTTCGGTGCGTTCGGAAAAGTTTTAGAAATTTTGTACCTAACCGAACTTTGAGTTCGGTCCGTTCGCAATTTTTTTAGAAATATTTTTACTTAACCGAACTCCTATATGAACATACACTAAACAGGGTTCGGTTATATTCATAAAAATCTTTGCAAACCGAACTTTCAGTTCGGTGCGTTCGCAAAAGTTTCAGAAATTCTTTACTTAACCGAACTCCTATCTAAAAAAACTTTTATATATTTTCTATTAGCCGAACTTTGAGTTCGGTCCGTTCGAAAAAAAATTAGAATTTTCTTACTTAACCGAACTCATATCTGAAAATACACTGAACAGGGTTCGGTTATATTCAAAAAAATCTTTGCAAACCGAACTTTCAGTTTGGTGCGTTCGCAAAAGTTTTAGAATTTTTTTACTTAACCGAACTCCTATCTAAAAAAACTTTTATATATTTTCTCTTAGCCGAACTTCAAGTTCGACTAGATTTATTATTTTTCCCCTAGCCGAACCACATACAAAAAAAATTTAAAATTTAAAAAAATTGAAAAAAAAATTGATTTTTTTTTTTTTCAAATTATAAAAAACTAATTAATTTAACTTAGTCATCTCCACCTTTTAGGTCACCCCTTATAATCATAGGGAAGGTGGCCTAATCAAATCATGGTCCCCTCAAAAAAAAGTAATGGTCCCCAAAAAATTGTTCCACGATTCCTTTGGTTTTCAGCGGAATTGAGTGACTCTTGGCTCGTTGGAATCGTCTTATCATTATCTACAAGATGGAAGGTGAGACTAATAGATTTGATCAAGCTTTACGACCATTTTGAGCAGAAACCTCTTCGCTCCATTTGGTGTTTAACTTCCTTCACACTTTTAGAGCCAATTGAGGCCCAATTCTAATTATTTTTAGAGATATAACAAAGACAAATGGAAAAAGAAGATCAGCCCTGTTTGGGAAAATCCTGTATTTTGTTTTAAAAAAAAATTACTTGGAAAGAATCAAAGATGGATGAGTTGGGACAATAATATACACCAGCAGTCCAACAGGGCATCTCAATAAAAATATTAGACGCTTACATAAAGGAGAGAAGCTTGCTGGGGTTGCCCTTCAATTCAAAGCATGCATTGTCTCCTCTGAGCTAAGCAACATCCATCCATTCCCTCATCTCCTCAATTTCCCTTTTCTTTTACAGCTAATCCAACCAAGGCTGCTTCTTTTTTCTTGCACAACATATATTTGTATTTCCATACCAACAGAAAAACCACAAGCCTAATTCTTGTGGCCGTGCGCCATAAAGAGTTATCATTATTATTAAAAAACTTCTAACGAATTTTTGAATTATAATACAAGAAAATTATGAGTATAAATGAAGATCTAAATCAATAATATAAAAGTTACGGAAAGATCTAGTTTTAATCTTGAGGAGAGAACCGCTAGAGGTGCACTCAAGTAATTTGGTCAAGCCATCATGATTCCCTGGATTCAATATATATGCTAGCTGCAAAATCTCCACTAACTGATGATGATTAACTTCCTTGATTTCTTTCTTTTTTTACGGATTAATTCAAGAAAATATGATGAATTTTATTGTATAAACTGTCAAAATCCATGCAAAAGAACAAAGAAAATTGATTCCAAATTGTTATTTAGTGGTATGTGGTGTGAAATTATAATTCATTCTTCACCATCAGGTTTTTTCGATTAGACCCACCACATCCAATATCGCTCGAATCATATCTTCTTCTTCATCATCATTCTCCTTCCTGTCAAAACAAAGAAGCAATAATCAAAAAAGAAAAAGTTAAAAAACCAAAAAAATCACTTTCTCCAAAAAGCACTTTTTCATTTTCTCAGTCACCTGTTTATATACTAGGCTGCTGCTTACTTCCACTTCACAAAGAAAATTGAAAAACCAAAATGGATGAATCTTGGAGAATGAGAATGGGATTAAACAATCTACCAAGAAGAAGATCAACAGAAGAAACTTCATCGGATCGGTTAATGATGAGAAGAAATAATAACAACAGTTCTCGGATTATTATAAATGATTCGGAAACATCATCATCAACAACAACGACAACAAGTCTTGATCCAGAAAATTTCAGTGATGTTTTCGGAGGACCACCGAGAAGTATAATTTCCCGCCAATTCTCTTCGGGAGATTTGATCGCTGGGAATTTAAAAACTAATACAGAAACGTTTTACGAAGGAATATTCAGATCATCGGAATACGTAGATCGGTCGAAAAATAACGGGAAAAAGATATTTCTTTCGAAGAAGAAGAAGATCGATAGTGGATTTTACGATGATATATTTGGATCAGATGATGAAGATAAGAGGAGATCAAAGTGGAAATCATCATCGTCTGGATATTCCAAGGATAAGAATCTGAAATCGAATTCATCGTCGGTTTTGAGCTGGGAAGGAGAATTGAGTCCCCTTCGTCCGTCCATTGCTGAAGATGATGTTTTCTTCGATACATTCACGTCTAAGCTCAGGTACCGTTTGCACTTTACTGCAACAGTACTTTGTTTCTGCTTTATTTTGACTTTCTTTTAACTTGCTTTTTTTGACTCCGACGACTAAAACTATGGAAATTTACTAAAAAGTTTCTTTCTTTTTCATTTTTTTCCACCGGAATTACGGGTTGCGATACCGGAAATTACGGGATTTGTTTGGTTTGTCGGATTGAAATGCAAAAAAAAAAAAAAAAAAAAGTTAGATAGAATGACGACCCTTTTTAACTTTACAGGTTACTCGGTCGTGAACTGGTGCTTTTTCTTTTCTTTTTTTCACTTTACAATGGAATTTTTTGAATATTCTTGATGTGTGGAAAAGCCACATGAGATTTTATAATATGGACGGGAAAGTCTGTGTTAGTAGAGCCTAGTTAGTATTTGTTCGGGGAAAATGGGGGCAAGAAAAACCAATTTAAAAGAGATTTTGTGGTTTAGGTTTTGGGAGCTAGCTAGGAAGTAGGACTAACTGCCCTCACTCACTTGTCCGTACTTAACTCGGCTGTCGCAAAATACAAGCTTTACTAAAGCTGCTTTAGGAATCACTTACAAGAAGCTAAATTTACTCTTGAATCTATACTTGAAATGCCTAATTAAGCTGACACTGAAGTCTAAAATTTCACAGGCCAGTTAACATCCCAGGTCGCCGGCCGTCTGCATCTTCAATGCTGGTTGATGAACAACATAAGAAAGGAGCTGCCTCGGATTATCCATGGATTAATAATAACTATGAGCATCACAATAATCAACATGACTATATCATGAATATCAGCAACAATAATCATAATCACAATCACAATAGAATGAATCCATCAACAAGGTTTGCATTTTCTCATAGTATATCATCACCAGAAACAATTAGCATCGACCCGAACTCATGCACATCAAGTTCATTTGCCAGTAATAGTGTACCGAAGGAGAACGGTAATCCCGGAGAGTCGCCATCCTCTGTTGTATCTTTGCAAAGAGAGTATTATCCAACATTTGATCAGACACTAAAAAGTACAAATCGTCATCATTATCAAGATTATAAAATGTCTCCTCAAGAAGAAGAAGATCATGAAGAATTAATGAGGTCTTCTTATGTGATTGAGATTAGTCCAGAGAGAAAAAGAGAAACAAGGATAGATAGAAGGGAATCTGTAGGAATCGATGAAGCAATTGCTTGGGCAAAAGAAAAGTTTCAGAGTCAGTGTGCGGAAATAATCGAGGAAATAACAAATCATCAACAACAACAACAGCTGCAGCAACAGATTTCTCTGAGAAGTTTCAGTCCAACAAAGCCAATTACACAAAGAGAAGGTGATAAAATATGAAGTTTCTTCTTCAATTATGAAGCTTCAAATCTCTTTTGTAATTCGAACCCCAGTTGAAGTTCTCCTTTTAATTTTTGCAGATAAATTTTTTACACGAGAGAATGGAATCAGAAAAATGAAGTTATGAACAGTTACTGAGTTTGTGTGTGCTTCTACTTTAGTATTATGTTTTTTGTGTATGTTTGTGTGAAGTGTACATGATCACGCTTGCATGTACCAACATTGGCAACATTTATGCATCCCACTGTAATACAATTCATAAACATGTGTGAATATGTAATAAAGTTGATGTGCTAAGATTTTCTAAACCCATCCTTACTCCTTAGTAAAACTTAAATCCCAGTTGCCCCAAGAGGCTGTTCAGTTACCCTAGGATTTGCTTATAACAATCCTATCAGTCATCATGCTCCAGATACAGTCAGAGTCGAATGAGAATATTGTTGCAGAAAAATGACTAATGCGAAATGGTTAGGGAAGAAAGGACGAGAAAAGGAGATCTACAAAGGGATACTAGGTGATAGTAGTCCCTACAGATGTAGCCTCTGGCAGCTGAATTGGTTCATTTCAGAATCATGGCCCCTGGAACAGTAAACCAATCATTCAACTTTCAAAATGTTTATGACCTGAGCAATATTGAAGATTTTAAACAGAAACAACAACCTTTTCTTTTAAATTTATTCTTTTACAAATGTCCATCAGGAAAAACGAACAAAGTAACGAAAGGGTTGAGCGCATCACTGACATAGAATCAGAAGACTCAAAATCAACTAAAGGAGTACATATAAAGAATACCAACACTAGGGAGCCAAATCATTGGATTAGAAGAGCAAAATTTGGCTTTACATGAAAAGCTAAGTTTTCACATAATTATTCCTGACGTACAAAGAAGTAAAACTAACAACTAACTAAAAGAATATAAGGAGGGATACAAAAAGGCCTTACCAGAAATTGATAAGAACGTATGCTTTACATGCTTTCTTTTAATGTAGTTTGAATGGGAAGAGTATTTTGTTTGTCTCTACTTTGTTCTTGTGATGACTATATGAGTGAGGTCCACCAGAGCCCGTCTCGATATTCTGACATTATCATCATCACTTTGAGGAAGAGAGTTGATGGCTGACGCTGCCAGGTTGGCGTGTTCAGTTGCTAGTTCTTTTGCTCTTTGTATGCCGCGACTCTTACCAAGGTATTCAAGGGCCTAGTATATTCAGATTAAGAGCACGCATTAGCAAAAAGAATATCGAAAACAAGAGGAAACAAGCTCTCAAAAGAAATCTCTCTCTTTAGCTTTTGAATAAAAACATGATTGAGCAAAAAAAAAAAAAGGTTCAACTGTACATCTTCTGTGTCTAGCACATAAGCATGATAGTAGTTGACTTATATCTGCTGTGTAACGATTCTAAAAACACCTAATTACTTAGGGAAGTGTGTGAGTGGATATATGGAAGAAGATATACTTACAAGATCAACATCTGCAGGGTCGCTGAAGCCTCGATTGATAACTTCTTGTAATTGTGGGAATTCTTCGATAGCAAACAATATCGGGGCAGTTATAATCCCCTATAAAATGAGCAAATTTACTTAGCAATTGGCAGCATATTGATCAGTGCCTTAAGACTTATGCAGACATCACGTGGAATCATGAAAAAGTTACTGATGTTCTTCGACCCATTAACCATCCAATAGCCAAGACCAGAAAAGGTGCAAAAATATGTTATACAAGTGTTCTCGAAAACTAGGAGTGTTGAAGGAGCCGAATGAGAAGCTTGATTCCCCATTAGAGAGGGTAAATTCATGCATCAAATGCTAAAAAATAATGAGTTTGAAGGTCCTTATGAATATGGATATGAGCCTATCAGTGCCCTTATCCATAAGAATCAAAACAAGATAAATTCCACAACCAAACATAACAAAGGTGCAAAGATGAGAGATGAATTACATGGCGGATGTCAGAAAGCGAACCCTTTCCGAGAGAAGCTGACGTCCCTGTGAAATCGAGAACATCGTCGATCAATTGATACGCCAAGCCCTGAGACGATAAAAACACACCATCAGCAGAAAGGCGAACAATTTATATCTCTGAAACATATGTGTGTCTGTGTAAGTGCATCTGGAGATCAGTTACCAACCATAGATGCGAGGCCAACTCCTGTGTCGAGTAGGCTACCAGTTTAAGTCCTGTGTGCTTAAGGGTTTCCCCTCAAACCAATTTCAACCATAGATGCGAGGCCAACTACTAGTGGCTTGTTCATTTCATTTTCAATATCTAACTGGAATCTTCTCAGAAATTTATTTTGGAGAATAGTGGTTTGTTTATCGCCTTTAGAAGTGCGTTATCACAACAGACAGATAGATGCTAGAATTGTTGATAGCAGATGATTGAAATTTTGTGTAAGCAAAGCAAGGGCTATTAGTAACATCCGTCGCGAGGAGGTAGCAAATGTGAAGGTTGTTAAGATCTCTGATTCTCCTTCACAACTTTTTAGCAGCAGAAATAGGTTAAGAGAGCCTATCAGTGCCCTTATAAATACCCTCTTTCCCCAAATATTCATAAACAAAAAGTGATTTCTCAAGTTTAAAGTTGTGGGTTGGATCAACTTACTTCAGCCCTAGTGACCCTAGTGATTGAATAGATGCAATATAAAAATTCCAACACAATCAAATGACAATTGGATGTAAGAGGTGACATGAACAGCTATATTTTCAAGTGTAGATCAACTTCTAATATGATAGAAGCGTTAAATAGCAGAATTTTCTTGCAGATGATACCAATAGTGAAATTCAATGCACTTTACCTCCAGTTGCGCCCCAGATATACAGTTTCAAGACATTGTGCAAGAAACCCCAACCATACAAAGAAAATATTGCAAGGAAAGAGTAGAAATACCAGATTGCGGCCGTAATTGTAGGCTAGCATTGCAACATCAGTTGCCTGGCCAGCCAGCAGAGCGATTGCTTTGCAACTATTCGCGATCAATGATGCTGTCTTATAATATGTCTTTTGCATATACTGGTCCATGCTGCAATCAATTTAATTTCACACCAAACATTAGACAGTTGCTCTTCTATATGATAACAAACCCATCCAATAAGAGATGCTAATAACAGTTAATGAAGCCTAAACCTCAATTTTTACTAAGTATAGCTTACAATAACAAAGAGATGATGTTTAACTTGACCAACAATAAGGATGGAAGAAGTATGTGGGATGGGCTACAAGTATGGAGCGTCTCAAGCTAAATGTGCCTACAAGGCGAGTATATTCACCATCTACTTATTATGAGAGACCAGTCTCACTCCTTTGTTACCACCAAATTTCAACTATTGTCCATTCAATGATAAATAACTATAGTTGCTCCGAAATTCTTTTTCTCCATTGCTCAACTATTCATTTCTTTCCTCGGTAACCTCAAAATTCTCAATCTAGGAACTTTATGATAAGTATGCCCCCTAATGCTGTAATATATATTTAATATTGACAATATGCATGTTATTTATCTTCTGACTCGATGCTTTTTCTAACATTCGACCGACCACTTGTGATTTCTCAGTGTTTAAAATGGTGATTAGATATTAGTAGCCCAACAGAAGAACATGGAGTTTAGAAAATGACTTCGAGATTCAAATCCAGCCCAAGAAATAAGAAAGAAAGGCTAGAACATAGTTTTAGACGTTCACATGTAACATTGAGTAAAGTAGAATGCACGAAACTGGTAGACGCTACAAGATACAGAAACCATTGTTGGGATACCTTACCTACAGCGCTGTTCTGATGTACTGGCCATTTGCATTGTTTCACCAGTTACAAGATGCTCAACAACCGTTGCAAGTAATGTGACAACCTGCAAAATGCACGCTAATGAGGATCAAGATTGACAAAATTTGGCAAGTACCAATAAAAGATGAGACGGGATCTTTGATGAAGTTGGTGACCCCTTATTTACCACTAAAGGGTGGATGCCGATTACTAGACATCCCACTCATAATCACCCTCATCAAGAAAACTAAACTAATCAACTAGATTTACCTACAGATACATGATTCACAACCTGCCTCAAGACATGGTCTTTTACTAACTGTGTACTACGAAACTATCTACCGTTTCATGGATACCATGGTCTTTTATCTGCCCCTCTAGTAAGCAATTTCCACTCCCTTTCCCCAAGTTCCCACTTTTATTTTATTTTAAAAAAACAAAACGTAATCTGATGGTAGACTGTGGATGGTAAGTATGTACTCTAGCAAATATGAGACCCTGATGAATTCTATTTAAGGCTAACGTCAAAAAAAAAGGTCATACAGAAGCTAGGCAAAGTCGGTAAATTGCTGCAAAGAAGAAGTTGTTACAAGGTAAAGACAAACCTCTGTATTTTTAAGAGAGGCAAGTGCCACACAAGCTCGAGAAAGCAGAAAATCTCCTGCTAGCACAGACAGCTGCATCATTTAAACAATCAATTTGAGGCTGAATGCTGTCCCGGACAGTCAAAAAGTAACCCAATATTAAAGTGATTAATACCAGGCATAGTCTTAAAGAAGAAATTACCCAAGAACAGATCTATATACAGCTAAGTAATCAACAATATCGACACAAGGGATGTGCATTATAAAAAAAATGAACCCTTTTTGAGGTCATCGTTCAAATTCCAAGTCTAAATTATTATTTTCAGGATAACAATGTAAAGCATAATTCAGGATTCAAACATCGAAATTGCCAATCATTTCCTAAACATGAAAAGCATTCGCAGGGAGGGGACAGAAAAGGAAGTGCAGCAAAGATACCTTATTCCCCATTAAGAAATTAAGGGAACGAACACCACGCCTTGTATCAGCATCATCCAAGACATCATCATGAAGAAGACTTGCAACCTAGCAGACAGGATACCCAAGTTTAAATATTAATGTGAAAGAAAAAGAGAAGATATGAGTAAGTGGCAAATGATAAAAGGAAGCATCATGGTACTCTGGTGCGAATGGAAAAGAGGGTTATTCATTTAAAGAATGGTAAAGATAAATAGATGTTCAACCAACTAAAGGACCAGTCTACAGTTGTGACCCATCTATTGGACGAAGAAACGCTCACATAACAGGGTTTTCTTTCTTAAATATTATCAATCTCACTGACATATATGACATACCTAAACACGAGATTAATGTAGTTCAATCAGATACAAAGTCATTTTAAAGGTTTTTAACGGCGTGAAAGTCATAACTTAATTTCCTCAGGTAAGTCGAGCATTACAAACAATTAAGCGTTAGCATCTGTACAATATGTAACAAATTTCCCAAAAAGTTTCATACACCAGCCGGAGTGAGATTAGAATTCTAGACAAAATGCATTTATTCTAAAGAACTCACATGAATCATCTCGGTAATCTCAGCAATACACTGCTGCCTTGTACGGAGTTCATTGGAAAAATTAGCCACGGCATCGGGAACAGATCCAGGTAGTGATACATTCAACGCTGATGCCATCAACAATAGAACCTGCATAAGAGAAAGGAATCTGCAGTTTCTTATGAGGAAGACAGAGACACAAACACACAAACAGAAGTAAAACAGGCATGTCATTATAAACTGTAAGTAGCATAAAGGTTATACTCGATCTACAGTAATTAATGTGCAGACTGGTGATGATGTTCGTAATGTCAGTATAAAGATAACCGTGAGCTACATCCAGACTAAGATTCATGAGCAGATCGCCCAAACCATTGCTGCCTCACCACCAATTATTCCTCCGTCACTATCTTCACCTATATCTTATATAACAACTACAACCTACAAAATGTCCATCCTTTTTCACTTTATCATCAGTCATCACCAGTGACCACAACTAGAACTTCCTTAGCATCAACGGACGAGACTACTCTAAGCATCGAGGATCATAGTACAGTAAAATAAAGGTATAATTGATGTTATGTCAAAGAGGGTCAGAAACCTGAAATGCAAAAGCATTAGTTCATACCGTGGGACGAAACCTCTTTCCCTCTACCCCCATCTTGAAAAAGTATTCAGCAGCTGAGGCAAGCTTAGGGACCTACATGAAAAATAGGCATACATGTTTATCTTTGATGTTCATTACTCTGAAAGATTATCAGAAGCGAGGGGAAAAAAAAAAAGAATGTACCTCAGCAACCACCATCCCACGTAGCCGATTACCAATAAGAGAGAGTTCATCAGCAACAAGAGAAAATGGATCCACTGGCTCCTACAAAACACAATTTCATGTTCTAAAACTAACTTATTCTTTCATTAAAAAAAAAAGAAAGAAAAAAAAACACACCAGCACCAACAATATATACTTCTAAACCAAAAAGTATTGGAACCTTTCTTATTGTGGGTCTTTAGGTCTCACATGTTAGTACACTACTTCCCCGAGAAGGCAAGATCCACATTGCGATAAGCATTGGCAGGTATCTCTCTTTGCATGTACAGCAATCTCTTTTTTATGGCATTTTAGATTAATGAGTAAGCTAATATGGTCAGATAACATCTTATTGTAAGGAAAGAGATAACCAGCTAATATTCAGACAGACAATACATGAACAAAAATATTATTCTTTTTTGACAAGCTTGTAGTTCATTCGACTACCCATTTAATCAATATATAACTCCTACAATTTGCTATCGGCTATATTCACATACTTGGATGTAGGGTTCCACTAAGATAATATAGGAGACTATCGGCAATATTCACATGGTTAGATGTAGGTCCACTAAGATAATACACGAGATTAAGCAAAGACGCATCTCGATGGTTTCACTTCTGAAATACCCATGCCCAGGAAATACTTACTACGCTAGAAACAAAAATATGTTGTAAATATACATAATTACACTTTTAACCGATCGAAACATATAAACAAACAAAGAGGGGTCAGAAGGTTTGTTATCAGAAGGGGTCAGATAACAAACAAATTAAAATTACAAGACCTACCTCTACTAAAGAACTCCCACCTTGCTGAACTTGAAACCTGAAGCTGTGGAACGAGTGGGAATTCCCATAAGAAGTATCACCACCACCGAAAACCTAGCCATTCAGAAGAACCATCAATTCCATTATTAACAGCACCATCAAACAAGGAACTCCATGGTGTTGTATAGTTTATCCCTTGAATATTTTAACAAAATTAAAATTCTTACTAAAGAAGTTATCATTAACAAATGAATAGTTAAGGTACCCAGTTACCAGACATGCAGAGGATTAAACATTTAAACTCTGGGGCACCTCTAGTTAAACCCTCAACATCAATTAGTTTGGTTACACAATTCCAATCAGTTATAAATCCAAAATAGAACTTTTTTTGGGTTTTTTTTTTAGTGAAACATAATGTTCTCCTTATGGTCCAATAAGCATGCCCTAAAATCACTAATAACAATCAGAAGTAGTCAAAATTGAAATTACAAACATAATTAACCTCAAATTTCCAATAATAACAAAAACCTAGGTTTTAGAAAACTCCACTGATCGAAATACCAAAAGAAGAAAAACTAAGAATGAAAACAATTATAACAAACAACATTCTCTGAAGTAGCAAAGATTGGTTAAGTGTAAGATCATACCTTGGGAAGAAGAAGTAGAGAACGATGTTGCTGATGGATCTCCGGTAAGGTTTTACTAAAACATGATGATGAAGTTGAAAGGATTCTAGTCTTGGAACTTAAATTTCTTAAAGCCAATCTCAAATACATATTTACTCTCAAAATTAAATCACAAAAATTAATTTAATTTTTAAGAGGAGGGATTTGAAGAGTAAGGAGGAAGAGAAGTAGTTTACTTGCTCTTTGCCTCTTGCTGGGCAAGCCACTGAATGAAACTTTAGCCACGTTGCCCCAGCTACGACATTTGTGGTGCTAGGACGGAAAGGGCTTGGAATTGTATGATTGCTAAAGGCTGATGCCAAATCTTTCAGGGGAATACCATTTTATATAAGATAAAAAGACAAAAACCGATCTTGACCGTCGGATTATTCAAATGGTATTCCCTGCTAATACCGGTATCCTCCTTTAGCAATCATGTGGAACTGGGAGTCCAATGTTGTGCCCATTCCTTTGAATAGTCTATTTTTTCATTATTTTTTTTAATAAAAAAGAAGAGTTCTACTAGAAAGGTAGAAGCTCAGGTGTTACAAGATAGACCTGCAGAGTTGTCTCCAGTATCATGCAAGTACCTTTTTGAAAAGTTCTGCTGATTGATAACTTGCTCAATTTCATTAACAGACCTTAGATAACTTAGTACACTTGTGAAGTCTGGACCTTTCCAATTGAAATTGTCTAACCGATTAGTGCAAGAATGTAAACTAGCTAAGTTAACTACTATAATGTTTTGCCCCTTGGTGATTTGATCAGCTTTCCCAAAACAAAGGAAACTGCTTCAAATTTTCCATCCTTCATTTGATGGTAACCCAGGTTGAATATTCCTTATACTTCGGATTTATACTCCTACCCTATCTCCTTCAGAGTTGCATCATCTTCTGCTTGGAAGTCTATGTTTACTCTATGCAACTTTTTGGCGCAGATCACAGCTAGTTGAGCTCCTGTTCAAGCTTTGTTGACTCCATATATGCAATCTTTGATTCTTCTTGCTCCCACACATGATGCGTGTCGTAGGTGCTCAAATTAATTCACTTATATTCTACTTTACTAATGAATAGTATAGCAGTAAATAAGGTTCGTTCCCACGAAGAGCAGGGAGATTTAGTTGTCAAAAGTGTCACAATGGGGGTTTGTTTTAGATTTTAAAACGAAATAAATAACAAAACAATTGAGAGTAATAAAGTCTGCAAGCAATGGAGAGAAATATGATCAGGGAATCCTTCTTCGTTACTAAACATTCATCAAAGTAGCATAGCCATCTATTCTTTGTAAATCACAGATTATTACCAACCGTAGGAAAACAGCTAGCGCAGTGGTATCCTCAAAATTCCTTAAGTCACTGGACACCGAAACGCTCGAATGCAAGATTCTATTCATCTAAACCACCTAGAAGTAGCGCACTCCAAGTGTAATTTGGTCGAATGCTTTATATTTTATGAATTTAGGTCAATCCTAGTAGTTGAACTCTTAGCGCAAGGTTCATTTTCTAGTGTTGTTTTTACTTGCGATTGCTCTACAGAATCCCTCTGCAAGGTTTCGTAATTTCTACTTGTGTACAGAATTATTCAACAATTACGGATATCCTAATTCTCTACTAACATTAGATTTACTAACAAACTGGCTTAGTTGGCCACCTAAACAATTTATCAATCAATCATAATATATTAGTTATAGTAAAAACAATCAATAACCATGTGAAGAATTAAAATAGATGTATATTCTGAATCAAATCATGTATTAGAACTTAGAATTCATCCCCAATCACTAAGAAGTTTAGCTACTCATGGTACTAACAAAACCCATGAGTTTCATAAGATAAAATGGTAAAGAAATAGTTACGGTGATGGAAATAGCTCCAAACCCTAGCTTTTCTTCCTTGTGTTCTTCTCTCCAAAGGCTTGATTCTAAAGATTCTTGATTCAAAGATAGAAACTCTCTTTTTGTAGGTATCCAAATTGTAGTCGTGCCCGTACTCGAATCCCGTGCGAAACTTATTGCCAGCTTGCCAAAAATGCACCAAAATCCCAAAGATAGTTCACGTCCAAAGTTTGGTCATGAAGCCTACAGCCAAGTGGTCTTCCGCAGATGCCAGAGGCCCGATCCAATTCTTATTAAACTTATCAGTTCAGCTGTCAGTCCCGTAGTACACCCTTCAATTTTCCCCACGGACATGCACATCTCCGTGAAATATTTTTTTCCCTGGATTTTGGTTTTTCATCCGTCAGAATCACGGACATTCTTGCCTCCGTGAATTTTCAAATCATATGAAGTTTCTAAGCTCAATCAATATTCTCTCGGACAGTCTGGTGATCGTGAAGATAATTTCTTCCTGAGTTTGATGTTTCCGGCCAGACCTCTCACGGATAATCTGGTAATCGTGAAAACTATTTTTACCTGAGTTTACATACCTTTCCCAATCGCTGTAGAATATCTCACTGCCATTCTCCGTTACCTCTCGAACTTAATATCTTTATCATCTCCATTTCTTGACTTCTCCAAATCTCGAGCTCCATAAACTCTATATTTAATCACAGACTCGAACCATTCTTCTCTACAGTCATCAAGATCGACTGCATCATTCTCCGGAAACAGCAGCTATGTCTTCATTATCCATCTGAACTGCCATCAATGGCAACAACATCCACTACCAGCATCATCATCCATCTTCCATTCTCGTCTTCCAGCAACCTCTTTTCTGCGTCTTGAGCTTTCGTATTCACCACTGGCATCATAGAACTCAAGCCCATGGCTAACAACGTCTCCTCATCGCCATCACCATTACCTCAATCGACAGCAAAGCAGCGTTTTCAACTCCATCGTCGGTTTCTCGTTCAATTCATCCATGACAGCAAGCATCAATACCCGATACCAACTCTCTCCATTGATGCCATGTTTCCAAGCTCCGGACCATCTTCTATCTCCGATTCTTCAACAGCGACTCGACATTTCCACAGTCCACCAAACCACAACAGCAGCAAACAACTCCATTCTTTCGATAATCAGTTCCATGCTATCACCATGACAGCAAACTCCATCTCCATTCTCGATGGAAACACCAAACTCCAGCTCTTCTTACCATTTTATGTTGTCCACGATCTCTGCTCGATCCCATGAGCTTCTTTGGTGATAACAGCAAGCCAAAACCATCATCGTGAAAATTGGAGAATAAGAAAGCTCCCTGTTGTTTGCATGAAGAAGGTAATGAAGATGGTGGCGCCCCGAGTAAAACTGCAGGTGATGTTAACATCTTTTGAAATGTGGCTGCCTCCAAGTAATTTCAGTGACTGCCTTTAGTAATTCTTGAAAAAGCGGGGGTCTAACAACCACATCCAATATTTCGTTTGGAAATCTGAATAGACAAACTCCAATATTATTTCAAGAGAATCCACTAGACAATCAGACTCAATCTAGAGAAAAGTATATCAAAGAGTTCACATCCAATATTTCGTTCGGCAATCTGAATAGACAAACTCCAATATTATTTCAAGAGAATCCACTAAACAGTCAGACTCAATCTAGAGAAAAGTATATCAAAGAGTTTACATCTCAACTTCTCAATTCAATCTGCAATCAACAAATAGGAATTTGCGATCCCGATTGAATAAGAGAAATAACTTGAACGGTACCAAAGACCAATGTTCAAGTGTCAAACAATTTATATCAACAACCAAAGGTTGGATTACCTAATTGATTTATCTTAACGCGCAACCTGTGATATTTTTATTATATAACAAAATATAATGCGGAAAAGAAATAACACAGACACCAGAATTTTGTTAACGAGGAAAACCGCAAATGCAGAAAAACCCCGGGATCTAGTCCAGCTTTAAACACCACATTGTATTAATTAAGCCGCTACAGACACTATCCTGCTACCAATGAACTTCAGACTGGACTGTAGTTGAACCCTAATCAATCTCACACTGATTCAAGGTACAGTTGCGCTCCTTACGTCTCTGATCCCAGCAGGATACTACGCACTTGATTCCCTTAGCTGATCTCACCCACAACCAAGAGTTGCTACGACCCAAAGTCGAAGACTTGATAAACAAATTTGTCTCATACATAAAAGTCTATTGGAATAGATAAATCTGTCTCCCACAGAAATACCTATGAGTTTTGTTCCGTCTTTTGATAAATCAAGGTGCACATGAACCAATTGATAAACCAGACTTATATTCCCGAAGAACAACCTAATATTATCAATCACCTCACAATAATCTTAATCGTATGGTAGCGAAAAAAAATATTGTGGAATCACAAACGATGAGACGAAGATGTTTGTGACTATTTTTAATCTTACCTATCGGAAATAAATCTCAAGCAAATCTTAGCAAAGATAGTACTCAATCACGATAGAAGAAGTAAGATTAGAACACGCAACTATAGATAAAATAGTTGGGTATGGCTTCACAATCCCAATGAAGTCTTCAAGTCGTTAACCTACGGGGTTTCGTGAAAAACCTAAGGTTAAAGGAGAATGACTCTAGTCGCAACTAGTATCACACAGGAGGTGTGGGGATTAGGTTTCCCAGTTGGTAGAGTTCTCCCTTATATAGTTTTCAAATCAGGGTTTGCAATCTAAGTTACCTTGGTAACAAAGCATTTAATATTCACCGTTAGATGAAAACCTGATTAGACTCAAGCTAATATCTTTCAACTGTTATATCGAACTTAGCTTGTTATACACAAATGAAATGTACCCTCATTTAGGTTTGAGTAACCCCACCTAAACATGTACACCAGGTTGGCTCAACAGTAGTTAACCGAGGTTAGCTATATGAACACTCTCATATCAACCTTATTCATCTTAACCACAACTAGTTAAAATGACTCAAATGAAACTAGTTAAAGAGTTGTTCAATTGCTATATTCTTATAGAAATATACAAGAACACTCTCATATCGGTTTGATTCACTCGAATCAATTCATGAACATTATAGTCACGGTTTGCAAAGAATGCATTCCTTAATATATAAATGTATTAGTTCATGAACAAACCAATTTTAGAACTTTAACCACTCAAGTATGCAAACGGGTACGCATACTTAGGTACTCGGTCTGAGTTTTGGTTTCGCCAGTATGCAAACGAGTACGCATACTTCCAAACACAACAGAAATTTCCGGACCCAAACCCTTCGCCAGTACGCGTACGGGTATGTGTACTTAGGTACCCGGAATTCCACAACTACAAGTACTCATACGGGTATGCATACTATAGTTCCGGTTATGGATCACATACATGCAAGAATGCATACTATGTTCATAATCCAATGATGGTTAAGTATTCTAAACTCTATTTCAATCATTGAAACTTTCTTAGAGGATGACAATAGCCGTTTTCACACACTATTAGCATCAAAGCAATTTTCAAGTTATTGAAATAATCATAACGAAACATTCCAAGTCTACACCATATGATTGTATCACACAAACCATGTAAGATGTTACTCGGCGATTTTCACATGTTCATCTTTTGACTTTCGTCAAGAATATAAGATGAACTTGGTTGAAGCGAAAGCTTACCAACACATATTTCGAGAAATATGTAAGCGAGTTAAACTCAGCTCGAAATCTCAAATGTGCATAATCGAATACTATATAGTAATACGACTTTTGTCTCAATATAGGAGATAGTGTAGAAATAGACTTTCCAAGTGATAGATGAGTTTTAGTCTCCACATACCTTTTGTTGATGAAGTTCCACAAGCTCTCCTTAGTAGTTCTTCGTCTTCATTTGATGAACACTGTGAAGTCTAATGCTCAACTACACAATCTATCCTAATCCGAGACATCACTATAAGTAGACTAGAAATCAAGACTTATAGTTTTGATCACTAACATTGACAAACAAGCTTGAGATAGCAACGTTTGCGAGTTCGACTGAGCAGTGCTCAAACAATTTTGTGCATTCAGAAATTCCTCAACTTTAACTCGCTTCAATCGCCTGTAACTTCTTTATACGACATCAGAATGACTCCATTCTTTCACCATTAGCTTCATATTTTCGTCTTCTACAAGATGATAGCAAGCACTCATGGATTCAAACGAGGTCCACTTGGTATTTGGCCCTTCTCCGTTCATAGCTAACTTCTTTTATTGCACAATTAAGTGCAAATTCACTTCTTTTGGATGATTCACCTAGCAAAACACAAATAAAACAAAACAAAAGTAATATACAATAATTTGCAAGAAAACAAGCAATTACTAGCATAGATTCCACACTAAATATATGCAAAATATGCACTTAACAACAAAGCGTCATGTATAAGACATGGCAATAAAAGCATAATTAGTGTATGAGGTATGTTCATCTTGCCCTTCCATGATGAAGCTCATGGAACTTAAGATGATGGTGATACCAAACTTTATCATATGATCATTAATGATCATGTCCATAGTTTCATGGTTACTTTTCTGGTAATATAAGTTGTTCAGGATGTTATTTTGATCGTGCATTACTCAACTATAAGAGCAGAGATATTGCTTGATTCTAGTAGCAGTAACTGAAGCCAATTGTTTGATTTTATGGAAAGCTAGGTCACATCTAGCCTTCCAGATAAAACAACATATGGTGGCAAAGATATGTATCCAGTTCTCAAACTGGTAATGCTACATAAACCAGTGATTTAGCCATTCATTAAAATTAGCATCATCACCAAAGCATTGATGCTGGGAACCAAAAAGTATTATCCAGACTTCAGAAGCATAAGGGAAAGACATTAGAGTATGAGTTATGTCTTCCTTAGCACATTTGAAAAGATTGCAGATGGGATCAATGTAGTTGAGAATATTAACAGTCCTAGCATTAGTAGGAAGGATTCCATGAGCACATTTCCAGATGAACATTTGAATTGAAGGGGAGGTATCCATCTCCCATATCTTTTTCCAGGACTGATTTAGGATATCATCTTTATATTTATCATTTATCTTCCTGTCATATAGGGATTTGATATTAAAGAGTCCATTATTAGTGAGAACCCAGATAATTCTATCTTTTTCCTGATAATTGATGACGGTGTACTGGATATTGAGTTAGTCTTCATCATTGAACCAATGGGAGATTTGAACCATATCTCATTCTCTAGAAGAATTGATTAACTGGTTAACATAGTTGAGATCCTGGGGGCATTGGTGGGGTATAGTTATGATTTCTTCCTTATTCTGTATCCATCCGTTCTTCCAATTCTTGATGTGATAACTATTTCATATTTCCCATTTGTAATATATCTAGATGTTATCCACCCTTCAATAATTCCTTTTTATAACCAAGAATAAGTTCTTTTTGGTTGAGTGTTCATTCTAATCACCTCAAAATCATTAAAATGATTAGCTTTCATAGTAGAGGACCATAGAGAGTTTGGTTCAGAAATTAGTTTCCAAGCTACTTTGGTGATCATATCGCTGTTAAAATACTTCATGTTCCTGAAACCCAGCCCTCCTAATTCTTTAGGTTTGCAGACAAAGCTCCAAGCAATTAAATAGATACCTTTAGGTTTTTCAGGGTCTTTATTCCAAAAGAAATCTCTCTGAATCTTATCAATCTCTTGACAGTTTTCTTTTTGGAAATTTAAAGCAATTTATCTAATAAACACTGGATGTTCAAGTAACACTAGCTATCATAGTTGCTCTGCTGTTTGGAGATAATTTTTCACTTTTTCATCCAGCCAGCCTGAGTTTTATCTTTTCTATACAAGGTTTGAAGGATTGTATTTTACTTTTGTTGGTGAACAGAGGGGAACCTAAGTACTTGTCTTTTATATCAATCAATTGGACTTGCATGAAACTTCTTATATTGTTGGCAATGTCTCGATCAATGTTTTTGCTAAAGAAAATGCCAGTTTTTGAGAAGTTGACATCTGACCATAGGAGTTGCTGAAATTGTTGAAGATGTTTACCAGGTTGTCGCACTCTTCCATATTAGATTTATAGAAAACCATGAAGTCATCAGCAAAGAGAAAATGCTGATAGGGGGGATCCAGTACATATTTGGGTTCCATGAATCAGCCCAAGCTGTTCAGCATTAGTCAAACTTCTAGAAAGAGCCTCCATGCAGAAAAGAAATAGATAGGGGGATAGAGGGTATCCTTGCCTAAGGCCTCTAGAAGGTTTAAAAAATTTACCAGGAAAACCATTCACCAGGACAACTATGTTGGTAGTGAAGATGCACTGGTGAATGAGATTGCACCATTTGTCACTGAATCCCATCTATTTTATGATGGAAAGTAGGAACTTTAAGTCAACTCAATCAAAGTATTTAGACATATCAATCTTTATACCCATGAGACCTTTGTTGCCTTTTTTTTTCTCCATATTTGATGTTCATGTGATGAATTATTCATGAGCAATTGCAATGTTGTCAGAGATTTTCCTACCATGAACAAAAGCAGATTGAAAAGGGTAAATGAGTTTTGACAGTAAATGTTTTAGTCTTTGAGTTATGAGCTTGGATATGATTTTGTAGGTGGTATTACATAAGGATATGGGTCTAAAATGTGAGGGTGTTGTGCGGGTTTCATTTTTAGGTATAAGGAAAATGAAAGTGGAGTTTATCTCTTTTAGAATGTACCCAGAGTTAAAGAAATCTTGGACCATATGCACAATATCTTCTCTTATAGTGCTCCAGTTAGCCTGGAAAAAATTTGGTGGGAAACCATTCGAACCAGGAGCTTTGTCACCTTCCATGCTGAATAGGATATTCTTTATTTAAGGCATCAGGTATTTATAGGAGATGATCATTTTCACCATAGGTAATGGTTAAAGGTATGAGATTGATTAGGGAAGTATTTATGGTTATTTTCTCAGCAGTGGCCATTTTTTCAAAGTGGTTTGTAAAACAGATGGATATTTCAGAACTCTCAATGATCCATTCCCCTTTGTCATTTTGAATAACATCAATTTTATTTCTCCTCATTTTTTTCCTAGCGGAATCATGGAAATTTTTTGTATTTCTATCTCCCAATTTGATTGCTTGATCCCTACTTTTAGTTTTCCAGAAGCTTTCTTGAATGCCATACCGGTGTTTTATCTCCTCCTTAGCTTATTTGATGGCAACACCTCTAGTGTTGTTGAAGAAATTCTTGGTGATCCACTTCAGCTTGGTTTTACACTCATCAAGGTTGGATTTAATGTTTCCATAAACCTATTTGTTCCAGATTATCACTCTGACCTTGACATCCTTTAGTTTTCTGGCAATTATGAAGGCGAAGGAGCTAGAGTAATTTTGCTTCCAGCACTTTGAGATGATTTCTTACGATCTTTATGGTCAAGCCAGGGACCAATTTTTTTGAAAGGTATGTGACCAGGATTCCAATTGGGATTAGTATTGAGAAGAATATGGTTATGATCATAGGCAATTGCCAACAAGTTAGAGATGGTACTATTGGGACACGTGGTGAGTTAGTTGTCAGTAGATAGACCTATGTCAAGTCTTTGCTCTGTCAGATGTTCACCAGTTCTTATGTTTGTCCAAGTAAATGGACAAGCAGTGTATCCCATATCATTGAGAGAAATCTCATCTATTTCGTAATTAAAAATGCCAGCTTTAATGATATCAATAGGATGATTACTAAACCTTTCATGATCATGGTGAACAAAGTTAAAATCGTCTATTATAAGCAAAGGTAGATTATAATTGCCAAAGTGTATTTCAAGCAATTTCCAAGAATCCAATTTATATTTATTAGTATAAGGGCTTCCATAGTAGCTTGTGAAAATCCAGAGATTGCCATTGATGGGTTTTACTTGGGCACTTATGTGGTTATTGGAAAAATCTAATATACCTAAGGGTATATTATACTTCAATGTGTTAGAGCATTGCTCGGTTGAACCCACCAAGCGTTGGTATGTCAAGTTTGGTTGTCATATTTTAGTGAACCAAAACTCATTTAAAGAGTCGCTTGATTATTTACTAGAGTCAACTTCGTATAAGTTAGCTAGAAAGTTATTAGGATATGAGACATACAAGTATTACTCGAAGACTCGAAGAATGTGAAGAAGTAAAGAGCTACATCGACGACCTCATCCTTCCTTTTGAGGTTAGTAATATTTTGACTTGAACTGTTTCATTCCTAACGTATCTTTCAAGTCGTGCTATATTGAAAACATAATTGCGAAGATGTGAATGATTATACTCTAGTTAGACGTAGTATTAAGGAATTATAATACGAAGTATAACGCCTATCTTTTAAACTTCGTATATAAGACATCGACATAATCGTATGAATGCTATTATGATTATGTATGGGTATGGGTGAAGATTTCGTCCTAGGAAACAATGTTTTACATTCGTTTAAAGGAAGTACAATTCATAAACTTGTTTTGTGAATCGAAAGGGAAATCGCTAGGCTTATTGGTATTGTTATTCATTGCAAATCTTTAGATTACCAATATGTGTGTTTAGTATAACCGCTCATAACTTGTTTATGTATCTTGGTAAAACTATTCACAATGCCTGACTTATGTATCGATATGACTTTTATTAGTGAAACCAATCTTAAGTAATCACCTGAGATGGTATGATCGATATTTGTAATTGGTGTGACCATTCCTGGTCATTGGGTAACCGATCCTAGTACTTGGTGGGACTAATCACAAGATGTGTAATCGATCCTTGTAGTAGGTTAACAAGTCTTAGTAATTGGTGTAACCGATCCTATGACTTGTGCAACCGATTACAAGTAATACCATGAGATAGTGGTAACCGATCTTGGTACTTAGTTAGCCATTTTACGGAAACTAGTGTAACCGATCCTAGTAGCCACTTGGAGGTAGAACCGAACTTTGTGTTTGGTAGAACCGTTAAGCCCATGAATGGTGATTGAATGTTTTTGATCAATCACATAGTTCTTGGAAATCAGATGAACCAATTCTTAACTCGTTTGGAAGTGTGGAAAATCGATTCCAAGATTGTAAATATGAAAAAGGATTTACAAAGTAAAGATGTCGACATACTTTGAACATGTGCAGTAATTCTTATTTATTATTATTCAAAGATATTCCTTAATAGCTAAAGAAGAATCCCGGATCGAAATAAATTGAGAATCTTTTAGTTAAGGTTTTTAATTTTATATGCTTTTAATTTCCAGCAATTAAATGCATATCCATAGAAAATAAAAATTGGTAATGTGCATTTACTAATTGGAGATTTTCTTCTGATATTTCGGTCAATATTTGGACAGAGCATTTCCGGGAATTATGAAAACCGATTTTGGGTTTATTGCATATCTTTGATAATATTCGGTTTTGGAAATTCCTTGGTGTCCAAACTTCCTTGGTCTATAAATATTGAAGTTTGCATTTCGAGCAAACTAATCCTCAGAGCCAGCAAAACTACCTAGTTGTGTTGTTACTGGTGGAGCCGTCTATTCGGAGAGGAAAGTACCCTAATTAGGCGAAATCTCTTACGACCGCTCGTTTTAAAGACTTCTTTGGGATTGAGAAGCTCTATGAGTACCGTTGGTGGGAAACTAGATAATTGCAGTTATTATTAGTTTTGATTGATTTGATTGACTAACGGTTGTTGAACTTTGATTGCACCTAGTTTGTTTATGCTTGAGAATCTTCTCTTCTGATATAAGATTCATTCAAACTAGATCGAAGTATCGACGGGGATCTTTAGTCTGTTTATAGATCTAAAGACGTCTTGTGATAATCCATCGTTAAGAGATTCCGTTCTGTGTGTGATTGATCACAAGAGATTCAAGTTGTTTGTGTGCAGGTGTTTATTAAAGATCTCAGAAGATTTGAAGACAAAAAAGATTTCTTATCTGAGTTCATAATCTTTGGTGTGTACAAAACTTGATCGGCTGGGGATTCAACTATAATCGGTTTATCTTTTGATTGATTTGATTTATTAGTTACATAGATCGGCATCAATACATTTCTTTGTGATTCATAGTATTGATTGCATAGTCTAAACAATTACTTTGGTAGTTGTTGAATAGATTTATCTAAGAACCCGACAAAGGAGTTTATTGGTTAAACAAAAGAGCCTTTTGTCAAACTCATATCACGTTAATTGAAAAGAGTTGTTACCGAACAGATTTGTTGTTCCTTATGAACCAAAGGAATTGTTCCAAGTGCGTGACTTATTGCAAGTTGGAGGCGCAGGGATACTGAGGGAACTAGGTGAACTATAGGTTTAGTTGCTTGGTCTCAACTATACGAAGTTGGTTTAGATTTTGTATAGCGACTTTATTCTGAGAGTATTCAATTATGGACAAGGTCCCGGGGTTTTTCTGCATTTGTGGTTTCCTCGTTAACAAAATCTTGTTGTGTCTTTTACTTTTCTATTTCCGTAATTATAATTGATTTATTATAATTAGAAGTAAAATACACAAACGTTAATTCCTAATTACTTGATAGCAATCCTATAGTGTTTGGTTAAGTCCTAACCTATTATCAAGTAATCATACTTCGTTGTTGTATTGTCTTGATCTTGTATCCATAGACGATCACACGAAGTGTGAACCGATTCGTTGTATTGTCTCGACTCAGTCCATAGACAATCACTTTCGGAGAAAGGACTTATAGGTGGAATTTTTTTAGATTGAGGTATATTTGGGTACCCTCGTCTTTTCAATTGATATCAGAGCAGGCAAACACGAAATATCTAACAATCTGTGTTTGGTGCGATCCAACCTATAAGACTGGAATCTAAAAATGGTTTTTATAGAACCTGAGAATGATTCAGTTAATGTAAAGCAAGATATCAAGAATTTTGAATTAACACTTGATGATGGAATCTATGATTTAATATCTGAAAACCTTCATGAAAGGGAATCTACTAGACAAGTTCATCTTGTTAATGATGTAGAAACTGGTGATAACTTGGAATCATGCCTAGAAAATCAGTTGGATGAAATATCTGATGATGGTGACTCAAATATTGATCGAGATGTGGATGATGATATCTCAAAATACTCCAACATATTGAAGCCTTTTGGAAAGAGTAAACTCAAAACTTCTGATGTCATTGATCTCTTAACTCCTCTCTGTCGACAGAACAAGAAGTTGAGAAAAGTTTTTCAAGGACAATAATGTGGTTCTCGCACCACTGAATATCTTCTTAAAGATCGTACAAACGATCTAAATTCTAAGAAATTAGAATGTGGAAATCTTCGAAGAGATCTGTTTTTGTCGGAAAATAAAAGTGCTGAATCAGAAGCAAGGATTAATTCTCGACAAATACAGAGTCTTGAATAAAAAGCCAGTGCTAATCTCTCTCAAACAAAATTGTTAGAAAAAGAGCGTGATGCTGCTCTTGAAAAAATTCTCTTGTTGGAAGAGAAACCTGTTGAATCTGATGTAAGGATTAACTCTCAACAAAAGAGTTTTGAAGAAAAAGAAGGTTTATATCTCTCACGAGAAAAACACCTTGAGGTTGATCTAACTGGTGCTCTTGATAAAATCAAACCTAGCAAAAAAAAAAAAAATCTTGATAAAATCAAGATGTTGGAAGAAGAAAAATTGTACTTGAAAAAGTCCAATGATAGCACAAACAATTTATCCTCATTGTTAGAAGCAGGAAGATATCATGGTGATACACGTGGATTGGGATATAAGGAATCAAGTGCTTCCAACGATAACAATGAGATAAAATTTGTTAAAGCTACAAATTCTTCTAAACCAGAGGCTTCCACTGATGACAAAGATGCTCCTATTTCTTGTAAAGAAGAAAAGTATGTCAAGCCTAAGAATTGTGTTCAACCAGCAGTTTTCAAAGAAGGCATTTCAGCTAATGTCAAGAAAGCAACAACGTTGAACAAAGATAAGAAGAAGAAGAAGAAGAAGAAGAAGAAAACTCGTCAAGCTCCAATCCAAGAGGATACACAAAAAGGTAACATTAAAACTCAGTCTTCGTATGTTACTAAGCATTGTTATTATTGTGGTGATAAAGGGCATTTGCAATGGGGATGCAAAGTTCGTAAGATGCAAGATGCACTTTCTTTTGTATCAAACGAATTGGCTAAGATTGCTCCCCAAAGGAACTCGGATCGCTATTGTCCAAAGTTTAGGAAAAAGAATTATTATAATGATAGTTCAAGTTTTTCCCAACGCTCGTCAAGGACATCTCATAAAAGACCCTACTATAGGAAAATAGATGACTTTGCAACGAAGACAAGATCTGATGTTCCAAATTGGAGAAAGGTTGTTTCAAAAAATATCCAAAAGGACAATGATCCTAATGGTATGAAGGAGAAAGATGCTCCTGCGAAACCCAACTCTAAATGGGTCCCAAAGTCCTCCATAGCCAAGAAGGGACCAAAATTTAGTCACAAGAATGACTCGCAGCTTTTAATTGTTGGTGACAATAATTACAAGAGTTTTCTTAAAAGACTAAAGAGAGACATCATGTCTGAAATCTCTTGTACTAGTGAACATTGTGATAATGACACTTTTCATCACAAGTAAAAGAAGAAAAACAAGAGATGGAACAAGAGAAAACAAACCAAGCAAGAGGCCAAGAATGATGATTCTGTCTTAGTCACTCGTGACGAACAAGACAAGGATCAACTCAACACAACCTAGTTGTGTTGAATTGTGCATGCTCACCTTTGTGCTCAATCTTATGAAGGGTGAGGAAGCATGTCAAACTGAGCACATGATCTCTCGGTTATTATATGACTAATTAACATCTTTAGGGAGATTTATTTTCTTCTATACTCATACTTTCTCTATCTATATTTGATATTTTGATAGAAACGGTAGGTTTGAGTTTATAATGTTGATATATACTGATCATATATGTGTAGCTCTTGTTTTTACGGTTAAAATGAGCCAAAAATCACTGAATTCGGACACTGTATGCAAAAATTATGTTGAAAACAGTTTCATGTATGGATTCATGCCGTAACCGATCCTAGTGAGAACTATATAAAACTATAACCGGTCCTAGTGATTGATCCATACGAAGGAGTTTTGCCCATAACTTCTTCGTCCGAACTCGGAATGACCTCATTTTTTTTGCGTTAGTTTCGTAATTCAATTTCCTACAAGATTGAGGTAATTGAAATACTTGATTCTTTTTTGAATATTTATGGTGTATTGCATTTGAGTTTATGGGATGTCTGATTTCGGTTTTCATAACCTTAATATTCGATCTCATATTGTGTGAACCCTTATGGTTTGTGTGGCTTTTTGATTTAGCGGGATTGAGTTTTAGACCATGTTGGTAGGCTTTATCAAAGGATTATAAGGGGTTCCGATTGAAACTCATGTGTGAAAAAGTCACAATATGTTGAATCAATTTTGGTTTAGCATAAAAGCATATGTGTTTCAGGTTTTCAACTTTTGCTATGCATTAGTTAAAACCGATTCAACCTTTCTCTAATAAGCATTGATTTTGTTGTTGTTCTTGATGACAACACAGTGATATTCCTCCCCGGAAAGATGCGAAGAAAAGGTGAAGAGGATGCGGAATTTGAGGTAACGAATTTGTTAGTTAATCGTTTTCCTGTTTATGAAAAGCCTGGTTTTATTGCATATATTTTGTTTTTGCTTAAAAAAAATTCGGTACAATTGATGTTTATTCCATTATTTATGTATGGATGTGTGTGTGATTCAATTGTTTCCGGTTGAGAAAAACTATTGTTATCTTGCTTTATTGTTTGGTATCAATTGTTTAGGCTTAACGAAATTTCGGTGCATTGCGTTGCTTTAATGTCTATGTTTGTTTCAATTGCTTCCGGTTGAGATAAATAATTATGCAAGTTGATTTATTTGGTTTGTATGAATTATTTATGGCTTAACAAAAAAAATCGGGATCATTTGTTTAGTCCAATTCGATTCCGGATAAGAGAAACTAAGTTAATTCTGATCTTAGTTAGACTTATCAAAGTGGAGGATTCGGTTATTCAAGTCTAATCGAATGCCTTAACAAGAAATACTAGTTAACTAACCTAGTACTTGTCTTGTTTAAAGTGAAAGGTCTAAGTTATTGATCGAATAATTAGAACCTGATGAGAAAAATAGAGTTAATTCTGATCTTTATTTTGGTCTTATCAAACAAGCGATTGTATTTGTGCAATCGGTTTAGCAAAAGAACTAAGGTGCTTAGTCAATTTTTAATTTGCTAAACTATTAGGGAAAATTGCTTCGGGCAATTGTTTCCTTGATAACATATCAAAATAAAATTACTTTGTAGTTTCGGTTTTGATATTGGTTATCTAAAATGGTATGTGAAACTTTCGTGCTTAACTCTTATAGGTTATGCAAGTCTTTTAGATTTGTAAGATCCTTTCAGTTTGTCCTTTATTTGCTCATACCTTTGTCATTTTGTGACACAAATGGGGAGAAATATATGGAGTAAACAAGTGATGTGATTCACTAAGGAAAGGACAATGGTGCTAAAACGTTATATCTAACGAAAGAGTAAAGCATTGACTAAGGGGGAGAAACATATCATATGATGATTTGTAGTTATATGGACTACAGGAGGAAATAACAAAGATGTGCGGATTGAAAATCTACCTATCTCACCTTTAGGGGGAGTATTAGCTTTGTTATTATAATGTCAACAACGGCATTTATGGATTGAATATATGCAGGTTATTGTGCTGTTGAAACTTGGAATCAAGCGTATGTATAATGAATTCTTGTAATTTGTTTATCCATATGATGTAAGAGTTTTGTCACTAAAATTGACAAAGGGGGAGATTGTTAGAGCATTGCTCGGTTGAACCCACCAAGCGTTGGTATGTCAAGTTTGGTTGTCATATTTTAGTGAACCAAAAAGTCGCTTGATTATTTACTAGAGTCAACTTCGTATAGGTTAGCTAGAAAGTTATTAGGATATGAGACATACAAGTATTACTCGAAGACTCGAAGAATGTGAAGAAGTTAAGAGCTACATCGACGACCTCATCCTTCCTCTTGAGGTTAGTAATATTTTGACTTGAACTGTTTCATTCCTAACGTATCTTTCAAGACGTGCTATATTGAAAACATAACTGCGAAGCTGTGAATGATTATACTCTAGTTAGACGTAGTATTAAGGAATTATAATACGAAGTATAATGCCTATCTTTTAAACTTCGTATATAATACATCGACATAATCGTATATATGCTATTGTGATTATGTATCGGTATGGGTGAAGATTTCGTCCTAGGAAACAATGATTTACATTCGTTTAAAGGAAGTACAATTCATAAATTTGTTTTGTGAATCGAAAGGGAAATCGTTAGGCTTATTGGTATTGTTATTCATTGCAAATCTTTGGATTACCAATATGTGTGTTTAGTATAACCGCTCATAACTTGTTTGTGTATCTTGGTAAAACTATTCACAGTGCCTGACTATTCGTTTAAAGGAAGTACAAAGTAAAGATGTCGACATACTTTGAACATGTGCAGTAATTCTTATCTATTATTGGTCAAAGATATTCCTTAATAGCTAAAGGAGAATCCCGGATCGAAATAAATTGAGAATCTTTTAATTAAGGTTTTTAATTTTATATGCTTTTAATTTCCAGCAATTAAATGCATATCTTTAGAAAATAAAAATTGGTAATGTGCATTTACTAATTGGAGATTTTCTTCTGATATTTCGGTCAATATTTGGACAGAGCATTTCCAGGAATTATGAAAACCGATTTTGGGTTTATTGCATATCTTTGAGAATATTCGGTTTTGGAAATTCCTTGGTGTCCAAACTTCCTTGGGCTATAAATATTGAAGTTTGCATTTCGAGCAAACTAATCCTCAGAGCCAGCAAAACTACCTAGTTGTGTTGTTACTGGTGGAGCCGTCTATTCGGAGAGGAAAGTACCTAATTAGGCGAAATCTCTTATGACCGCTCGTTTTAAAGACTTCTTTGGGATTGAGAAGCTCTACGAGTACCGTTGGTAGGAAACTAGATAATTGCAGTTATTATTAGTTTTGATTGATTTGATTGACTAACGGTTGTTGAACTTTGATTGCACCTAGTTTGTTTATGCTTGAGAATCTTCTCTTCTGATATAAGATTCATTCAAACTAGATCGAAGTATCGACGGGGATCTTTAGACTGTTTGTAGATCTAAAGACGTCTTGTGATAATCCATCGTTTACAGATTCCGTTCTGTATGTGATTGATCACAAGAGATTCAAGTTGTTTGTGTGTAGGTGTTTATTGAAGATCTAAGAATATTTGAAGACAAAGAAGATTTCCTATTTGAGTTCATAATCTTTGGTGTACACAAAACTTGATCGGCTGGGGATTCAACTATAATCGGTTTATCTTTTGATAGATTGGATGGATTAGTTGCATAGATCGGCATCAATACATTTCTTTGCGATTCATAGTATTGATTGCATAGTCTAAACAATTACTTTGGTAGTTGTTGAATAGATTGATCTAAGAACCCGACAAATGATTTTATTGGTTAAACGGAAGAGCCTTTTGTCAAAATCATATCACGTTGATTGAAAAGAGTTGTTACCTAACATATTTGTTGTTCCTTTACTATTTGGAATACGAACCAAAGGAATTGTTCCAAGTGCGTGACTTATTGCAAGTTGGAGGCGCAGGGATACTGAGGGAACTAGGTGAACTATAGGTTTAGTTTCTTGGTATCAACTATACGAAGTTGGTTTAGATTTGTATAGCGGCTTTATTATGAGAGTATTCAATTATGGACAAGGTCCCGGGGTTTTTCTGTATTTGCGGTTTCCTCGTTAACAAAATCTTGTTGTGTCTTTTACTTTTCTATTTCCGCAATTATAATTGATTTATTATAATTAGAAGTAAAATACACAAACGTTAATTCCTAATTACTTGATAGCAATCCTATAGTGTTTGGTTAAGTCCTAACCTATTATCAAGTAATCATACTTCGTTGTTGTATTGTCTCGATCTCGTATCCATAGACGATCACACGAAGTGTGAACCGATTCGTTGTATTGTCTCGACTCAGTCCATAGACAATCACTTTCGGAGAAAGGACTTATAGGTGGAAAAGTTTTAGATTGAGGTATATTTGTGTACCCTCGTCTTTTCACTATGCCAAAGCAAGAACCCCAACAGTACCAATAACTCCCTTAGGTTCCATAAACCAATAGTTTGTCGCTCCAATATTACCAAGGATAACAATTAGATTTTGAGATTTTTTCTTAGTTTCAGATAGAAAGAAAATGTCAGGGTTTATCTTGTTTAGCATATCATTAATATATCTACTAGTTTCCCTTTTTCCTATTCTGTGGCAGTTTCATGACATGACTGTAAAGAATTGTCAGAAGTAGGATATTCTAGGATATATAAATATTAGTATAATGTAGCCAAGCATAGTTATACTGTGTGTTTTTAAACTGATTATGATATAGAGTATTGATATCTACTATGTAATATAAAAGCATGCTTATATTGAAACTATGTATTAAGTTGGATGAATGTACCTCGGGGTGTTAATGTGAGTTTGACCTTCAAGATTGTATTGATGGTGCACATCAACATGGTACACCATGTGGGAGAACATATTTGGGAAATATCAAGAACAAATGATGAAAATCAATGATCGTGATGCGACTGGGTTGACACAACACTTCGTTACGATCATTAAGGAAGTCGCCTCTTATGTTTCTACGATAATGCGACCCAAGAGGGGTTGGGAGAGTGGTCTTGTGTATGTTGATGTGGAAATATAGTGTCATACAGATTGGCAACGCAAGCATGGAAAAAAAATCCAATTCGAAAGTTTTTTATCATATTTTGAAGGTGTTGAACAAAATCTATACGTGTTAGCATCTAATCAACAAGCACCTGAAAGGTCAATATACAATTCTTCTCCCTCAACACCAAATTCTTCACCATTTTTACTAGGTCCATCAAATTCTTCACCCGATACCCCAAGAAATCCAAATGTCAACTTATTTCTCAATGATGATGATGATAATAAAAAAATTATAGGAAGAAACAGAGCAAGACTAGCTAGAAAATTAGTGTTAGAGCACTGCTTGGTCGAACTCGCAAGTGTTGCTATCTCAAGCTTGTTGTCAAGTTTAGTTGATCAAAACTATATACTTGATTTCTAGTTTACTTATAGCTATGTCTCGGATTAGGATAAAATGTGTAGTTGAGCTTTAGACTTCACGGCGTTCACCAATTGAAGAAGAAGATCTACTGAGGAGCTTGGAGAAAATTTATCAACAAAAGGTATTGTGGAGACCAAAACTTATCTATCACTCAAAATTCTATTCTATTCTATCTTCTAATGAGACTAAGTCTTATAGCTATATAGACTTTTACATTATACACATTTGATATTTCGAGCCGAGTTTATCTCGCTTATCTATTTCTTGAAATACGTGTTGGAAGTTTTTTGCTTTAACTATGTTCATCGTATTTTTGACGAGTTTAGTTGGAAACAATTTATTTGTTTGAAACTAAATATTAATTCAAAATATGATCATGTGAAAATTACCTTGAACATCTTACATGATTTGTGTGAGACAATCATTTGATGTTAGCTCGGGAAGTTTCGTATTAATCATTCGATAACTTGGAAATTACTTGAAGCTAATGGTATGTATAAGATTACCATTGTCGTCTTCTAAGGATGTTTCAATGATTGAAATAAGAGTTTAGAACGATTATCCATGTATGGATACAACACGGTATGCATACCCAATATGCGAACTGTATTGTGATGATTCAGGTCCGGAACTCTTGTTTGCGTACCTAGTATGCGTACGAATTTACCTGAGAAGGTCCGGAACTCTTGTTTGCATACCTAGTATGCGAACGGGTTTACCTGAGTTGGGTCCGGAACAGTTGTTCGCGAACCAGGTTTGCAAACGGCTTGACTAGGCCAAGGTCTGGAGCTGCTGTTCGCGTACCCAGTTTACGAACACAGTGGTTAAGTTCTAAAATCGGTAATGTATGGATTATCAATTGGTTCCTGTTCACCTGGATTTATCAAAAGACGAAACAAAAACTTCATAGGTACTTTTGTGGGAGACATATTTATTTATCAGAATAGACTTATATGTGGGAGACAGGTTTGTTTATAAGTCTTCGACTTTGGGTCGTAGCAACTCTTAGTTATGGGTGAGATCAGATAAGGGAATCAAATGTGCAGAGTCCTGCTGGGATTCAGAGGCGTAAGGAACGCGACTCTACCTTAATTGGTGTGAGACTTGGTTAAGGCTCAACTACATTCCAGTCCGAAGTTAACTTGTAGTATGCTAGTGTCTGTAGCGGCTTAATACAGTATGGTGTTCAAATCTGGACTAGGTCCCGGGGTTTTTATGCATTTTCGGTTTCCTCGTTAACAAAACTTCTGGTGTCTGTGTTATTTCTTTTCCACATTATATTTGCTTATATAATTGAAATATTACAGGTTGTGCGTAGTTCAATCAATTGGTAAATCCAACCTTTGGTTGTTGATATAAATTGATTGACACTTGGGCATTGGTCTTTGGTACCGTCCAAGTTATTTCTCATATCAATCGGGCTCACGGATTTCTATCTGTTCGATTGCAGATTGTATTGAGAAATTGAGATATAACTCGTTGATATATTTCTTGATTGATCTCGCTTTATTAGCTGGTGCTCTCGGAATTATATTTGAGTTAGTCCATACAGATTGCCGAATTGGGTGTGGTTGTTATACCCCCGCTTTTTCAGATAAGCAAAGAGAGGTTGACAGGAAATTTCAAAATTGGGAGACGAAAAAAGTCGACTTTCTCAATAAAAACATATTAATGACTATGACAAGCATAACATTCTTCAAGCAGACACTTCAATTATGAATGCCTAGCAAAAAACATGCATGACAACTCGAATTTTACAAGCTACAAGTACATGTTGAACAAAAAGTTGGATTTAATAACGACCCAGCTGGTGATGATGACGAGGATGATGAGTTAGATGTAGTAGTATCTCTAGAATAAATAATGTATTAATTTTAACTTTAGTTATAAATGTAGTTGCATTCTACTTGATATTAATTTGAAATGAAAAGGTGATTAATTTGAAATTTTGTTGCATTCTACTTGATAAGTTTAACTTAATTATATCACCACATTAACATCATTACATCGTATTAGAATCCCATATGGGTAATAAGAAACTCCTTGAGGATGTGAAAATGAACTTTGCATTCAAAATTCTTTCTTTTCCATCTTCACCATTCCTTTAGAGATTGCACAACAATTTCTTCATAGGTTTCACCCCTAAGTCTATACCGACTTACAATCCAAACAAAAGCTATAAAATCTTATACTTGTTTTCTTATGTCATAAAATTGCCAGGATAGTTGTGCACGATCCCGATTATGAGGATTACATGTGTCATTGCAGAAGGTCTTATGAATTTTACCCCAATAACACTGACTGACTAAACCAGCTTTGCGTCGTTCTTCACCCCTCTTCGGATAATAGTTTATATAGTTTTTGCAAAGAGATAAATTTTCATCTAGAGTAAAGTTAGGATTAGGCATATTGATTGAGATTAGATAATGAGAGTAGAATATTTTTGTAGAAGGTTGGTATAATTTTTTTAAAAAATTGGACGAGCGGGTATATATATAGGGGATATATTGAAAGTCGTTCGGGAAAACTAGTCGTTGACGATAGATTGTTTTATCTCTTGATCAATTGACTAGCGTTAAGTGACAATTAAATATTTTTATAAAATTAATATTGAATAACAAACTAATAACAAATTAACAAATACATGAAATAAAACTAATACATGAAATAAAAATTGAATATGTTTAAACTAATACGTGAAATAAAACTTAATGATTACGACCACTGACTCTTCCATACTCTGTCTGAAGATTCACTCTCAGATCTTCTCTTAAACCGTCATATATATTCTAGTTCGGAATGTAATTAATCATTTTCCCATAGTTTCTTGCACGTAAGCCTCTTTCTGGTTTAATCCCAGGCCTTAAATCTTTACGTCCATAGTTAGTTCGCTCCTTATCATGACGGGTTTTAGGAATTACCATGTTATGTATAATTATGCAAGTGAGCATAGTCTTATGCATTTCATTAGGACTTAAATGATAGAGAAACTCCTCTTCAAATGTCCAAAAGCTTGTCCCACATACTTTCTCAAATGGCGTTTGTTAAAATACCGGTATGAACGACCCATTTCGGCGGCAAGGGGATGACAGTAACATTGAACCAATGCTGACCATTCTGGATAGATCCCATACACAAGATAATAACCATGAGTATATTGATGGACGCTGATTACGAATGAACTTTTGGACAAATTCCATACTTTAGATCTTCAAACATAAGTTATTTGTGCAAAACATTAATATCATTTGTGAACCTGGGAGACCAAAAAATCGTGTTATATCCAAATATCATAAGAAGCAGCAGCTTCAAGGATAACAGTTGATTTTGGGTAATGACCCTTATATTGAACGGCCCAATAAGTAGGGGATCTCTACCATACTCAATGCATATAGAATACCTAGCATTCCTGGGAATCCCCTATCCTCATTCTCCCTTAATATTAGTCTAACATCTTTCTCGGTTAGTTTTCGTAAATACATCTTTCTGGGAATTCCTTTAATAAATTATTACTTCACAAAACAATGAAATACAAGTGAATAAAATTGTTTTTCCCATACGAAGGTACTCATTGTTGACATCTGCTACCTATAATCCTTAGAGCCGAAGTAACTTTTTGTTCAGGACTATGACCTATAATATTTAGTGCATCAAACTGATAATTAAATTGAGGTTCTACTCGACAAAGCTTATTAATAATCTTTATCACCAGGTGTCGGGGAAATACAGAATCGACTCTGGAAATCTTGATCAGAGTACACACAATTGGGAAGAAGATAATCGTGCATTAGCTTCTGATGGAACCACTCCCTCACTCAATACAAATATTTTCTTGTGAATATGTACTTCTTTTGGCTCTGTAACTCTAGGTATTTTGCCCGAACGTACGAGCATCAGAGTGTCGATTATCTTCATTTCCTCATCATCAAGTTGTTGCAACCTCCTTAAATGCATTCCTTGTTGTAATTTAAACCGATTCATAATTACATTCCTCTCTTCATTGGATCTCGTCATTGATGATTATGAAATTTAAAATTGAGAATACAGGTAAAGAAATACGTAAAATATATGTAGAAGTAAGTGTCAGTAATTTGATAAAGTGAATGGGCATATATACAAGAATGAAGTAAGGGGAAATAGTCGTTGAATGATATGGTGTCCATCGAGCGATGAAGATTACGACGCCGGCGATATTCATAATATCGTCAGCGCTATAATGAACATTTTTCAATAAATAGACTATCACTAAGTTATTTTCCCATAGTGTCGCAACCATGACAAATATTTTTTTTTGACATGGTGCATAGGAATAGGCCTTACTAGAGGAGTTTTTCTGTGAGCATGGAGTACTTGAACTGCTTATGACTGAATTTATTGATGTTATATAAGTGTAAACAAAAAGCAAATAAGTTTTAGGGGAAGAAACTAATAGATGATCTCATTATTTGTTTGGTTCCGATAAATAAATAATATAATAGGATATTAAGAAAATGCGAGGATATTGATGTTAAATTTTCCCAGGTCAAAGAGAACTTTGGTTATAGGAAAGTAGGTGCATTAGATTTGGATAACTAATTGCCGGTTCAAGTGGCAAATACATCGCACGTTCGATTTAACTTAGTATACATAAATGTATAAACGTCTTCTAATAATATGGGGCCTAGATTTAAACTTGTTTTAATTATAGGCTTTGATATTATGGGTAACTCATGGGTTTATAGTTGTGAAACCCATCAGTTGCTTCGGAAAGGGTTTCCGGATCAACATAGATCTCAAAATGAAACCTTTTTGAGGCGTACCCAAATGTTTCGAAACATACTAAATCATTTTGCTATCTATGATGGGTTTATTAGGGGTGTCCTAGCATTGGGTAGTGTTAGACCACTGCTCGGTCGAAATCGCAAGCATTGTTATCTCAAGCTTGTTTGTTAAGTTTAGTTGTCAAAACTATAAGTATCGATATCTAGTCTACTTATAGCTATGTCTCAAATTAGGATAGAATGGGTAATTGAGATTTAGACTTCACGACGTTCATCGATTGAAGACGAATAACTATTAAGGGGAGCTTGTGGAACTTCATCAATAAAAGGTATGTGGAGACTTGAACTCATCTATCACTCAGAAGTCTATTCTATTCTATCTCCTATTGAGACTAAGTCGTATAGCTATATAGACTTTGATATTATACACATTTGATATTTCGAGATGAGTTTAACTCGCTTATATCTTTCTCGAAATATGTGTTGGAAAGCTTTTTGCTTTAACCACGTTCATCATTATTCTTGACGAAAGTCAAAAGATGATCATGTGAAAATCACCTGGTAACATCTTACATGATTTGTGTAAGACAGTCATTTGATGTAGACTCGGAATGTTTCGTATTGATCATTCGATTACTTGAAAATTGCTTATAAGATAATAGTTTGTATGAGACAACTATTGTCGTCTTCTAGGAAACTTTTTATGAGAATTTATTCTTGTGTTTTAAAAAGGATAACTAGGGTTTGGAATAGCAATTATTGTGATTACACATAGCTATTTCCAAGGATTTTCATCTTGCAATGTTTTTAGATTTATTTATTTAAATTCTAAAGTTATTTGGAAAATGATTTTGCAGTATTAATTTTTATTGGTTTTATATATTACAAATAATGTTATGGGATATGTATGTTTACGTCCATAAACTATGATTGTCCCATATATGTCAAAAGTTAAGTCTATTATGTCATTATGAAAATATTGATAAAAGATAAAATGGACTTTTGTTTATTCCGCAGTATTGATCTTTCCCTGATCCACTTCTATGTGAAAGTATTGTATGGCTCTGTAAGTTTTCTTATGTTGAGCATTTCCGATTAAATTAATCATTGAGGTTCCTTTGTGGTTAATTTAATTGAGTATTCCGGATACAAATTCATGTCTCATGTGATTTGTTAATGTCCAAAGAAATCCTTCTTTTCCTGTAAAAGTAAGGTCGCTCTTGTTGTTCTTTCGGGAATGATATTTTATGGGGGATAGTTCTTAATTGAACTTGTGCTTTATTGCCAAATCTTTGTGGGGAGTGCGGCTGTGGAATATTGTAGGAGTTATCTTGTATCTTTATAAACTCCTTGATGAATACACTAAGTTTCGACTATGTGAAATCATCGAAACAAAGTTGATATGTTCTCTTTTAATCATGAAGTATCTCTTTGAGAATTTCATTATGATCCCGCTAGTTTTCGTACCTTTGCCAATTTATATTGACAAAAAGGGGGAGAATTATTTTGTATTTTACACTACATATACATATGGTTTACGGATCATTATGTAAGGAGGAGTGGTTTTCATTGTGAGATGAAGTATTGACTAAGGGGGAGTGATACATATCACCGTAGTATTATTGTCAAAGTTGTGATACAATTGAACTTTGATGATGTGTAATAATACTATGACACTGTATAACAATATGAAAACAATCTTGTTGATTATTGTTATGGCTAAGGATCTTCAACAACTACGATGCTGAGTTGAACACGTTTAGAATCACTGGACTACTTGGACTGACGAAGAATTCAAGGAATGTTGAAGAACCAAGGAAATCAAGAATTTGGATGAGAAGCTACAAAGTTTATCTATTTTGTAATCTATATGTATTGATAGTTTTGTCACTAAAATTGACAAAGGGGGAGATTGTTAGAGCACTGCTCGGTCGAACTCGCAAGCGTTGCTATCTCAAGCTCGTTTGTCAAGTTTAGTTGTCAAAACTATAAGTCTTGATTTCTAATCTACTTACAGCTATGTCTCGGATCAGGATAGAATGTGTAGTTGAGCTTTAGACTTCACGATATTCATCGATTGAAGACGAATAAATACTAAGCAGAGCTTGTGGAACTTCATCAACAAAATGTATGTGGAGACTTGAACTCATCTATCACTCAGAAGTCTATTCTATTCTATCTCCTATTGAGACTAAGTCGTATAGCTATATAGACTTTGATATTATACACATTTGATATTTCGAGATGAGTTTAACTCGCTTATATCTTTCTCGAAATATGTGTTGGAAAGCTTTTTGCTTTAACCACGTTCATCATTATTCTTGACGAAAGTCAAAAGATGATCATGTGAAAATCACCTGATAACATCTTACATGATTTGTGTAAGACATTCATTTGATGTAGACTCAGAATGTTTCGTATTGATCATTTGAAAATTGCTTATAAGCTAATACTTTGTGTGAGGCAGCTATTGTCGTCTGCTAAGAATGTTTCAATGATTGAAATGGGAGTTAAGAGCTAAAACCCATGTCAGGATACATTACGGTTTGGGTACTTAGTGTACGAACTGTTTTGATGGAATTCAGGACCGTAAGTTCGCATACCCGTTACAAACTTATTCAACTGTTTAATTTAGGAACTTAAGTTTGCATACCCGTTCGCAAACTAATTTAACTGTTGAAGTCCGGGAACCAAGTTTGCGTACCCGTTAGCAAAATGTTTCAACTGAGTTCGGTCTGGAGCTAAAGTTTTTGCGTACCCGTTTGCAAACTATCGGCTTGTGACCAATGTCTGGAACTTAAGTTTGCGTACCCGTTTGCAAACTTAAGTGGTTCAAGTTCTAAAATCGGTTAAGTATGATTTCATTCTCATGATCAAATACATTTATAAATTAAGGAATGCAATCTTTGCAAACCGTGTCTAAAATGTTCATGAACTGAATCTTTTGAATCAATCCGATTTTTCTTCAATTGTGTCTTGTATACTTCTATGAGAATATAAACAATTGAACAACTCTATGAGTAACACAATTAGATTCATTTGATTATCATTTGATCTAGAAGTGTTAAGATGAACATGGTTAAGACAAAAGTGTTCATATGACTAACTTCGGTTAACTGTTATTGAACCAACTCAATATACATGTTTAGGTACGGTTACCCATATCTAAATTAAGGTATATTTCATTTGTGTGTAACAAGCTAAGACCATATAACGGTGGAGAGATATTAGCTTGAATCTTAAATAGGGTTTTTTTTTTATCTAACGGTGAATATTGATTGCTTTGTTCCAAAGTTATCAAACCCTGATTTGAAGACTATATAAAGGAGAACTCTAGCAACTGGGAAACCTAAACCCCACACCTCCTGTGTGATACTAGTTGCGACTAGAGTCAATTCTCCTTTAATCTAGATTTTTCCTAAAACCATTATAGGTTAACGACTTAAAGACTTTATTGGAATTCTGAAGCCAGACCCAACTATTTTCCCTATAGTTGCGTGTTCTGATCTTACTTGTTTTATCGTATTGAGTACTATCTTCTCTAAGATTTGCTCGAGATTTATCTCCGATAGGTAAGATATAAAAAGTAATCACAAATCTCTTCGTCTCATTCTTTGTGATTCCAAAATAACTTGTTCTACTACCATATAGTTAAGTTATTGTGAGGTGATTGATATTTCTAGGTTGTTCTTCGGGAATATAAGACCGGATTATCAATTGGTTCATATTTACCTTGATTTATCAAAAGGCGGAACAAACTTCGTAGGTATTTCTGTGGGAGACAGATTTATCTATTAAAATAGACTTTTCTGTAGGAGACAAATTTGTTTTTCAAGTCTTCGACTTTGGGTCGTAGCAACTCTTAGTTGTGGGTGAGATCAGTTAAGGGAATCAAGTGCATAGAGTCCTGCTGGGATTCAGAGGCGTAAAGAACACGATTGTACCTTAATAAGTGTGAGATTGGTTGGGTCTCAACTACATTCCAGTCCGAAGTTAACTTATATTAGGTGTTAGAGCACTGCTCGGTCGAACTCGCAAGCGTTGCTATCTCAAGCTTGTTTGTAAATTTTAGTTGCCAAAACTACAAGCCTTGATTTCTAATCTACTTATAGCTAAGTCTCGAATTAGAATAGAAAGTGTAATTGAGCATTAGACTTCACGACGTTCATCTATTGAAGACAAAAATCTACTAAGGAGAGCTTGTGGAACTTCATCAACAAAAGGTATGTGGAGACTTGAACTCATCTATCACTCAAAAGTCTATCTACTCTATCTCTTATTTGAGACAAAAGTCGTATAGCTATATAGAGTTCGATTATACATATTTGATATTTCGAGCTGAGTTTAACTCGCTTACATATTTCTCGAAATATGTGTTGGTAAGCTTTCGCTTTAACCAAGTTCATCTTATATTCTTGACGAAAGTCAAAAGATGATCATGTGAAAATCGCCTTGTAACATCTTACATGAATATTTATGTGAGACAGTCATTTGATGTAGACTCGGAATGTTTCATATTTATCATTCGATCACTTGAAAATTTCTTCGAAGCTAATAGTTTGTGTGAGACAGCTATTGTCGTCTTCTGAGAATGTTTTAATGATTGAAATGAGAGTTTAGAGCAAATAACCATGATTGGATAGAGCACAGTATGCGTACTTGTATGCTAACTGTTGCATGTTATTCCAAGTCCGGGAACCATGGTATGCATACCCGTATGTGTACTAGTTGGTTTAGTGAAAGTCCGGGAACTTAGTATGCATACCGGTATGCGTACTGGCGTGAGGTTCAAGTCCCGGGAATTCAACTGAGTTTGGAAGTATGTGTACCCGTTCGCATACTGGTGAACTCAGACTTAATCCGGCCACTTAGGTATGCGTACCCGTTTGCATACTTGAGTAGGTTATGTTTTAAAATCGGTTTGTTCATGAACTAATACATTTATATAATAAGGAATGCAATATTTTGCAAACCGTGGCTATAATGTTCATGAATTGATTCATGTGAATCAAAATCGATTTTGCTTCAAATGTGTCTTGTATACTTCTATGAGATTATAAAAACAATTGAATAACTCTAGAACTAGTTTCATTTGAGTCATTTGAACTAGTTATGGTCAAGATGAATATGGTTGATATGAAAGTGTTCATATGGCTAACTTCGGTTAACTATTGTTGAGCCAACAAGGGTGCACACGTTTAGGTACGGTTACTCATATCTAAATGAAGTCACTTTTCATTTGTGTGTAACAAGCTAAGTTTGATCTAACGGTTGAAAGATATTAGCTTGAGTCTAATCAGGTTTTAATCTAACGGTGAATATTGAATGCTTTGTTACCTAGGTAGCATTAATTGCAAACCCTTATTTGGAGACTATATAAGGGAGAACTCTAGCAACTGGGAAACCTAATCCCCACACCTCCTGTCTTCTCCAAAACCCTGTAGGTTAATGACTTGAAGACTTCATTGGGATTGTGAAGCCAGACCCAACTATTTTCTCTGTAGTTGCGTATTCTGATCTTTCTGTTTTCTATCGTGATTGAGTACTATCTTCTCTAAGATTTGGTCGAGGTTTAATCTCCGATAGGCAAGATAAAAAGTAGTTACAAACATCATCGTCTCATCATTTGTGATTCCACAATATTTTTTTTCGCTACCATATGATTAAGATTATTGTGAGGTGATTGATATCACTAGGTTGTTCTTCGGGAATATAAGTCCAGTGTATCAATTGGTTCTTGTTCACCCTGATTTATCAAAAGACAGAAAAAAAACTCATACGTATTTCTGTGGGAGACAGATTTATCTATTCAATAGAATTTTTTGTGTGAGACACATTGGTTTATCAAGTCTTCGACTTTGGGTCGTAGCAACTCTTAGTTGTAGGTGAGATCATTTAAGGGAATCAAGTGCGCAGAGTCATGCTGGGATTTAGAGGCGTAAGGAACGCGATTGTACCTTGATCAGTGTGAGATTGGTTAGGGATCAAATACATTTCAGTCTGAAGTTAACTTGGAGTCGGCTAGTGTTTGTAGCGTCTTAATATAGTGTGGTGTTCAAATCTGGACTAGGTCTCGGGGTTTTTCTGTATTTGCGGTTTCATCGTTAACAAAATTTCTGGTGTCTGTGTTATTTCTTTTCTGCATTGTATTTGTTTATATAATTGAATATCACAGGTTGTGCGGAAGTTCAATCAATTGTGAATCCAACCTTTGGCTGTTGACACTTGGATATTGGTTTTTGATACCGTCCAAGTTATTTCTTATATTCAACCTTTGACTAAACAGATTCAATTCCAGTTTATCAGTTTTAGTTTCTTCTCTGTTTTTCCTTTTTCCCATACTTTCAACAATCGAAGGTGTATGGAAAAACCTAGTTTCGGTTCCGGAAAATTTCTCCAAGGCTGTTTGTAAAAACAACACAAAATAATCTTATTTTATAAGGAGTGAAGATATCAAATTCCGGAAATAACTAATTTTAGAAAATTCTTCCAAAATCGGAAACCTTGACTTATGGGGAAACAATTCCGATTTTGTATCTAGGTCTTTCTTTTGTAAAACCGACTTTTCATGGACTGGATCGATATTACGGATTAATCCTATATTTATGTCCAAAAATTTGTTTACTCTATTATTACCAAAACCTGATAATATTTTTTGAAATTTACTCAAGAATTTTCCAATAGAGTATACAAGAACAAATTTAAACATAACAAGATATGTGTTAATAATATCTTTAGAATCATATTTCCAGTAATATTTTAAAAGATCACTTGCTTCATTAAAACAGTTGTGGGGTGTATGAAGAAATCCACTATTAATAGAATAATTTACTGAATAATTATTCTTTATAACATTACAAAGGTTCCAAAAACGCAACCTAATCAGCGATACATTGACAGTCTTTGATCTGAAAATGTACATACATATATTTGGGTAGTAAATCCAAAATATGTTTAAGATCCCAGATTTTTCAAAGACAGAATAGTCATGGTTCATATAATGAAAAATCTTATGTGGAATCTTATGCATTTTCAAGATACAACTTGTCGCATAGAGTATTGTATCATAGTTACTAACCTTAGTAGTAATCAATACCATGAGATACAATTTTATAATATTTGAGAAATTATGTAGGTCAACCAAGACGTACATAGGCTTAATCACAATTCCTAACAAATTTAGGAACAAGAGCATCATATACTTCATTCGTGTTTTCCACCACGAGTCTTTGAAGTAGTCAAATCTTGCTACTACGTTAACTGATTCATTCATTGGATTCAATTCTTATAGGTTAGATTGCACCAAACACAGATTGTTATATCTTTTCGTGTTTGCCTGCTCTGATACCAATTGAAAAGATGAGTGTACCCAAATACACCACAATCTTTAAAATATCCACCTATAAGTTCTCTTACCGAAAGTGATTGTCTATGGACAAAGTCGAGACAATACGACAAATCGGTATTCACACTTTGTGTGATCGTCTATGGATACGAGATCGAGACAATACAACAATCAAAGTGTGATTACTTGATAATAGGTTCAGACTTAACCAAACTCTATAGGATAACTATCAAGTAATACGGAATTAACGTTTGTGTAATTTACTTTAAATTATAATAATAACAATTATAATTGCGGAAAATAAAAGTAAATGACACAGCAAGATTTTGCTAACGAGGAAACCGCAAATGCAAAAAAACCCGGGACCTAGTCCAGAATTGAATACTCTCAGAATTAAGCCGCTATACAAAATCTAAACCAACTTCGTATAGTTGAGACCAAGCAACTAAACCTAGTTCACTTAGTTTCTTCAGTATCCCTGCGCTTCCGACATTCAATAAGTGCACGCACTGGAACAATTCCTTTGGATCGTATTCCAAACAGTAAAGGAACAACAAATCTGTTTGGTAACAACTCTATTGATTCTTTCTAGTAAGATATCTCAAGTCATATGCAAAGGCTCTTCCATTTAAACTAATAAACTCCTTTTCCTGGTTAGATCAATCTATTCAACAACTATTGAAGTAGCAGAGTTTAGATTTGCAATCAATCAATATAGAATCCAACAAGGAACTATAAAGTGATGCCGATCTCCCGCAACTAATCAATCGAATAAATCCGATTCTAGTTGGATCCCAGCCGATCAAGGTTTGTGCTACACAAAGATATGAGAAACCAATAAGAAATCTTCTTCGTCGTCAAATCTTCTTTAATCTTTAATTAAACCTGCACAACACCACTTGAATCTCTTGTGATCAATCACGCACAGAATGGAGTCTGTTAACAATGGTTTATCACAAGATGTCTTTAGATCTACAAACAGTTCTAAAGATCCCGTTGACACTTCGATCTAGTTTGAGTGAATCTTATATCAGAAGAGAAGATTCTCAAGAATAAACAAACTAGGTGCAATCAAAGTTCAACAACCGTTACTCAATCAAATCAATCGAAAACTAATAAATTGTAATTATCTATTTTCCCACCAACGGTACTCGTAGAGCTTCTTGATCCCACAGAAGTCTTTAAACGAGCGGTCGTAAGAGATTTCGCCTAATTAGGGTACTTTCCTCTCCGGATAGTCGGCTCCACAAGAAACAACAAAAAGATGAAGTTTGCCTGGCTCTTATGATAGTTTGCAAGAGATACAAACTTAGGTATTTATAGACCAAGGATGTTTGGACACCAAGGAATTTCCAAAACCGAATATTCTCAAGATATGCAATAAATTTCCAAAATTGGTTTTCATAATTCCTGGAAATGCTTTGTCCAATATTTCTGAAATCTCTCAATAGAAAATCTCCAATCAGTAAATGCACATTACTAATTTTTATTTTCTAGAGATATGCATTTAATTGTTGGTAATTAAAGCATATAAAACTAACAACCTTAATTAAAAGATTCTTAATTTATTTCGGACCGGGATCTCCTTGAGTTAGTAAGGAATATCTTTGAACAATAAAAGATAAGAGTTAATGTTCGTGTTCAAAGTATGTTGACATCTTTTCTTTATAAATCCACTTTCATATTTACAGTCTCTGAATCGATTATACCACACTTACAAACAAGTTTAGAATTAGTTCATCTGTATTCCAAGACAACTATGTGATTGATCAAATATCAAATCACAATCATGGGTTCAATCGGTTTTACCAATCACAAAAATCGGTTATACCTTAAGAATATTTCTTGTGTCGAACACACAAGTTACCAGGACCGATTACATCAGTTACCAGGATCGGTTACGTCAATTACCAGGACCGGTTACCATATACTCATGGTATAGCTTGTGATCGGTTACACAAATCACTAGGATCGGTTACACCAATTACCAGGATCGGTTACACCAATTACTAGGACCGGTTACACCAATTACAAGGATCGATTACACAATTATTTTGTGATAGGCCACACCAGTTACTAGGATAGGTCACACCAATTACGAATATTGATCATACAATCTCAGGTGATTACTTAGGATCGGTTACACTAATTAATAAAAATTAGTCATACCAAATCATAAGTCAGGCAATGTGATTAGTTATACCAAGAAACATAACAAATTATGATCGGTTCTGTTAGAGCATTGCTCGGTCGAATTCGCAAGCGTTGCTATCTCAAGCTTGTTTGTCAAGTTTAGTTGCCAAAACTATAAGTCTTGATTTCTAGTCTACTTATAGTTGAGTCTCGGACTAGGATAGTAAGTGTAGTTGAGCTCTAGACTCCACGGCGTTCATCGAATGAAGACGAAGAACTACTCAATGGAAATTGTGGAACTTCATCAACAAAAGGTATGTGGAGACTTGAACTTATCTATCACTCAAAAGTCTATCTATTCTATCTCCTATTTTGAGACAAAAGTCATATTGCTATATAGACTTTGATTATACACATTTGCTATTTCGAGCCGAGTTTATCTCGCTTATCTATTTCTCGAAATATGTGTTTGTAAGCTTTCGCTTTGGCCAAGTTTATCTTTACTAGTGACGAAAGTCATGTTGATTATTTCAATAACTTGAAAATCGCTTTAATGAAAAATAGTTTGTGAATAACAACTATATAACATCCTCTAAGAAAGTTTCAATGATTGAAATGAGAGTTTAGAACAAGTAACCATGTTTGGATATGAACATAGTGTGTTCTCACACTTGTGTAAAAGTCCAAAACCGGGAACCTAAAGTATGCGTACCCGTACGCGTACCTATGGTTGTTGGAAACTCGGGCAAGTATGCGTACCCGTACGCATACTGGTTGAAAGTTCATGTCCGTGAATTTCTGCTGGAGTTTGGAGTTGTGAAGTGGTATGCGTACCCGTACACGTACTGGCATAATCAAACTCGACCCGGCTACTTAAGTATGCGTACCCGTTTGCATACTTGAGTAGGTTACTTTCTAAAATCGATTTGTTCATGAACTAAAACATTTATATATTAAGGAATGCAATCTTTGCAAACCGTGGCTATAATGTTCATGAATTGATTCAGTGAATCAAAATCGATTTTGCTTCGATTGTGTCTTGTATACTTCTATAAGATCTAAGCAATTGAACAACTCTCTAACTAATTTCATTTGAGTCATTTGAACAAGTTGTGGTGAAGATGAATAAGGTTGATATGAAAGTGCTCGTATGGCTAACCATTAGTTAACTATTGTTGAACCAACTAAGTGTACACGTTTAGGTACGGTTACTCAAACCTAAATGAAGTTGCATTTCATTTGTGTATAACAAGCTAAGTTCGATCTAACGGTTGAAAGATATTAGCTTGAATCTAATCAGGTTTTCATCTAACGGTGAATATTAAATGCTTTGTTACCAAGGTAACTTAGATTGCAAACCCTGATTTGGAGACTATATAAAGGAGAACTCTAGCAACTGGGAAACCTAATCCCCACACCTCCGGTGTGATACTAGTTGCGACTAGAGTCGATTCTCCTTTAACCTTAGGTTTTTCACGAAACCCTGTAGGTTAACGACCTTAAGACTTCATTGGGATTGTGAAGCCAGACCCAACTATTTTCTCTGTAGTTGCATGATCTAAATAGTCACAAACATCTTCGTCTCATCGTTTGTGATTCCACAATATCTTGTTTCGCTAGTCGATTAAGATTATTGTGAGGTGATTGATATTTTTAGGTTGTTCTTCGGGAATATAAGTCCGGTATATCAATTGGTTCCTGTTCACCTTGATTTATTAAAAGACGGAATAAAACTCATAGGTATTTCCATGGGAGACAGATTTATCTATTTCTATAGACTTTTCTGTGTGAGACAGATTTGTTTATTAAAGTCTTCGACTTTGGGTCGTAGCAACTCTTGGTTGTGGATGAGATCAGCTAAGGGAATCAAGTGCATAGTATCCTGCTGGGATCAGAGACGTAAGGAGCGCAACTGTACCTTGAATCAGTGTGAGATTGATTGGGGTTCAACTACAGTCCAGTCCGAAGTTCATTGGTAGTAGGTTAGTGTCTGTAGCGGCTTAATACAATGTGGTGTTCAAATCTGGACTAGGTCCCGGGGTTTTTCTGCATTTGCGGTTTCCTCGTTAAAAAAACTTCTGGTGTATGTGTTATTTGTTTTCCGCATTATATTTTGTTATATAATTGAAATATCACAGGTTGTGCGTTGAATCGATCAATTGGTAAATCCAACCTTTGGTTGTTGATTGAAATTGATTGTTTCTTATATATTGGTCTTTAGTACCATCCAAGTTGTTTCACATAATAATCAGGCTCGCGGATTTCTATCTGTTTGATTTGCTGATTACATTGTGAAACTGAGATATTAACTCTTTGATATACGTTTCTAAAGATTGAGTCTGACTGTCTAGTTGATTCTCTTGAAAAGTATATTGGAGTTAGTCCATACAGATTGCTAAGCGAAATATTGGGTGAGGTTGTTAGACCCCCGCTTTTTCAGGTCCTACTAACTCACACATATTGGTAATCCAAAGATATGCAATGAATAACAATACCAATAAGCCTGGCGATTTCCCTTTCGATTCATAAAACAAGTTCATGAATGTACTTCCTTTAAACAAATGTAAACATTGTTTCCTAGGATGAAATATTCACCTTTACACATACACATAATCGCAATAACATTCATACGATTATGTCAATGTCATATATACGAAGTTCAAAAGATAAGCGTTATACTTCGTATTTTAATTCCTTAACACTATGATCATGTGATCATGTCTCACTATTAGAGTATAATAATCATTCACAGCTTCGCAGTTATGTTTTCAATATTGCACGACTTGAAAGAGAAGTTAGGAATGAAACAGTTCAAGTCAATATTACTAACCTCAAGAGGAAGGATGATGTCGTCGTTGTAGATCGTTACTTCTTCACGTCCTTCATGTCTTCGAGTAATACTTGTATGTCTCATAATCCTAGACTTTCTAGTCTAACCTATACGAAGTTGTTTCTAGTACATAATCAAGCGACTCTTAGATGAGTTTTTGTTCACTAAAATATGACAACCAAACTTGACATACCAACGCTTGGTGGGTTCAACCGAGCTATTCTCTAACACATACAGATTTCCTAAACGAAATATTGGGTGTGGTTGTTAGAACCCCGCTTTTTCAGGTAGATAACTAAGTTGCCCATAATTATTTTAAATTACTCAAATATCCTTCACCTAAATTTAAAACATAAACTTAAACTAATAAAAATCCAAAATCATTTCATTTTCATTCCTAACCTAATCTAATCATTATCAAATCGTTTTGATTTTATTTTTCGTCACCGATTAATTGTTGATTCATGAATCTTTGAACATTGATTAAAACCACAAGTATAAGATGAGTCGTGTGAAGCGTTGCGCAAGAGTTTTAACTCCAGATCCGCATATTGGAACCCAAATATTCGTTCTTTATTTTTTTATGTTTCAGAAGAACAGTTCGGCAGATATTGAAATATCACGTTTTTAGCCGAACCCAGATTACAATGAAGAAGACCTTTAGGTTCGGCTGATTATGTGATATATAATTTTCAGCCGAACCCTGTTTATTTCGGATAAAATCCATGTTCGAAAAGTTAGATTATTGTACGAACCTATAAAAATGTTGCACCAAGGCGAGGTTCGGTTCATATTGGAAATGCAGTTGTATATCCGAACCTGTAACTTGTGTTTTTACACTACCAAGTTCGTTTGTATAATAGTAAGACGAACATGACTCTGTAAGTCGCAACTTATAAAAAAGCAAACAACGAAGTACAAGTTCGGCCAACAACGATTGCAGTTCGAATAAGCCGAACATCAAATATATATTTTTATACACTTAGATTCGCCTTTAGAAATATCAGCCGAACGGTTTTTCCAAACAAGATTCGTCCAGTAATTCTATAGCCGAACCCAACACTGAACATTAGAAAAAGTTTGTAATCAATTTTAAAAAAAAAATCAACCTAAAAAATAGAGATTAAACATCGTCTACAACTATATACCTGTGAATCTGATTTGAATCACATATTATGGTCACTTCTAACCACTAAAATACCAATTCTCTCACATAATCTAACTTCTCTACTAATTTACCATCAATAATTTAATTTTAATCGATCTTTAACATTACTAATTAGTCACTATTATAAAATCTAATCATAATCATTAATGTTAACCATATAAAGGTAGTTATGTCATTATCAAAAGAAAATAAAAGGATAAGGGGTGATGTTATTTTTTAACTAATGACCTCAAAGAAAAAAAAGAAAGAAGAGTATGCCTCAGAACAGGATTCCTGGGAACCATCGCCAATTTTTCTTATTCTTAAATATCCGTAAACCCTTCCTCACCCAGCTCCCAGCAAAGCTGATATGACACCAACGGGATTCCTTCCTGCATATCCATCGTTCCTCTATACCTATTCGTATTTAAAGGTATTTCTTCTGAGTTTATTATTATGGTTATACTTTCTCTCTTTCCTAAATTTCAAGTTTTTGCTATTCGAATTTGATGAACATTGATGGATATTTATTTTTTTAAATTTACATATTTAAAGAATTCGACAACTTTTAACAGACCGTCCGGAAGAAACTTACATTATATCCCTTTGATTTGATTTAATTTAATTTGATAGATTTGAGAAATTAATCGTGTGTGATCAATGTCGACGAAAGGACTTGTTGCCACCGTCTTTGCAGCCAGTACGCCTGCCCTAGTCTTCGGATATTACTTAGGTAATGAATGACTCTTCACGCTAGTATGTTTACTAGTGTATAACGTATGTGGCTGTCTGATATGCTGGTCTGTTCATGTTTATTGTTTGGTTGTGTGCAGCCATAATCTGCTCAACTGCATATGCTCCAGAAGAGGTCACCCGCTCACCTTGGGAATATTTACCGGAAACAGTAATCATCCAATAACCACCTTCGATACCTTTACTTGTTTATGATCACTTCTCCATGCGTGTTCCATGATGAATAATCACATGTCCTGCTGTTTTGCAGAGAGTCGCTTGGATGTATTATATTGAACTTGGAGCTATAATTTACGGTGGCTTGGGATTAGTTAATTTTACTAAATATTTTGGGCCATTAGCTTCAATTGCAATAGCAGATGCCTCTTTCATTCTTTTGGTCCCACTTCTGGTTGTTTACATGGGAAATTTACCTCACCATGATATGAAAGAGCTATTTGTTGGATTGTTAAGTATAGGGGCCGCTGGAGGAGCATCTGTCGTATTTCTAACAATTTATATTTCAGAAATTTCTCCCAGTAAAATCAGAGGTGCCCTTGTCAGTACTATTTTCTTACAGATTGCAGTCGGCCAAATACTTTACCATCTTCTCAAACTTCTAAGCTCCTCCTCGCACCTTCATCTTGAGGTAAATTAATTATTTGATTTTCAGTACATTTAACTCACTCAATCCGAATCTTTCAATGACGATGCTGCTCTCTTTCTCATTTTTGCTATGAACATGAACACCACCACCACATCTTAGTTAATGAAAATTTTATCTGTGCAGGAAGTTGAGACATGGCATTGGAGGCTTGCAATAGTTCTACCTATAATTCATCTTGCTTTTCTAATAGGTGGAGCACTTCCTGAGTCTCCTAGATGGCTCTATAGAAAGGTACGTGATGATGATAGGATATCGTCCGTGCTCACTGCAATAATCTTTATTGTATACTGTTTACTTTTAACTTGCATTACTTTATGTGCGAGTATGTATCGAATGAGATCGAGCTTAATATATCCTTTTGTTCTACTGATGTTTATCCTCAGGGTCACTCTGAGAAAGCCAAGGAAGCACTAATTTTGTTACGTTCTTCTAATGAAGTTTCCAGTGAAGTAAAATTCATGGAATTGTCATTAATGGAAGAAGCAGAGGAAGATAAAGGACAACGAGAAAAAGAAAAACAACTTGAGAGTCGGAATTGTTATCCATTTTCTACTCCTTGGTATATGGTTCCTTCTAGAAGAATCGTTGCTGGTTACGGCCTTTTTGTGGCTCAGCAATTTGTGGGTTTGAATATGATCATGCATTACAGCTACACCATATTTCACTTGACGACTAATCGTTATAGTAGGAAGACAGAGATTGGCAACTCAGAGACTATAATTAATACAACGTCCGCGTTGGAAATTCCTCTGATCATGTCTACTCTTGTTTTAGTTGGTACTTTGATCTGTACCACTTTAGTTGATCGATTTGGGAGGAGAAGACTTCTTCTTATTAGTATCTCTGGAATAATATCGTCTCTTGGGTTGTTATCTTGTTTGTTTCATATTGGGATCAATTGTGCTGGAGGCCTAAAACTTCTTTTTTCTAACACCGGTGTGGTAGATGACAATCGACTATTTTGGTACAATATTGACGAAGAAATGGCTTCAAGTATGGGATTACTGGCATTAGCTGCTCTTGCAGTGTACATGATATCGTATTCGTTGGGTGTAGGAACAGTTCCTTGGATCATAAACTCGGAAATATATCCAATGAAGTACAGATTCGTGTGTGTAATTATGGGAAATGTGGTTTACTGGATGGCGAAACTATTAGTGGAAGTTTTCTTTCTGGACAAATTGGGGAAATTTTTTTCTGTTGCGGATATGCTCTTTTTACTGTTTTCATTTTCATGGGTGGTGGGGTTTTTCATATACTTCTACATACCAGAGACCAAAGGATTACAACTTGATAACGTCGATAAGGTCTTGCTACTACAAGAAAAGCATATGAAGTATAATGCCAGTAAGCAAGGTCAGGAGTCCAGTGAAGAACTGAAGGTTCTTTTATGATACAGTCTTTGAATAGTTTGCTTTTACAGTTTTCCGATCAGAAATTGGATTTGCTTTCTCTTTTTACATGTATGCGTATTTAGTTAATGTTTTTAGGTTTCTGGATGTCTATTAAAACAGTAAATTATATAAGAACTTATCAACTTTCCTTATTCTCTACATATACTCCCTCTGCTCCATGATAGTTGATCTTTTTGGTGTTTAGAAGGATACTTTAGCAATCGACCATACCAGTGCACCAGAACACCCTTGGACGAGAGTGGTCTCCTAACCATTTTCACCCTAAAACACTTTTATCTCGCAACTTGTTTGTGAACTCATACTGGGTATTAGAAGACAATTCCACAAATTCCAAGGTGAATAAAGAATCATAACCGTTGTAGTTTTTCTTGCAATTCAAATTTAGGCTCTTCGTTATAAAGGTTTTGTCCCTACAGTTATCCTTTTCAAGGTTAAGGATCATTTTCCAAGCCTCTGTCAATGTTTTAGTCAATCTTCATGTGTGCTGTATAGGAACTACATGAAAGAAGAATCAAGTGAAGGGTTTTTACTTGGAATATATGTTGCTGATTCATTCTCAGTAAAGCCTCTGAGTTGTGTGGTGTCACCCTACTTAGATAAAGTGCTAAAATTTTCATAGAAAAGATAGTAAACCGTGTGAATGAATATGCAACCTCAAAGTTTAGCTAATGTATAAAATTGGTCTTTGGTCATCACATGGAGAAGTTACAAAGATGAAGTGAACATTACAATGAATACGTCGAAAACAAAGAATACAATACCTATCAAAAAAGATAATCAAGTTGAAAAAATGAACAAAAAACAGTTCATAACAATTCTCCCTGAATAAAATGAGAGAAGACACTACAAAAATACAGTCTACTGCTTCCTTCATTCCCCACCAGCAGCTATAGAGATGACGGGTCAAGAGGGCATCAATGTGATGGTGGAGCCACAGACTCCCAATATGCATCTACTCCTACCACAGGAGATCCATTTGTATAGAAGAAGAAGAAAAATTGTTAACCAATCCAAAAGATAATAATACTCGGTCCACACAACCACTTATGGCAAGTGATTGAGCATAATGAACATTAAAAATTGTTAACCAATCCAAAAGACATAACTACCATTACCAGTTAATTTTTTTTGTATTCTTAAAAACCATATTTGATGAAGCCGAAAAATGCAAAAGACTGAAAACTTAATAGTCATATACTGCATCTCAAAGGAAAGTCATTACTTGGAGGTTCTACCATCAGACTACACATATGTCCAGGGAGAATGGTGCCACGCATTCACAGAACCATCCTTGCCAACATTTAATTGGCATACTGATACAAACATTGTATTTGTGAATCTGTCACAGAATGCCATTGTGGGAATCTTACCAAGACCAGCCTCCTTGATTGGCAGCAAATTATCAATAAAGAAAATGAGAAAGTAGGATAAACATATTGAACAGACACATCACATACATAAAATCAATGCACATCACTGAGTAATCTCAGCTGCCAAGCAGACGTATGTTGATGTCTGCAAAAGAGATGCGATCTACCTGATGGTAGGTCCTGTGGGCGGTAAAGATGAGAAGACGTTGGATTTCTGCGTAGAGTGAATACTCCTAGGGTAAGTCTTCCTGCCAGTGGCTGAGCAAAGAATTAGTGACCAAGCTTCAAAATACTCATTTGTGTCTATATGGCCTAGCAGACTGAACAATGATGTCCAGTGGGTTCTTAATGGCAACAGTAACCCTAGCTACCACCATAAGCTTCTCCCATGTTTTTCCAAGGTTATAATGCATATACCTGACAATCAAAACCATTAATAGTCTGTGTAGAAGAATCCCAGCTTCAATCCCAAAGTCCAGAAAATCCTTAGTGGAGAAAATTCTCAAATCCAGAAACCATAAGTGAAAACTATCCCCAACTTCACTGATGCATCTGTGAGGAGATACCAAATTACCGGGAAGAAGAAGAAGCCAAAAGAGAATACCTCAGAAATAAAAGAATGCAGAGCACCAAATCATGCTAAAAATTATTCGCATTCAACTTCAATTCCTCTCTTGCTATACAAATCTAGACTGGGTGTTGAAAATGAAAACATATAAGAAGCGAAGGTGGGAACAAAGTTGTGAGTTAGGCAGAAACAACTGAGCTTGCTGCTACATCCACAAATTTTTATGCTTCTGTCACGCTGTAATCAAACTCAAAATATTGAAGCCATAATGATATAACTAACCTTTCATTCACAATGGCATAAACAAAATGAACATGATCGTCATCCAAAATGAAAATGAAACATGGCAACGACAACACTAACCAAAATAACTTAAAATAAGGAAAATAAATAAATAGTGGAGAAGGCAAGATGAGGCTGAGGTTGGAGGTGAGAGGCTAGAGACACAAACCATCTAGCACTGTCGTTAGGACCATTTCCTACAATTCATCATCCAAACAACGCGCATAATAGCACTCTGCTACATCCAATGGGAAGTCCATGAGCCCAATGGAACTGCACTATGAAGAAATAGATAATATATCTGGATCAAGAATTATTCGATCACAAAAACAACAAAAGGAATCAATTTACTTTCAAAAGAATATTCAAGTAAGAAAGTCGTAATGTAACAACTTGCAAATGCTCAAAGAGCTCCAAAAAAACATTTTCCCCTCTTTACCACTACAATCTTCTCCACTAAAACAAATATACCCATTCCCTAAAGCAAGCACCAAAGGCATTAAAAGAATTCTTAATCAAGTTTAAACCTCAAAACCTGGAACAAGACACACATTCAGTTCAAGGTCATAAGCAACATTGTCAGACTGATGATATAAGAAGAGTCGTCCACGGGAAGTTTCAGGATTTCAGCCTTAGTTTTTTTCACCCGCATCTTCCTTGAATGGTGATTTGCGGCTTCCAAATGAGAAAACTTGTCGGATATACTATCGACTTGTCATATGCAACTTGTCTTATCTGCGAGAGTACCTTAAGAATCCGAGTCCCAACCTTGAAGTTGTTATCGTGCATGAAGAGGTTATTAACAGCTGAAACCCACCACAACACTAAATAAGTTCAGATATACTGTGAATCATATCGAAAAAGAATGAGCACGAACTAACATGGGGGATGCAAATACAGATGCTAGCTCGATAAATGTTCAAGACAGAAATCCTAGCATGGTTGCGCCCTTCTCGATACTCTTGAGGCGCAATCAAACATAGCATTCAGAGATATAAGCACCAAGAGTTCCAGACTCCAAAAGTGGCTTCTGGATATATAAGCACCTTTGATCCATGTACATTCGAGCATTAACATTATCAAGCGCATTAATGACAACCTCAAGATTCTCCCAAAATGCATCATTGAACACATTCTCTGTCTCGGGGCTCGCACGATTTTGCAGAGCTTCAACATGAAGACTTGGGTTGATGGAACTGGCAGCCGAAGCGGCAACAGTAGACTTTCCTTGCCCAATGTTCCAATCACGCAAGAGAAATTGACGGCTGAGATTACTTTTCTCAATGACATCATCATCAGTAATGGTCAGCTTTCCTTGCTGATTGCAACAAACTCCCGTGAGAGCTAGATTTTTCAAGAACTCGCACCCAAGGGCTCCAGATCCTACCATAAACACTTTAGCGTCCTCAAGTTTCTTCTGGATCTTGGATCCAAACACCGAAATCCGAGCATCATACCGAGAATTCTGAGGCTTCAAATCGCTAGCGTCCAGAGGTTCAGTAGGAAGAGATTCCAATGAGTCAAAATAAAAGAACTGACACAGAAACAAGCAATAAGTCAACATACAGCTCACCAGGGAAACTCAAATATCATTCTGGAAAACTAGCTGAGCTGAAGGGCCCGGCATAAAAAAATAATCTTAGGAACTCATATTCCTACGTGTTATAACTTAACAACAGCATTTGCTGCAAATTTTTTACTTCCACACAAACTGCAATGGTGTAATGTAGAAAACAAGCATCACATGGCACAGCAAGTGTGCTCAACAGGCACAACTGCATAATTAAAGCACTCCACTAGTGGGTTGCAAAATTCCATTCTTAGGAAACTTTTTTTTGTCATAGCCTGATAACATTGGGACTTACATCGATTTAGAAAAAAATAGTAACACGTTTTTCTCTTACCTGATAAAGAGGATGGAACTTCCCAGAGCATGCCTTCATTACCTCCTGTCCAACGATACCACCAAACATGGCAGCCATTGGATTAAGAACGTCCCTAGCACCAAATGCAAAGTGTCGCAAAATTTTCTTATCAACCTCCTCGAGTCTTGCATCTCCTGAAGCCTCATTAATAGCAATAGTGACAGAGGCATCTTCCTCAGATCCAGTAACAGGGAAGCGTTGCAATTCAGTTGTGAATTTATCCAGTGCTTGAAAGGCTAAGTGCAACAAAGGTGGACGATCGAACTTTGAGAAATCACTCAGAAGGAAGTCACCTGGATCCTTGAGTGCCTCCCTTAATGACTTGAAGTTTAACAGCTTGGGTTGTTTCACCTGAGTGACAATACCACCTCTAGCATATGCACATATGCACCATAATTTGTAGTGTCCTCGTCAAGATTGAAAGAGTATGGCCTGGTGTTCTTAACCTTTCTCGGCTTTCCATCGTTCAGTTCAGGCATGCCTTGAACTTTAGAAAGGTCTAACGGATTATCAGCATAGAGCATTGGCGGTGGTTCAATGTTGAGGATCCCTTCATTGCATCAAACCCACACTCGACCCCACTGAAAATTTTGGCAAATCAATCACCCGCCTGGTTACCTGTGCCAGCTGTATCAACTACTTTCACCGCACATCAGCAGAAAGGAATTGAATTTCAAAAATCAGTTAGAAAGCAAAATCTAGAAGATTCTCCGGATTTATCTGATCACCTCGCCTCATAGAAATCAAATTTAAATTTCGACTTCTAATTTCATTTGCCGCCCGCCCGTCTATAAACCCTCACAATCCCACACCAAAAGTTTACAAAAAAAAAATCATAAACAGTATCCTTCTTCTCCATCTGATCACCATGAATATGCGCCCCAACTTTCTCTCTGAAGCAAATTATAATGCTGCTCAAGCTGCTATTGCTGCTGCTGCAATTAAACGTGCTGCGGCTTTTTCAGTTGTCGAGAAATGTTTAAGTGTCACCCTGAAGGTACTGTTCGTATTCATTTTGGCTTTTTCTGCTGGATATTGTGTACAGAGATTGTACGAATACTGCAACAAACTGAAGTTTCTAGAGATACCGGCTAATGGAGACGACGAGTACTACGCCTTCACCTTTTTCGCCAGCTTCTTAGTAGGTGTTCTAGGGTTACTCAGAGTTCTGGATCAGAAGATCACGAAGCTCACCGTGACGAATCTTGTCAAACTGGTTGGCGTAAGAAACTTTATAATCCTTCTTATATCACATCTCTGGACCGAGTTCGCCATTAACAGGTTGAGAAGCTTAACATTGGTTACCATCACTTCTCTCATCTATTCGATCTTCGTAATTGATATCGGAATTGATCAATTTGCACTCGATACTGGATTAGTTGAGGCTTCTTTAATTGTATCGATTAGATTCATCACTGATTTTTGGGAGAGGAAGAAAGAGACACAAACAGATGCGGAACTAATTGTTGCTCGGATATCATTTGTAATGAACATCTCCGTTTGCTTGATTGCTTATGTAAGTTTTCTATCTTCTTTCGATTTTGACTTTGCTTTTAATTTCGATTCAGATGTGATTATTTGAATAGTAGTAAAGTTTACAGTTGTTTATTTATTAATTTTAATTCAATTTTACTGTAAAGTTAAAAGTAATGGAGAGGACTTTCATTTCTTTTTAGGTCTTAAAATGGATCTCCCCAGCCAATTATGATTCTCTTGAAGTTTTCGTCACCCATCAAAAGTTGCACGAACTGGAGGTCACCATCACTGATTTGAAAGAGGATTTGGCAGATCTGAGAAACCAGGTGGATCGTCGCAGGACTAAACCAGCAAAGCCAAACGATCCGAACATCCGCGAAAATCTCCGTTATCGCAAATCGTAATGTGTCGCTGAACGCTTCTGAGTCGGTTGAATTTCTGCGTAAAAGTTGTGTATCAGACAGTTCACTGAGTCCGTTTGACTCGTTTTAGTTTCTTCATGGAGTCCAAGTCTCCTCTGTCCGTGAGTCATTTCATTTGTCCAATGATTTCCACGTGACTCATCGAGTCATCTTGTGGAATCATGTCGAGTCTATTATCGTAAAAAAAAGTAAAAAGTCAATTTGTGGAGTCATGTCATAACCGAGTCCATTACTGTAAAAATCACAAAAAAAAAGAAAAAAAATCAATTTGTGGAGTCTTGTTGTTTCATCGAGTCTATGCTGTAAAAAACAAAAAAAAAGTAAAAAATTAATACATCCGTAGTTCACTGAAATGCTTGTGCAATATATTTTCCACATTTTTTATTATTTATTTAATTTTGGTTGACTTAAGAGTCAACGAGGGGGTCTGCCTTCCCGTTTAATCTGTCAAAATAAACTTTCTTTTTTAAACTGACTTGGCACTTTGAGAAATGAGAAATCAGAGAGCCGAAAAAGTCCACAATTTCTTCATTACGGGTTGCATTAACCACTTGACCTGATCGGTAGACTTGACCTTGCTAGATAATTCTTTTAGAGATAAAGTCTCGCTAGTCGCTAGGCACGGCTCCACTGGTTCCATAAAAAGTAAACATACTTTTTCTTTTTTTTCTTGAAGCAAAAAGTAAACATACAATTTTGTTAGTAGATTTAATCCAGACAATTAGCAACAAAAAAAAATCAGATTACTTGGGAAGAAGGATGCAGTAAAAAAAACCATAAAAAAAAAATTATAGTAAAAAAAATGAATTAGCTGGCGTTGAAATAATTAATAAGCAATCTGAATTAGCTAGCATTGGTATCACATAGAAGATTTAGTTCCCTCTAATAAATCTGGCCAAATTGGGGTATATCGATTTTAAATGGACTCTTTGTAAGGGCTAAGGGGGTGTCTTAATGGATGAGGTTACAAAACTACCCTTTCTCATTATAATTCTTATTACCCTAATCATTTATCATTTTCATTTCATCTTCTCCTCTTCCTCTACCATACCGGCTTCTCCACCACACCTCCATCGAAAACTCGTCGATTAACTCATCGTAATCGCCGATTCGAAAATCCCATCGTCTATTAATCTTAAAACATGGAGCGGCCGAAGGCTACTCGTATGAAGCAAACTCACAGAAAACCTAATCGAGCTGACCCTGGAATTGGAAACATAGTTCAATACAAACGGAAGTCAAAAGAATATTCTATTATCCCTCAAATTTTTTCTCATCTTTTTTCTCTCTCCTCTAAAACTAACCCATAGAAACGAAAACTCCTTGTGCAACTTGAATCCATTTGCTCATATCCGCACCAAAGGAGCGGATCTGAGCAGAGCAGCCTCATTAACTTCCCTTCTCTTTTCTCTCTCCTAGATTTAGTTTTATCTGTAATTTTATTCCTGTATTTTTTTTCCCAGTTCTAAAACTAGGGTTTCAATTTGGGATTGTTCTTTTGATTTTGTTGCTGTAATTTATTAACTAATAAGTTTTTGTTTATGGAAATGGTATTTCCATTCATGGGTGGTGTTTCCTTTTACAACAGTAGAAGAACCTCCTTTTTTCTGATAGAAGCAACCTCAACAACGACAAAATTGAAGCTAGCAACCAGATCTACAACTTCATCAGCAACATCATCAACAACCCCATAAGTTTTTACGTCAACAAGATCAAGATCAGACCGATTCACCAAGACTCCTTTGCCGATTTAGGCCGACTCACCAAGACTCAGATCGTTTTCTGCCAGACCAAAAGACCGATGCTACTCATGTCATTCTTGTTACTGTTACCTCTTTTTACAAATTATTAAAACTCATGGATTTTCCCAAAATCCTTGGTTGAATCTCTTAAAGATCCATCTACTACAAATCTGCAGTACTGCAAATCTATTTTGGTTAAAACATATTTGGCCCTTTAGCTTTGATCTGTTACTGTTACTGTCTCAATGGTCTCATGGTATGGTGGGAATGGTTGAATCTGTTGAAAATTTGGTCAAGAATTGGAGGAATATCTCTAATGTCTATATTATGTTATATAACCACTGTAATTATTCCGATTTTAAACCAGCCTTATCAATATAACTCTAAATTTTATAGGAAAAAAACAGAAGTCAAAAACCGTTGAAGAAGAAGAAATCATTGACGCCGCTGAAACCGAAGAAATGGCACGATTGAGAAAGTAAGGGCCTACTTAAACTCACTCCAGTACTTCAATTTTATGTTTGCATGTAAAATTAGGACAGAAAAATCGAATTTGTGAATCTGCAGTTGCGATGCCGGCGAAGTGTTTGTTCCACGACCTTGCCGACCTTTCATGTTTAGGGTTAGTCGTTACCTTCTTAGGTTGAAGATCTTGCCGGCCGTTAATATCTGTAACTTCTATTTACAAGGTCGGCACGGTATTCAACCTTAATACCATGCCGACTAAATGTGTTTTTAACAATCGTTGGTTTATAAAATTTTACCCCGTCGACTAATGCTTTGAAAATGTTTGTGTTTCCTGAGTCCATAAAGTTATAAAGTCGTCATGGTATTTGAATACCACCCTGCCAGCTGCGTATTAGTCAGCATTGTACGGATTATAGACCCAGCCGACTGATTGTGCGGAAAATCATTTTTATTTCCTGTGTTCAGACTTGTTATAAGCCGACATAGTAGTTGAATAAGACCCTGTCGACTATTTATTAGTCCACTTAGTTTGTTGTAGTTGTCCCTGCCGGTTATTGTTTAGTCAGCATTGGTTATTATTATCAACCCTGAAGACTGGTTGATTTTTTCTTTTAATGGTTCTTGTTTAGGTTGCAAAAGGGAAAGAAGAAAAGTGTTACTCCTCCTTCAAGACCTCCTCGTATTGGTGACAAACTCTTGACTGCAACACATCGAGGGGAATTCATTGAGCCAGGAACGCTCAAGATCCGAGAATGGAATGATTCTCAACCACCAACGGAACCAAGTGATTCATATGAAACTCCAGATGAAGAACAATCAATTCCATCTGGTAGAAGAGGTAATGATCATAATGGTGTTGAAAGAACTCCGATTGTTGGAGGTAATGATCATGATGATGATCAAGACATGCCGCCGCCTGTTGGAGGAGGTAATGGTGATGATGATAACAATGATGGAGATAAAGATAATGATGGACAACGTGAAATTGTTGAAGGGGGAGAGGATAAAGAAGAGGAAGAAGAATAAACACTAGTGGAAAATGGGTATTATACAACCCACATCTGAGACCCTTATTGATCGTAGTTGGACCGTTGACCAATTATAGCGGTCTATGATATGGTAAAAATACGCAAAAAAAATATGAGAGCCTATATAGCGGTCTCTGAATAACTAAATATATTTACCATTATGCCCTCCAATTCAGAGACCCTCAAACTGCGATGTAGATCTGGTAGTTTTGTGTCAGGATATTTGGGCCCACACTGTGTATGACCACGATTGAGCAATCTGAGATTCTGAAGTGAGCGGGCGGGTGGATGAAGCAAAAACCTTATCTCTTCACCCCACCTCGTATCTTTCCATCTCTCTCACCTTTGTATCTCTCTCCCTTGTTTCTTCTTTCTTCTCTTCTCCTCCCAGCCACCACTGGTCACCTTCACTTCCATGAACACCACCAACACCGATCTTCAATACACCAAAAATTGTTTACCACCATCATCCCTCCAGCGCACCACCAACAACACCAATCTTATTTTAGTTCTTGTTCGTTTTCTAGTTTTTTTTACCAAACTTCAGGAACAATCAATCGTATCTAAATCCCCTAAATCAAAACTCTAATTTCATTTGATAAGCTATCTTATTTGCTAAGGAAACCAGTAGACCTGAAATTCTGCTTAGATTTGGAATGAAATTAAGGATTTGATTTGGGGTTTTTATTAGGGTTTCACTAAATTGTGTTTGTAGAAATTTTCATTGATTTTTCTTTTGATTTGGTATAAAAATTCTCTGGGTCGTGTCTGATTTTCTGCAAACAAAGCCATTTAATTAGGATTTGATTTTCTTCAAATTGTATCAGGTGATGTAATTAGGCTTTCGAATTTTATTTTTCCCCAATCTCACTATTTAAGTTAGGGTTTGATTTTGTGGATTAGTATTTTGTTGTTTAGTTAATGATGGATTTGTTTTTGATTTGCAGAGGGATTGTATTTACTTCTACCTGTGGATATCAATTTTATGTAGAGCTTTTGGTGGGTGTTATCTTAGCTACAGAGGCTTTAAGGTATTGAGTTCTACCTATTACATTATTATCTTCGTTTTCCCTATGGATTGTTATAGAAAGTTAACTTATTGGATATTATACTAAATATGACTTGTTTCTTGTATGTGATTTCCTACAGTACTGGATGCTAAACTCCCCTTTCCAACTTTGAAGATGATTTCAATCACAATGTCCTAAATCGTGATGTCGTGTTGGTGCATTTATTTTTATTTTTATTTATTTTTGAATCTCTTTGTTGTTCTTATTTTTGAAGATCCAGTTGAACTAAATTCTTATATGTTTACTTTTTTTAGCAACAACTTTAACCGGATTCCACTTCATTGTCACTGCATTAGTGGGTATTGTATGGTTTTTAAATCAACTGGCTTGTCAGCATCCAAGCATGTGCCTTTGTGGGAGCTTCTTTGGTTCTTAATTGTTGCTAATATGTCAATCACAGGAATGAGTTTGAGGCTTATGCTAAACTCTGTTGGATTTTACCAGGTCTGAATTACATAGTAAAAATATTTCTTTCATTTAAGAATTTGTTTCCATATGCTGCTGGATGAATTTGCTGGTGACTATTGATGCTTTATGGAATACTTGTTGATGCAGATGAGAGGAGACTATCGATTGAAGCCATTTTGGATGAGACATTGAAATACTTTCTAGGTGTTACTGGATGGTTAGTATGTCAACCACTTAGTTTGCTTTTATCAGACTTGGTTTTTGGATATATAACTGTTTTTGTGAAGATTGAATGCAGCCATCCAAATTTAGTTTTCCATCATAAACAGATGAATGAATTGAACTTTGAGATATCCTATTACATGCTTGTTAAAATCACCCAATGAGTTCCGTCTTTCAAAAATTGATTTTAGTTTTGAATTGTTGTACATATTTCACCTTGGTTTCATGTTTTTACCATTTGTTTTCATTGATTGTTTGTAAAAAGCCCTAACTGAGTTCCATGACTTCCCCCCCCCCTCGATGGGATAGTTAGTTGATTCCATGTCATTTTGCTTTATTTTTGTTGTTGGAATCTTATACAGAACCTCTACGTGGGTTGTAAACGAAACTTGGTGGTGTTAGTAAGATGATCTTTATATGCATACATTTATGTTATGATATCTTGTCTCCTCTTTTGCTTGTATTTTTTAGAAATGTGGTCTTGTGACATTTGTAACTAATTTTATTTATTGTTTCAAGAATGATATAAGTGTATTAGTCTTCTTTTTATGATACTGTATACTTGATATGTATATGTACCTTGAGTGTATAGTTCATGTGATTTCTAGGAATCATTCTTGTGGATTCAGAATGATGGTATAGAGTGTCGTATACTTAGTATGGTTTGATTTTATAGTATCTTCATTTCGTTTTCTACCTCATATTACTTTGGACTTATCTAATCTAGCAAATCATTGCCTACGGTATTAATATTTATGTTGAATCAAGAAATTTCTGGACTGGCCATTCATTGCCTACGGTTGGTCTCTATGTTTCTGTTTGTAAACGTATGAAATAACGACTCCATGTTGATTTAAGTAAGCAATGAAGTTGCTTTGAAATTGTTGATGAGTCTATTAGAACACCTGTTGCTCTGTAATTGTTGATGGTGAAAAAGCGGGGGTCTAACAACCTCACCCAATATTTCGCTTAGCAATCTGTATGGACTAACTCCAATATACTTTCAAGAGAATCAACTAGACAGTTAGACTCAATTTTAATAAAAAAAATATATCAAAGAGTTATATCTCAATTTCTCTATTCAATCCGCAATCAAGCAAATAAGGATTTGCGAGCCTGATTGATTATAAGAGAAATAACTTTAACGGTACCAAAGACCAATGTTCAAGGATTCATCAATTTCACCCAACAACCAAAGGTTGGATTTCCCAATTGATCGATTCAATGCACAACTTGTGATATTTCAATAATATAACAAAATATAATGCGGAAAAGAAATAACATGACTGTTAGAGCATTGCTCGGTCGAACTCGCAAGCGTTGTTATCTCAAGCTTGTTTGTCAAGTTTAGTTGCCAAAACTATAAATCTTGATTTCTAGTCTACTTATAGCTGAGTCTCGGACTAGGATAGTAAGTGTAGTTGAGCTCTAGACTCCACGGCGTTCATCGAATAAAGACGAAGAACCACTCAAGGGAACTTGTGGAACTTCATCAACAAAAGGTATGTGGAGACTTGAACTTATCTATCACTCAAAAGTCTGTCTATTATATCTCCTATTTTGAGACAAAAATCGTATTACTATATAGACTTCATTTATACACATTTGCTATTTCGGGCCGAGTTTATCTCGCTTATCTATTTATTGAAATATGTGTTGGTAAGCTTTCACTTTGGCCAAGTTCATCTTTACTAGTGACGAAAGTCATGTTTATTATTTCAATAACTTGAAAATCTCTTTGATGAAAAATAGTTTGTGAATAACAACTATATAACATCCTCTAAGAAAGTTTCAATGATTGAAATGAGAGTTTAGAACAAGTAACCATGTTTGGATATAAACATAGTGTGTTCTCACACTTGTGTAAAAGTCCAAACCGGGAACCTAAGTATGCGTACCCGTACGTATACTGGCGTAACCAAACTCGGTCCGACTGCTTAAGTATGCGTACCCGTTTGCATACTTGAGTAGGTTACTTTCTAAAATCGATTTGTTCATGAACTAAAACATTTATATAATAAGGAATGTAATCTTTGCAAACCATGTCTATAATGTTCATGAATTGATTCAATGAATCAAAATCGATTTTTCTTCGATTGTGTCTTGTATACTTATATAAGATCTAAGCAATTGAACAACTCTCTAACTAGTTTCATTTGAGTCATTTGAACTAGTTATGGTGAAGATGAATAAGGTTGATATGAAAGTGCTCATATGGCTAACCATTGGTTAAATATTATTGAACCAACTAAGTGTACACATTTAGGTACGGTTACTCAAACCTAAATGAAGTTACATTTCATTTGTGTATAACAAGCTAAGTTCGATCTAACGGTTGAAAGATATTAGCTTGAATCTAATCAGGTTTTCATCTAACGGTGAATATTGAATGTTTTGTTACCAAGGTAACTTAGATTGCAAATCCTGATTTGGAGACTATATAAAGGATAAATCTAGCAACTGGGAAACCTAATCCCCACACCTCCTGTGTGATACTAGTTGCGACTAGATTCGATTCTCCTTTAACCTTAGGTTTTTCACGAAACCCTGTAGGTTAACGACTTGAAGACTTCATTGGGATTATGAATCCATACCCAACTATTTTCTCTGTAGTTACGTGATCTGATCTTGCCGTTTCTATCATGATTGAGTACAATCGTAAGAATTGCTTGAGATTTATATCTCCGATAGGCAAGATAAAAAAGTAGTCACAAACATTTTCGTCTCATCATTTGTGATTCCACAATTTCTTGTTTCGTTAATCGATTAAGATTATTGTGAGGTGATTGATAATTCTATGTTGTTCTTCGGGAATATAAGTCCGGGTTATCGATTGGTTCCTGTTCACCTTGATTTATCAAAAGATGGAACAAAACTCGTAGGTATTTCTGTGGGAGACAGATTTATCTATTCCTATAGACTTTTCTGTGTGAGACAGATTTGTTTATCAAGTCTTCGAATTTGGGTCGTAACAACTTTTAGTTGTGGGTGAGATCAGCTAAGGGAATCAAGTGCGTAGTATCCTGCTGGGATCAGAGACGTAAGGAGCCCAACTGTACCTTGAATCAGTGTGAGATTGATTGGGGTTCAACTACATTCCAGTCCGAAGTTCATTGGTAGTAGGCTAGTGTCTGTAGCGGCTTAATACAGTGTGGTGTTCAAATCTGGACTAGGTCCCGGGGTTTTTATGCATTTGCGGTTTCCTCGTTAACAAAACTTTTGATATCTGTGTTATTTCTTTTCCGCATTATATTTTGTTATATAATTGAAATATCACAGGTTGTGCGTCGAATCGATCAAATTGTAAATCCAACGTTTGGTTGTTGATTGAAATTGATTGATCCTTGGATATTGGTCTTTGGTACCATCCAAGTTGTTCCACATAATAATCAGGCTCGCAGATTTCTATCTGTTTGATTTGCTGATTACATTTTGAAACTGAGATATTAACTCTTTGATATACTTTGCTAAAGATTGAGTCTTACTGTCTAGTTGATTCTCTTTAAAGTATATTGGAGTTAGTCCATACAGATTGTTAAGCAAAATATTGGGTGAGGTTGTTAGACCCCCGCTTTTTCAATTGGTATTAGAGCAGGCAAACACGTTTAAGACCTCATAAGTTTGTGTTTGTAGCGATCTGAGAATGGACGAATTTGTCTCTAAAAATGCTTCACCAGAAATGGATAAACTCAACTTCGAGCGTGTTCTAGAAACCATCGATATAGTTGAGAATCCTAATTTAAAAAAATTCATCAACAATCTTTGTCTAGAAAAACATCGTCTGATAAGGAAAATTGATGGACTTCATTGCGAGATTTATATAAGAAATTTTGAGCTTCGAGAACGTCCTGAAGAGGTTGTTGATCTCCAAATGAAGTTGGATGAACAAATCCGGATCAACTCTGATCTTATTGCAGAAATTGCAAAACTTAAGGATTTGAAATCTGTAAAGTCATCTTCAATGGATTTGAGTAACTCATCTAATTCTTCATTGAAGAATTACCGTATGTCAGGTGATAAGCAAAGGTTTAGGCTTTGTAAAAACTGAAAGTGCTCAGAATTCTCTGAACAAGAATAAAGATGTTGGTTCATGCATGTTTTGTGATTCTCGTGATCACTTTCATCATGTATGTGTGTCTTTTAGAAAAAGATTAAATGTTGCACGAAATTTTCGCAAGAATGTTGTACAACTTTTGTCTGCTCTTAAAAGACAATCAATACTAACAAAAAAGCCTAATTAGGTTAGTAGTGCTAGTATGGGAGCTTTTGCTCTGAAATCAACATCACCCTTTCAATGGTTTCTTGATAGTGGATGTAGCAGGAATATGACTGGAGATCTCTCGTGGTTTGTCAACACAAGCGACTTTGATGGCGGTCCAGTAACATTCGGTGATGGGAGTTGCTGCTACATAAGCAAGAAGGGGACGATCAAATTACCTGGTGTTCCTGAAATTCATGATGTAGTATACGTGACAAAGTCCATAAGGTTGTCTTCCATGTTAATGGTTGTATCATTGTAGATAAATCTGGTAAAGTGATTTTTCAAGGGTCACATGGAAAAAACAACTGCTATCTGTTGGATACTCAGTTCAGTAATTGTTGCCATTTGACCAAGGTGGAATCTACACATCTTTGGCATGAGCGTTTTGGTCACATCAATTATCGTCTTCTAACTAAGATCATTAACAAAGAACTTGTTAGAGGTGTTCCCAAAATCAATGCTAAGATTGAAGGTGTATGTGGTGCATGTCAAAAGGGTAAACAAACGAAAGTTCCACATAAATTATCTCGAGATATTCTCACCAAAGCTCCACTTGATTTAATTCATATGGATCTCTTCGGCCCAATTCAACAACCTACTGTGGATGGAAAGAAGTATGCTTTGGTTATGGTAGATGATTACACCAGATTCACTTGGGTAGCTTTTTTGGCTCACAAGAATGAAACCCTCGGTGAATTCAAGATTATTGTTAATAGAATCCAGAATGAACAGGGTCGCAAACTAAAGAAAATTAGAAGTGATTGTGGCACAGAATTCAAGGACACCAAAGTATTTGAAAACTGTGATTCTCTGGGGATTATTCAACAATACTCTCCACCCATTACTCCACAAGCTAATGGAGTTGCAGAAAGAAAGAATATGAATATTCAGGAAATGGCCAGAGTAATGCTCTATAACAAAAACTTACCGTTAAAGTTTTGGGGAGAAGCAGTTTTTACAGCTTGCTACTTGATCAATCGTGTTTATTTATGGTCAAAAACCTTAAACACTCCCTATGAGTTGTGGTACGGTAAGAAACCCAACTTACACTATCTCAGAGTGTTCGGCAGTAAGTGCTACATTCTAAAGGACCGTGAACAGAAATGGAAATTTGACTCGAAAAGCGATGAAGGTATTTTTCTTGGCTATGCATCTGATAGTCGTGGTTTCCGAGTCTTTAATCTCAGAACCCAAGTCATGATGATCTAAGTAATTTTCATCATGATGACTCTCCTGCTGAATTTCCTCCAACCGAGACAATTGAGAAAATCAAAGAAGTCCTAGAATCAGTAGAAGTTATTCCAACGGTTACTGATCCTGATGTTTCTAGTGATGAGGAGAAAATCCCTAGTTAGGCTGTTCCTGTTGAACAAGAACGTGCCCCTCCGCGGCATCTATGGGTTCAAAGGAATCATGATACTAACAGTATTATTGGCGGGAGAGATTTTACAGCTAAGACGAGAGGACAACTTTAAAATATTTGTAATTTTGGTTGCTACCTATCGCAAGTATAACCTAGAAACATTGATGAAGCTCTTAGTGATCCCTTTTGGGTGAATGCAATGCATGAAGAGTTAAATCAGTTCCAAAGACAAGAAGTATGGAAGCTCGTACCTTGTCCCCCCAATATCAATATTGTTGGTACTAAATGGATATTCAAGAACAAGTCTGATGATTTTGGCACCATTGTCAGAAACAAAGCTAGACTTGTCGCTCATGGATATTCACAGATTGAGGGAATCGATTTTGACCAAACCTTTGCTCCTGTGGCACGCCTTGAGTCCATTAGGTTATTATTAGATCATGCTTGTTTTCTTAAGGTTAAGCTATTTCAAATGGACATTAAATCCGCTTTCCTAAATGGAAACTTAAAGGAAGAAATCTATGTTACTCAACCAAAGGGATTCGAAAACCCTGATTTCCCATATCATATCCTTAAGCTTAATAAGGCATTATACGGGTTAAAACAAGCACCTCGTGCCTGGTTCGAAAAACTGACTACTTCCCTCCTTAGGAAAGGTTTTTCGAGAGGTGGAGCTGATAAAATATTGTTTACCAAGTGGAGTGGGAAAGATGTTGTTATCGCTCAAGTCTATGTAGATGATATCATCTATGGATCAACATCTGAGAAACTTGCAAAGTATTTTCAAGTCTCTCTTGGCAAGGAGTTTGAAATGAGCAATGTTGGTGAATTAAAATTCTTTTTGGGTGTACAAATTCAACAACACAAGGATGGAATTTACTTATCTCAATAAAAATATGCCACGGATCTTTTCACAAGATTCAGTCTTGATAAGTCAACTCCAAAATTGATTCATATGCCCACCACCGGTAAACTACATCGAGAGGAGAAAGGTGTAAATGTGGATAAAAAATTCTATAGATCTATCATTGGAAGTCTTTTATATCTTATAGCCACTAGACCTGATATTACTTTTAGTGTTGGCTGCTGTGCTAGGTTTCAGGCAAATCCAAAGGAATCTCATCTTGCAACTACAAAAAGGATCATACGATATGTCAATCACACAGTCGGGTATATAGTCTATCTTACACTTTTGATACTAACACTGATCTTTCTGCCTATTCAGATGCTGATTGGGCAGGATGTGTGGAAGACATAAAAAGTACATCAGGGGGTTTCTACTATGTAGGATTGAATCTTGTGGCTTGGCATAGCAAGAAACAAAATTCACAATCCCTGTCTACATGTGAATCAGAATATATTGCTGCCGGATCATGTTGTACTCAACTTCTCTGGATGAAACAAATGCTTGCTGATTATGGAATTGATACTGGAGTAATGAAGATATTTTGTGACAACTCTAGCGCGATTCGAATAACTGAGAATCCCGTTGAGCACTCAAGAACTAAGCACATTGAGGTGTCATTTTATTTGAGAACTTTATGAAAATGGTATCATAAATTTGGAATTTGTGCCTTCCGAACAACAATTGGATGATATTCTCACCAAACCATTAGATACTGCTACATTTCAACACTTACGGCAGTCTATTGGTGTTTTTTTTGGTTCATTAGTTCTTCCTAAACTCTTGCCCCTGCACTTATATCGATCTGTTGGGCAATTGAGTTTGGAAATCCAGTTTGAGTGTTACTTCAATTCTACATCTGTTTCAGTAGTTGAATTTTTGTTATGTATCTTAGTATTTTTCCAAAGAAATCCTTCTTTTCTTGTGAAAGTAAGGTCGCTCTTGTTGTTCCTTTTGAAATGACATTTTATGGGGGAGAGTTCTTATTTGAACTTGTGCTCAATTGCCAAATCTTTGTGGGGAGTGCGGCTGTGGAATATTATAGGGGTTATCTTGTATCTTTGTAAACTCCTTGATGAATGCATTTAGTTTCGGCTATATGATTGCATCTTAAAAGTTGATATGTGCTTCTTTTTAGTCATGAAGTGTCTCTATGGAAATTTCATTAGGATCCCACTAATTTTCGTACCTTTGCCAATTTTATTGACAAAAAGGGGGAGAATTAATGTGTAGTTCACACTACAAATACATATGGTTTTCGGATCATTATGTAAGGGAAAGTGGTTTTCATGTGAGATGAAGTATTGACTAAGGGGGAGTGATACATATCACCAGAGTATTGTTGTCAAAGTTGTGATACATTTGAACTTTGATGATGTGTAATAATACTATGACATTGTATAACAATGATTGAGAGCTTTTGTTTTCTCATTGTTATGGCTACGGATCTTCAACAACTATGATGCTGAATTGAACATCTAAGGAATCATGGGAGTACTTGGAAGTGACGAAGATTTCGAGTAATATTGAAGAACCAAGGAGATCAAGCATTTGGATGAGAAGCTACAAAGTTTATTTATTTTGTATTCAATATGTATTGATAGTTTTGTCACTAAAATTTACAAAGGGGGAGATTGTTAGAGCATTGCTTGGTCGAACTCGCAAGCGTTGCTATCTCAAGCTTGTTTGTCAAGTTTAGTTTCCAAAACTATAAGTCTTGATTTCTAGGCTACTTATAGCTGAGTCTCGGACTAGGATAGTAAGTGTAGGTAAGCTCTAGACTCCATGGCATTCATCGAATGAAGCAAAGAACTACTCAAGGGAACTTGTGGAACTTCATCAACAAAAGGTATGTGGAGACTTGAACTTATCTATCACTCAAAAGTCTATCTATTCTAGCTCCTATTTTGAGACAAAAGTTGTATTGCTATATAGACTTCATTTATACACATTGCTATTTCGATCCGAGTTTATCTCGCTTATCTATTTCTCGAAATACGTGTTGGTAAGCTTTCGCTTTGGCCAAGTTCATCTTTACTCGTGACAAAAGTCATGTTGATTATTTCAATAACTTGAAAATCACTTTGATGAAAATAGTTTGTGAATAACAACTATTTTAACATCCTCTAAGAAAGTTTCAATGATTGAAATTAGAGTTTAGAACAAGTAACCATGTTTGGATATAAACATAGTGTGTTCACACATTTGAGTAAAAGTTAAAAACCGGGAACCTAAAGTATGCGTACCCGTACGCGTACTGGCGGTTGTTGGAAACTCGGGCAAGTATGCTTACCCGTACGCATACTGGCGGAAGTTTCACGTCCGTGAATTTATGTTGGAGTTTGGAAGAGTGAATTGGTATGCGTACCCATACGCGTACTGGCATAACCAAACTCGGTCCGGCTACTTAGGTATGCGTACCTGTTTGCATACTTAAGTAGGCTACTTTTTAAAATCGGTTTGTTCATGAACTAAAACATACATTTATATAATAAGGAATGCAATCTTTGCAAACCGTGGCTATAATGTTCATGAATTGATTCGAGTGAATCAAAATCGATTTTGCTTCGATTGTGTCTTGTATACTACTATGAGATCTAAGCAATTGAACAACTGTCAAACTAGTTTATTTGAGTCATTTGAACTAGTTATGGTGAAGATGAATAAGATTGATATGAAAGTGCTTATATGGCTAACCATTGGTTAACTATTGTTGAACCAACGAAGTGTACACGTTTAGGTACGGTTACTCAAACCTAAATGAAGTTACATATTATTTGCATATAACAAGCTAAGTTGGATCTAACGGTTGAAAGATATTAGCTTGAATCTAATCAGGTTTTAATCTAACGGTGAATATTGAATGTTTTGTTTCCAAGGTAACTTAGATTGCAAACCCTGATTTGGAGACTATATAAAGGATAAATCTAGCAACTGGGAAACCTAATCCCCACACCTCCTGTGTGATAATAGTTGCATAACTAGATTCGATTCTCCTTTAACCTTAGGTTTTTCATGAAACCATGTAGGTTAACGACTTGAAGACTTCATTGGGATTGTGAAGCCATACCCAACTATTTTCTCTGTAGTTGCGTGATCTGATCTTGATGTTTCTATCGTGATTGAGTACAATCGTAAAATTGGCTTTAGATTTATATCTCCAATAGGCAAGATAGAAAAGTAATCACAAACATCTTCGTCTCATAGTTTCGTTAATCGATTAAGATTATTGTGAGGTGATTGATATTTCTAGGTTGTTCTTCGGAAATATAAGTCTGGTATATCAATTGGTTCCTGTTCACCTTGATTTATCAAAAGACGGAACAAAAACTCGTAGGTATATCTGTGGGAGACAGATTTATTTATTCCTATAGACTTTTCTGTGTTAGACAGATTTGTTTATCAAGTCTTCGACTTTGGGTCGTAGCAGCTCTTAGTTGTGGGTGAGATCAACTAATTGAATCAGGTGCGTATTATCCTGCTGGGATCAGAGACGTAAGGTATGCAACTGTACCTTTAATCAGTGTGAGATTGATTAGGGATCAACTACAGTCCAGTCTGAAGTTAGCTTGGTAGTAGGCTAGCGTCTGTAGCGGCTTAATACAGTGTGGTGTTCAAATCTTGACTAGGTCCCGGAGTTTTTCAGCATTTGCGGTTTCCTCGTTAAAAAAACTTCGTTGTCTGTGTTATTTCTTTTCCGTATTATATTTTGTTATATAATTGAAATATCACAGGTTGTGCGTTGAATCAATCAATTATCCAACCTTTGGTTGTTGATTGAAATTAATTGATCCTTGGATATTAGTCTTTGGTACCATCCAAGTTGTTTCACATAATAATCAGGCTGGCAGATTTCTATCTGTTTGATTTGCTGATTACATTGTGAAATGGAGATATTAACTCTTTGATATTCTTTGCTAAAGATTGAGTCTGACTGTCTAGTTGATTTTCTTGAAAGTATATTAGAGTTAGTCCATACAGATTGCTAAGCGAAATATTGGGTGAGGTTGTTAGACCCCCGCTTTTTCACAGACACCAGAAGTTTTGTTAACGAGGAAACCGCAAATGCTGAAAACCCCCAGGATCTAGTCCATATTTGAACGCCACACTGTATTAATCCGGTACAGACACTAGCCTACTACCAAGCTAACTTCAGACTGGACTGTAGTTGAACCCTAATCAATCTCACACTGATTCAAGGTACAGTTGCGTACCTTACATCTCTAATCCCAGCAGGATACTACGCACTTGATTCCATTAGTTGATCTCACCCACAACTAAGAGTTGCTACGACCCAAATTCGAAGACTTGATAAACAAATCTGTCTTACACAGAAAATTCTGTAGGAATAGATAAATCTGTCTCCCACAGATATACCTACGAGTTTTTGTTCCGTCTTTTGATAAATCAAGGTGAACATGAACCAATTGATATACCAGACTTATATTCCAGAAGAAAAACCTAGAAATATCAATCAACTCACAATAATCTTAATCGAATAACGAAACAAGATATTTTGGAATCAAAAACTATGAGACGAAGATGTTTTTGATTACTTTTCTATCTTGCCTATCGGAGATATAAATCTCAAGCCTATCTTACGATTGTACTCAATCACGATAGAAACAGCAAGATCAGATCACGCAAATACAGAGAAAATAGTTTGGTCTGGCTTCACAATCCCAATGAAGTCTTCAAGTCATTAACCTATAGGGTTTCGTGAAAAACCTAAGGTTAAAGGAGAATCGACTCTAGTTATGCAACTAGTATCACACAGGAGGTGTAGGGATTAGGTTTCCCAGTTGCTAGATTTATCCTTTATATAGTCTCAAAATCAGGGTTTGCAATCTAAGTTACCTTGGTAACAAAACATTCAATATTCACCGTTAGATGAAAACCTGATTAGATTAAAGCTAATATCTTTCAACCGTTAGATCGAACTTAGCTTGTTATACACAAATAAAATGTAACTTCATTTAGGTTTGAGTAACCGTACCTAACGTGTACACTTCGTCGGTTCAACAATAGTTAACCAATGGTTAGCCATATGAGCACTTTCATATCAACCTTATTCATCTTCACCATAACTAGTTCAAGTGACTCAAATGAACTCGTTTGAGAGTTGTTCAATTGCTTAGATCTCATAGTAGTATACAAGACACAATCAAAGCAAAATCGATTTTGATTCACTCGAATCAATTCATGAACATTATAGCCACGGTTTGCAAAGATTGCATTCCTTATTATATAAATGTATGTTTTAGTTCATGAACAAAGTGATTTTAGAAAGTAACCTACTTAAGTATGCAAATAGGTACGCATACCTAAGTAGCCGGACCGAATTTGGTTACGCCAATACGCGTACGGGTACGCATACCAATTCACTCTTCCAAACTCCAACAGAAATTCACGGACGTGAAACTTCCGCCAGTATGCGTACGGTTACGCATACTTGCCCGAGTTTCCAACAACCTCTGGTACGCGTATGGGTACGCATACTTTAGGTTCCCGGTTTTGGACTTTTACACAAATGTGAGAACATACTATGTTTATATCCAAACATGGTTACTTGTTCTAAACTCTAATTTTAATCATTGAAACTTTCTTAGAGGATGTTAAAATAGTTGTTATTCACAAACTATTTTCATCAAAGCGATTTTCAAGTTATTGAAATAATCAACATGACTTTCGTCTAACGATGAACTTAGCCAAAGCTAAAGCTAACCAACACATATTTCGAGAAATAGATAAGCGAGATAAACTCGGCTCGAAATAGCAAATGTGTATAATTCGAAGTCTATATAGCAATACGACTTTTGTCTCAAAATAGGAGATAGAATAGATAGCCTTTTGAGTGATAGATAAGTTCAAGTCTCCACATACCATTTGTTGATGAAGTTCCACAATTTCCTTTGAGTAGTTCTTTGTCTTCATTCGATGAACGCCGTGGAGTCTAGAGCTCAACTACACTTAATATCCTAATCCAAGACTTAGCTATAAGTAGACTAGAAATTAAGACTTATAGTTTTGGCAACTAAACTTGACAAACAAGCTTGAGATAGCAACACTTGCGAGTTCGACCGAGCAATGCTCTAACAGATGGGTCTATTAGAACACCTGCGTGAATATTATCATCTGTTGTAGGCACGTTTTCAAGTCTAGTTTGAATTTGTATTCCAATACCAGAAGGGTTGAGACGTTCATTGGTTGAGATATTCAATTTTTTTGTAATTTTCTATTCATTATTCGTATGGTTCAAAAAGCATGTGCCGAGTTAGCTTTGATGCCCGTTTTAGTGAATTGGAATATTAATCTCATTGATCTGTATGGGGGTTTGGATGACTAGATCTTCCAATGTTTAATGAAAACTAGATCTTCCAATGTTTATGTGTAGTGACTCTTACTCTCGACTGATTCTTGATACAGGTACGGTGAGGGGGGGGGGGGGAATGAGTGCAGTTAAAGTCGCTCTAGAGAGTGACACTAGGGTAAGTGTTTCTTATTAATTAGCTAATTTAAACGTTCTCGCTCAATCTCTATGCCTTGACAGACACGAGGTTTACAGCTTGTCACATTATTGATATATAATTTCTGAATGTTGTGGCAGAATAAAAAAGTAACTGAAGATATTCAAAAGGTTATTGCTACAAAATTGTTGAAGGTGTGCTCAGCCATCAGTGGTAGATGGAAACAAGGTTCTACTTAGTGTGCCAGGCGTCCTGATACCAGAGTCGATGATACAGAATTAAGTTTATATATAGCTGCCAACACAGAAGAAGACAAGTTAAGGACACGTGATTCTTTGAACTTTATTCATTTTTCCAAGTTCAGTCTGCTAATTTTAATACAATCTGCAATTGTCAAAACATCATGGCCTAGGTTGTTAGATGAGAGGCAAACTACTGTATACAAAAAAGCGGTGGGAGAGAGTTATCAATTGAAGATAAAAGCATCTAGGTTTATCTTCAGCGAAATTAACCAGAACTTCCCATCATGCCATAATCTACTAGTTTTGGCTTTCTTACATTTTCTGACAACTTTGTTCTGCATACTGTACTTCTACATATTTTATTTATTCTCTTTACCCAGCATTTTGCATTTAGGATTTTTGCATAAATATATAACACAAGATGTTTTGGGTATGAATACTTATGTTGAGCATCTACTTCCAAGGCATACAAAACCAAACCCATTTCATCTCCAAAGGTACACAATGAATTGTAGCCGCCGCATTGCGGTTATTATGTACCAGATGGTTGGAAGTTCTGCAAGGCTTACAAAACTAAACCCATTTGGAAAAGTACCATGGATACTGCATGTACCTGCAATAACGATTATTGGTAGAGGTGAATAGCTTGTCCTTGTCCGGTAGCGTTTAAAGTTCTGCAAGTTTCACGTCTTGTGTGTGTTTTTGTTATGTTTACTAATACTAGGTAGTTTTTATTACAGGAAAATCATGATAGGAGAAGACACTTGGACATTGTGGAGTGACAAGTGACAACAGACTACATAAGCAGCAGAAAGCTCAACGATAAACGGTAAGTTCTGTGCCTAAAAGACCCTCTTCATCTTTATCTAGATAGAGACTTATTTGTACTTACTTAGACCTGATCATCTTGTTAGTCAATGTAGCCTTATTCGACCCACCTGGTGCTCTAAATGGCACAAGTTTGGTGCATTTTATGAAGCATATTTTATTATATTAAAGCTTTGCGAGTTCATAATTCTGTTAGAATGCGAATCTTTAGTCCTTAGAGGTACCCAAGTGTTGGCATTTTTCTAATTGATAATTACTTACACGAGTTTAATTGTGTGTTTATCTTGCGATGGTTACTTTAGTGTTCATACTTATATTCCGAACTTCATTATGTAAATGTTTTCTTGGAAAATGTATGATAATATTACGCTTAGCTTTTGATGTCATTGTGACATTCTATTTCTGTTTACAACACTGTATTTTTAAGCTAAAGGAGTACCAAACAGCTAAAGCATCCTTAGAAGGAGGTGTTTACTTGTCTCCAGGTGATGCAAGATTCACCAATTTGATCAAAGAATTTTATGACAAAATACAGGTCTGTGTTTTTATTTTGTTCACGCAGTAGTTACGATAGAGTTGTGAACTACATTTTGGAAGTACCAAAAATGTTGGAAAATTGGCTAATTGCTTAGGATCCTGAAGGTGTTGGTGGTGTGCTTACTTATTTTTGTGGAGATATACTGATACCTCTATTTTGTAAAGTGAACCCATGTAAAGGAATTTGATGTTCAATAATGAACTTAGTGTCCTTGAACTTGGATAATTTTGGTCCAGATTGTAAATTGAATTTGAGCTCCATTTGAGATAATTTTGAGTCAAACTTTGAGTTTAATTTGACTTGTCGTTGACTTGACTTTATTTGAGTTCCATTTGACTTGACTTTATTTGAGTTCAGTTTGACTTGACTTTGATGCAGTCAGATTATTCAGCCATTCAGGCATTTCAGCAAATATGAATCTATTTTTTTATTATAATTTAAATCTATGACCCACGGATCAGGGTCTGTACCTCTTACCCTTAAAATCAGTCGTTATTCTGAAACTCACGGCTAAGGGTCGTACAAAAAAAAAAACGCTTTATCAGCGACCCCATCAGAGACCGTTAAAACAGGTCGTTTAACTCGTATATATGACATGTCCTGACGGTCGCTGAACTTCTGTTTTCCACTAGTGAAGAAAGTGGAGAACAAATAGGTAATGATTAACAAACTCAAGCTGCAACTGCAACTGCAACCAGAAGACCGAAGAGGGTTATCACTAAACCAGCTGATTCCCATATGCTTCCCCGTCACTTGAAGGTGCTACTAGATCCAGGTCAGCCTCCACTAGGGACCCCAGAAGATGGTGAACATGTTCTTTTTGGATACAAAGACTCATGGGCATGTGAAATCCATAATTCTATCGTAAGTAATCTCAATAAAACTTTTTTTTTATTTAAGTGTATCTATCTTAAATTTTCTTCAAGTGTTTGTATTTCTTTTAATTTTGTGTTTTTGGTATTTAGGATCACAAGCATGACATCCATCTTTTGAGGCGCCAAGCTTCAAACACTATGATGAAGAGATGGCCACTTGACAAGGAATGTGACAAGGTGAAAGCGATTGTCAAAAACTCCGGGATGTGTCCTGCAGTGGAGAGTTTAGTTGTTGAGTATGATAAAGGTACTGTATCTGCATTTTGTGAGAGGTTATATGGAGAGTCTGATACAATATTATTCTCATTCGGTGAGATGTCTGTAACTCCCGATGATGCTCATCAATTTATATGCCTCGAGGTTGAGGGAAAAGCAATCAAAGATGGATAGAAAGATGACATTTCTTGGGAGAAGATCTTTAAATTGACCAAGATTTTGTTCTGTTGGGATGAGAAGGAGTCAAAGACTATGTTTGTGTTAAAGGTTGGTTATATAAGAAGGAATTTAAATCTGAAGATGTTGATGGACACATACTCTTGGACCCAGGAAATCTATGAGAAGAATGGAAGTGTGGACTTGGTGCGAATCAATGCTACTACGTCAGCTTATTTGCTATACATCTTAGGCAACTGTATCTTCCCCGACAGTTCCATAAGCTTGGTCAATGGAAAATATCTTCAACTATTGCATCCCTTTCATGAGATGCATATGTGTATTCTTGGGGTACTGTGGTGGTTTCCTTCTTGAATGCAGAGTTGAAAAAGGATTCAAGGGCACTCACTAAGCAAGTTAACGGAAATCTATGTCTTTTCCAGGTAATTCTATTGTTTAAATCATTTATATTTGCAAAATGCTTATAAGATAAGATTCTTACTAAACCTTGTATTTGCATAGGTTTGGATATATGAGCACTTCCCTTCTTTGGTGAAATCCAACCCCCACATCAAAGTGAACACTAAGCTTGTGAGTCACAATCAAAGAGGACAACGATAGAGTTTTACTGGAGCTTAGGAGAAGGATATGCCACAACAGCTTATCAACATGCGAGTTGCCTTGGACAAATTGGCTGCGGATGAGGTAATATTTGATCTGTATCGAGATGATAGAAATGAAGGTATAATTGTAAGGAGAGATGATGTTGCATTCTACTATGGTCCCTTGTTTTACCCCCAAGGATTTTTTATATACGAGCCACATCGAGTAATACGACAAGTGGGTTACGTCCAAGAAGAAACCCATCCCAGTGATGATCCGTTCTTTAAAGTGGTAAGGCAGGACTGCAACACATCCCAAAAAAGTATTGACGTCAATTACGCTCCACCACCAAAGATTTCTCATTGAGACCAAAGACGTGACCGTAAAATCGATACGAGTCTTTTGGACAAGGTGACTGAAGGTCATGAAGATCATGAAAATTACATGTCGTGGTACTTCGGTTTTGCTCATCCTACTGTGATTAGGGAAGAGACTTTTGAACAACCGGGTCGTAAGAGGAAGATGCCACCGAAAGACCCAACAACAAGTCTTAAGAACTTTGTAAGTATTTTAATATAGCTCTTATTGTTTTAAGATTACATTATCAAATCAGTCTATTAATTGTTTGTTGTTTAATTTAAAATAGAAGGAGCATTTGAAGATCCTTGTGAAGATGATGTGTTGCGCGAGAGAAAGAGGTGAGCCTTTGTCGATTGAAGAGCAAACTAAGCACATTGACTATGCTAACAATGTTGACAATGAGGATGCCGCTGAAATGTTCGAGTAAGCTAATGTTGAACTAAAGAGGGAAGCACAAGCCAAGATGGAAGCACAAGCCAAGAGGAATGCTGAACAAAAGAGGGCTCGTACCTTGGTGGTGGTAGTGGTAGTGTTCGTGGTTGTGAAAGTGCTAAATGGGGCCGTGGTCGTGAATGAATGCATTTCTAGTTTATTTTTTTATGTGTTACATTATATGTCAAGGTTAATTGTTGGACAAATATTTTTTATAAGGTTTATGGGACATACGTTTTCTTATTTTAGACAAATGTTGGATTTCTAGTTGTTGAATGAATGGTTTGTTTAGCTATGTTAAGTTTCATTAATTTAGTCGTCAGGGTGTTGAGTGAATGGTTTGTTAAGTTATGGTGCCGACTAAACCAGAGCCGGCAAGGTTGTGAACTGGCAGACTGCCGGCCATGAGAGCAGAAATGCTGCAGTTACCAGGGTCGGCATGGTAATAAAATTATGACCTTCCCGACTGTATCATAGTCGGCATTCTAATGACCAAATACCGTGCCGACTTTATGCAACATAATAGACAGATTGGACACTATCCTATAAATACACTAGTTCTCCCTACAAAACAACATACACCTAGTTCCATATACTCCCCAAAGCTCATATCATAATCCAATCTTTCTAACTCTCCCAATACCTGTACATACAACAATGTCATCATTTGATTCAAATGAAGATCTATCCATCACCAAAGCATGGTACGCGAAAACTTGAATTAAAAATCAGTCTTCCGTAAGGGTAGATGCCGAAACCTTTTGGACAAAGGTACATAACAAATATTTGCAAGAGTTTGAGAATCCAAATGGAAGAAGTGTTCAACAAATCCATGATAGGCACCAAGTTATTGAAAATGCGATACTTGCTTATTTAGCTATCCAACATCGGATTTTGAACGCTAGCAACTCTAAATTGTCCATTGAACAATTTTTAAGTATTTTTGTGGTTTATTTTATGTAATCAATGTTGTTTGATCTTCCTATTAAACACCACTAACAAAGTAAGTTTGTGTTTTGTTTTTGTAGCATGAAGTCGTGAAAGTGCGCTACTTGGAGGAAAAAGGGGAAGCATTGGAATTTGATGCAAGCTATCACTTCATGGTATCCAAAATTTCGGAGTATGCCCCAGAGATGATGGTGGGTGAATCGGACTCGGATTCCTCCAACGAAGATTGATGCTTTTAGAAGTTTTTGTGTAGGTTTTGTGGGTAGATCTCTATGCAAACCCTCACGAGACTATAACTCGTCCACCAGGGTCGCCTAGGGGTTCAAAGGCTTGATGCACGTGCTAAGTGCATCCGTTATTCCTACGACAAGGAGTCAGATTTTATGTTTCAATCAATGTAGTAACAAAAATTACATGAATAAAGTGAATTACAACTTTCAAGATTCTGTTTTCTGTTGGGTATAACCAAAAGTCGGCAAGGTTGTAAGATTCCTACAATACCGACTATACATTAGCCGACAAGGTGAGAAATTACTTACCCTGCCGACTATAAGTTAGACGGCAAGGTAAGAAATCAATAAGATGCCGACTAGTGAAGCATTTACAACAGTCTCCTGTGTGTCAAAAATAATAAAGTCGGCATTGTTATTTAGAAATAAGCATGCCGACCAAAGTTAGTCGGCATGTTCTTCATTTGTTGACCTTGCCGAATTTTCATAATTTCAGAACTGAAAGTGTTGATTTCTTCTTTAATTTTGAGTATTATTTCATACTACAGCTTTACAATCCCCTTTTTAGAAGTGTTTGGGTAGTGTGCTTTCATTTCCGTTGCAAAAAATATTCTCTAAACATTTTTTTTTTCATCAAAAATCTTCCCACATAAGTTCAATCAAAAACAAAATTTCATAACTTAAATTCATAATTTCAGAAGTTTTAATCTACTCAATTAACTAATCTAAACTCAATTAATTAACCTAATCAATTATTTTGTGTTAATTAAACAAGAGTATATTAGCCATTTAGAAAATACATGGTTAAGGGGTGTCATGTTTTACTTCAAAATGACCCAAATTTTGTCTCATTAGGTATACCCCAATTAATCTGGGTATACCCCAATTTGGCCACCTGTCTAATAAAAGTAGCTTTCCTCCTAACAATTATCTTTATGATTGTTGTCAATGCTCCTGTTATTACGCATTATTTTCATCTACATGACAGCAATCTTCTCTTGGAAGCTACTTGCAGAATGTTAAGGCTATTAACATTTCGGAAACATGTAATAGATGGTTTGGGCAACTTATTAACTAACATAAATCTAGTGTTATGTTTCAAATAAAAATCTAGTGTTATTTTTTGTGAAAATCCTCATAAGAGAATTGCAAGGCATTTGGCTAGAGGTTATGGCATGAGATTAGTTATTCATCCTGCTAAATATTTTGGTTGCAACATTCAGTGGGTCAGAATTAAGAATTATGATTTTGTAGACTATTTATTGAAGTTAACCATCCAAGATTGAAAAATCAAGCGATAATGAAGTACGAATTTAAGGCGAGGGTCTAAAGAGACTCGAACCGAAAGGAGAGGGTCCCACGGGAAGTTTCGGTGAAGATATTAATGGAATGTAATAATTTTTGGGGGCTTAAGTTCATGAATCGAACTGGAAATTAAGTGGAAGATAGGTTGGCTATAAAGGCAAAAAAAAAAAAAAAACCTTTTGAGTTCTTTGAAAGAAAACATGCCGTATTTACGAAAGTTAACCCATTCAAGATTGGAAAATCAAGGGATAGTGAAGAAAGCGACGAAGATACTAATGGAATGTAATAAATTTTTGGGGTTTATGTTCATGCATCGAAGTGGAAATTAAGTGGAAGATATATTGGCTATAGAGGCAAGAAAATAAAATCTTTTTAGTTTTTTGGAAAAAGACATGCCAAATATTTTTTATGTCAGTTGATCTTGGTGGATAAATGTAAGAGTAGAAGTAATAGTTGTTATGTTTCTAGGTTAGATAACATGAACGTAGGCCTGGTGTCTGATGCTCATAATATGATAACCGCTCCCTTATAATAGCCTGACAACATTCAGTTTTTTCCTTTTTTTTTTCTCTGGTTGTACTGCTTTTGGTTGGTAATATATCTCATCTTTACTCATAAGATTTTTTTTTATGGTGGGTAAGATGTTGATGCGTGTCGTAACCACAACAAATTAATTATTATTTTACTACCTAATTAACAAGTAATATGGTGGTAGTTAAGTTCATTCCCACTAGGAGCAAGAGGTTTTAGTTGTCTTATAATGTCATAAAGGGGGGTTTTGTTTTAGATTTTATAAAGCAAAATAAGTAAACCAAGCAATTAAAAAGATAAAGTTGAAATCAATAAGAGAGACAAGATCAAGGAATCGTTCTTCGTTGCAAAACAATGAGTCAAGTTATGTTCTTTTCCACTTTTTATTAGTCACAGATTATCACCAACCGTAGGATAGCAGGTTTGCTCAGCTAACCCCAAAATTCCTCGTTTCACTGAGTAACAGGTCCGCTTAGTTATCAGATTCTATTCAAAAGAACCACCTTGAGGTTCGCTTACAAAATGTAATTCGATCGAATGCATTAAGATTTATGAATTTAGGTTTGATACTAGTAGTTAGACTCGGTTCGCTCGGTCCACTTTCTAGCGTTGTTTTCACACACAATTGCTCCACAGAATCCCTCTGCAAGGTCTCGTGTTTTCTATTTATGTAAATAGTCAAAAAACGATTATGTATCCCCTAACTTTCACTAGCTTTAGATTGAGTTAACAAATCGATTTAGCGTGCACTCTAAACAACCTATCAAACAATCATAAACACTCATATTAGTAAAAACAAACGATAATCATGTGAAAACTTCAAAGTAGATTTAAAACAAAACTCAAAACATGTTAAGAACTAGGAAATCATCCTCAATCATTAAGAAAATTAGCCACACATAATTTGGAGTTTACAAAGAATAAAGAAAAAAAATAGAGCAAAAACCAAAGTGTTGTGTGTGTAGAGGTGTGGAGGTGTAGAGGTAAAAGTAGAGAACTTCTCTATTTATAGGCTTCAATTTGTTTGCAATCCTCTTAGGAATATGATATTTTTCCCATAATAATTCAATTTCCAAATCCTTGACTTTCTCAAATCCTCCCATCTTCTCTTTCCAAATTCAAGGTTAATTCTTCATCCAATTCCAATTCTAGGTCTTCACACCAATGAGAAAAACTCAATACAAAAATATGTAATTTTAGGCCGCCGGAAAAATCCCCGGAAATCTGTCGGACACGTCACTACCGGTCATCGGAATCCGTCGACGGAATATTCTATCACGGCTCTGTTAACGTAAACGGTCAACCGTTAGTCAGTGGGTCAAGGCATTCAGCTTGAGTTAGCTGTCTTGATCAGAGCTGAATTGTCTTATTCGGATGACTCGCCGAGTTAGAGTAACTGAGTCGACTCGTCTGAGAAGAGAATTAGACAGAGTCTCCTCTGTTTCTGGATGATTTCCGGCCAATTTTCAGGCCTTTTCTGTCTTCATTTCCCTGTAACAATCCTAGGCATACATCTATTCAATTTAAACATTCAAATCTTCAGTGTTAACAGCACCACCAGGACCCCATTTGCATTTTCTTATGCTACAGCTCAACAACACCGGCTCTGCTTCAATTCCTTTCGATGGCAGAGACCAAAACACCCATCAACATCTCAGCCATTAGCAGATCCCTTTGAGCAGCACCATTAGTTCCACCACTGCATCAATTCTGTCAAGAAAACAAACGCTGAATGTCCTGAAGACTCTCAGTTCAGTT